>OZ005650.1:116277552-116877552 GCA_963930645.1 Salticus scenicus | reverse complement strand
TGTAATTCTAATGATCCTGTATTTTAAATAATTAACGTAAGAAGAAAGTAACATGATGGGTATTGATAGAATAATAAACGATATAAAATATTTTATAATTTCCAAATGTACACTCTGTTATCAATATTTATCATTAATTATTTTTAAATAATTATGGTCATACAAACGAAGTAGTTTATGTTTCTACGTAAATAAGTCAGATCGCTGTGTACAAGATTTCATTTTTCGAAGTAAATTCTTATATTTAATTATATTCTACGTGAACGTTTACAGCTTTCTCTATATATATAGAAAGTCAATCAAGAAATCAATGAAATCAAGTTTTTTTTTTCTTTATTTTTCTTAGCCATATATATATATATATATATATATATATATAGTAGTGGAAGTATTATTTTGTTGTCAACTTTTCGAAAATACATTTTTGTGATACTTACATGTTTTCAAGTCCTGAATCCGAAAATTATATTTTTAGCGGTTGGTCCGTGTATGTGTCCCTCTCTATGTGTGTGTGTGTGTGTGTGTGTGTGTGTGTGTGTGTGTGTGTGTGTGTGTGTGTGTCTGTTATCAGCATGTCTCAAGCACAAACAATAGCAGGAATTCCAAACTCGGTATTCTAAATTTGTATCATAAAGACTTGTTACACTAAATTTTTCGTTGAGATCAAGCCAACTGTTCGTGTACAGAAACATCCAGGAGAATTAAAATTCACTAAGTCTATTGGTGAAATTTCTGAAAAGTACAGAGTAATATCTATAGACTACCCTTAACGAAATGGAATGAAAGATTTTTTTTTTTTTTATATATATGCATAAAATCTTGTTTTGTGTAGGTTGTAGTATGGAAATCATTTATTATTTGTCTACAAGAAGATCAGAAATATATATTTTGGATATTTTGGTCTATAACTGGAAATTGCTGAAAGTGTATTTCAATTTGTTTTATGTGTTTTTCATACAGGAATAAATTTATGTACGCAGTGTGATGTCCTTCTTAGAAATAAATGAAAACATGAAAGTATGCACACTGCTCATTTTTATACGCAAATTGTGTTACAAAATACTGTCTATTTTAATATAAATACTTAAAAAATACATAAGCAGCAATCTGAAACATTTACAGCTGATCTGTAACTTTTTTTTTAATTATTATTATTTCCCTCATTTACAGAAACATTAATGAGTTAGTTTTCTGTTACAAAGTAATATTAATTTATCTGCATTAAATATATGCTTATTTCTAAATTAAAATATTAATCTGTAAGCGTTTCCTTCTATATATTCTTAGAATGTCTTTGTATTAAACTAAAAGAATTATGATATTGAACAAATCAAATATCTTACATTTTTAAGAGAAGTTTCAGTAAAACATTTAATAATAAAATTTTGCATTAGTTTAATAATGAATAATAATTTTTCTCTTTGCTTAGATATTGATATTTTTAACAAACACAGAGATTCTTGTTAAAATCACTAATTACCAGCCGTTTTATTTTGCTGTAATCTTACAAACAATTATGGTATAAATCATTTGCAATCTAAATATTTATTTATATTAAAAAAAATTTATATATATTTAAAAAAAATTATAATTTAGGCTCTTTATTAAAAACTAGCCATGTAAAAAGTACATTTTTACTAAACACTGAATAATATGCGTTATGCAGTCTAACACTTTTGTAATTTTTCAGTATTAAAACGTTTTTCACTTTTCTTTTTGCTTCGATGAATCTTTTCTAGTGAATTTGATAGACAAGAGAAGAAAGTGAAAAAGCAATTTTGCGCCACAAGTAGGACCATCAAGTAATTAAGAATATAAAATGAAGCACTCAACGAAGAAATTTGACGGTATATAAATTTGTAGAATATCCATTTTGGCGTAAATATTTACCGGATGACTAAAATTCCTTTTATGCCGATAAACATTTCTTAAAGTGTAAAAAAGTGATACTGCATAACTTTCTCTTTCCTAATTAAACACATTTAAAAATCATCCATGCATTTCAATAAGATAAATTTGCATTAAAACTTGTTGAGGTTTTAAATCTTGCGCTGCTAATAAGCTGGAAACAAAAATCATCGAAACTAAATAAATTATGAAATACTTTCCATTTTTACTTTCCAACTATTACGGCATTATTTAACCTTCAAATTATTTTACTTTTGTGAAGAAGAAATAAAGTGTTTGTATTATTATTATTATTATTATTATTATTATTATTATTATTATATAAAAAAAATGCATACAAATGTGTTTACAGTTTTATCACTAAGAGAACGTATAAAATAATTTGTTTAAATGTACGGCAATATATTTAATTACAAAATTTTATATGCATGCATATAGTGTGCTAAAATTGTAGGATAGTTAAAGAAAATTTCTCACTATACAACTAAAAATGCACTTAACTGAATATTTTCCATCTGTATTCTATAATATATGTTTGTGAGGTTCCTGAAATCAACCATTAATACTTTATAAATCATACCTTATAAGAAAAGTTTTCGTCATGAATCTAAATTATGAATTTCGCTAAATCTTTGTTTAACCCTTTGTAAGACGGTTTGCATATATTATATCCAACCTAATTTCAAATGCAAACTTCGAAAACCCGCCCTTGATTTATTTTTATTTATTTTTTATTTATTTTTTAATTATATTTTACTTTCATAACTAAAAGAAAAAATTTCATTTATTTCCTATATTCTAACAGTGGTTTTGATATCTGCCGACTATTTAATTTAAATGAGCAAAAATACATATTCCCTCAAAGGGTTAATCTGGAAAATGTTCTTAATTATGAATCACATACACAAGATCTCACAGATGCATCTAACTATTGAAAGAAAGTGTTAGAAAAAGAAAAAGAAAGAGAATTATCTTTTATTTTAGACATTTTTAAAAAATCCAAGTTGTTTCAAGCAAATATAGTGCTTTAGTACAGAAAATTAAAAATATTTTTAAAAACATATGCTGTGAATTTTTTAAAGGATTTCTTAATCGGGTATTATTTGGGATTATTATTTTTTATCAGTCTTACACAGCAATGCAGAATACTAATATTTTTTAAGGCTACCTATATACATAAATAATGCCAGTCTATTTGTATGTCTGCATGCATGCACTCTGGAGCTGTTATAAAACCGAACTTTCTCGATTCATAAACTTTATAAACTGAAAAAATTTTCAAACACTGATTTTTTATTACTCTTTTTTTTTTTTTTTTTTTTTTTTTTTTTTACTATTAGGTTGATTCATAATTAATTTCCGATGCAGTTTAGTTAAAATTTACACCAGAAACATTATTCAAGGAATATAAAGCTTCAAACATAAGCTCCTCCCCCTGCATTCATCATGTAGTGTGTTTGGGCGTTACTTGCATTGAACCAATGGTCAAAGCATTTTTTAGATAGGATAATAACTGGCGATGAAAAATGGATTACGTATTAGAATATAATATGTAAAAGACAGTGGCTTGAAAAGGAACAAAAATCCTTATTAGATTCGAAAGCTGACATCCATGATTTTATTGTATGTATGATGGGATTGCCGAGGACTAATCCATCACAAGTTATTAAAGTCAAATTTAGCAATTACTGCACACATACATTTTCAGCAACTGTAAAGAGTGAAAGAGAAACTTCATGAAAAACGTCCCACTCTCGCCAATAGCAAAAACGTCATTATTTTATATGATAATGCAAGATCACATACAGCAAGAGTGACTCAGGAAAAATTCTAGAGCTCGGATGGTATGTTTTATCGCACCCACCTTACTTTCCGAACCTTGCCCCGACAGATTTTCACATTTTCTGTTTCTTACAAAACTTTTTGAAAGGAAAAACGTTCAAATCTGAAGAATAAGTCAGACAGGCTGTTGAAAATTTCTTCCAATCGAAACCAACCACCTTTTATAAGAAAGGAATATATAAACTGCCAAGAAGATGGGAAAACGTCATACATTAAAATGGGGAATACATAACAAATTGATATAATTTTATAACTAAATGAATGCAAAATAAATGCGTGGACAAAAGG
The DNA here is from genome assembly GCA_963930645.1 of Salticus scenicus. NCBI lineage: Eukaryota > Metazoa > Arthropoda > Arachnida > Araneae > Salticidae > Salticus > Salticus scenicus. The sequence continues at coordinate 116,873,514 of OZ005650.1, read as the reverse complement.
AAGTTTAAAACAAAGGAAATTATTAAAGACTCCACCAACAAAGACGTAACAAGATAAATGTGGGAGGGGCTTATTCTTCTGCAGGAAGTAATACCTAAATATTCGTTGTATAGTGTTATTGGTGTGTATTCTATTTTAACTGCATCGGAAATTATTTATGAATCATTATTTATGATTTTTTTTTTTTTTTCATGAAGTAATTCTTAAAGTGATTATAACTCGGCAAGAAACTTAACCAAGAAAAGCAAAATCAACTGCCCTGAAAGAAGCATTCAAGTAAGAAGTTTTTTACATATTCTATTCTTATATTTTATGCTACAGAAGCTTAGGCCGCTAACTGCAGAACTAGATATAAAAGTTCGGAATGAAAGAGTGTGAGGTATGAAGATTTATTCTATTATTTATTAATCTGATTATTATATAATTTGACGCAGACTTTTTAAAAGTTATTGTTAGGGCTTTTAAGTGTATTTTTAAAACGTGATATCTGATCGTCTAACAGTCATAAATATTGGATATAAGTTGCGATCATCATTTCAAAAAACTGGTCCGGAAGTTTTCAAAAGATATCTTTTCCATATTTCATTAGTCTATAAAATATTTTATTCTTGGGACATTCTGTGATATTTTTAAGTATCATTCAACTTACGGTAGTTTAAACCTGTATTTATTTATTAGGAAATAGACAAAATACATATTTCAAATCCATTTTTAGTTACGTTTTTACTTAAATTATTTACTTAATTTAACTTAAGTTAAATTATTTATTTACTTAATTTAAGTGTTACTTAAGAGTAATATTAGAAGTTAATAAAAATTATACACATCACCTCGTCATAGTATATTTATTAGGGATTCAGTGAGACAGCACTTTAGTGTACCATTGGCATAAAGAGGTCAAAAAAGAGATAAAAACTTTAAGAAAGTGCAAATATATTGTTATGCATTTGTAAATAATTCGTAGTTATTTTTATGTAAAATAATTCTAAGAGGCTTAGTCAGTTTATAAAATGTTAATTTTCTGCATTTCTAGCATTTTTTTGCGTTAAAATAGCTAATTAGCTAGCCTTAAAAACGAATTAAAAAGCGCTAATAAGGCAGATAATTGTTATTTCGCCAAATTGGGCGAAATTTTACCTCCGTGGCGACTTTTTTGATGACCTTGGCGTTAAAATCCTTATAATCGATATAACAAATATGGAAGCTGTAACCTCACTGGCTAACCAGTTTCTAAAATTTTCTAAATTTTCCTACGCGGGTATTTAAGGAGCTGCTTTACGCCAAATCAGTCTCAGTTGCGTTTCGCCAAGACATTAATGAATGCATAAAGAGCACTGAGCCTCTCTGGATTACAGCTTTTGCTGTGTGATACAGTTTGTACTGTGAATTTGCCGTTGACAGCTGTTATCTAAGCTGTGTTTACTGGTGAAAGTAAAATTAATACTTGGTTTATAGACCTGTATTCTTCTAAAATTTTCTGTGAATAAAGTTTCCAGCCTCTACAAGATTCGCTTTTCTTTCTTAGGCAACTCACAAACTCCTAAGTACGCAATAATATATGTATGTATTTATGTCCTCTATCTTTTTTTAAGATTTGTGGTTTGTTCCTTAAGCGATGTATAAATTAATTATAACACACATAAATATCGAGAAAATTCTAATAAAAAACAGTGACAGCACTCTATAAATTACTGTTTGGAACAAAAATGACTACAGGGGACTATTATTATCTAACGCCTTTTAGTAAGGTTAAAGTGAGGTATATACTTTCTTTTCTTATAGATCTCTTTGAAATTTCTTACATCAGTTCGATTTTATGCGCTTTTAAATGTAATTGTACTTTAAAGCACTCTCAGATAAGAAGATTAAAAAAAAAAAAAAAAAAAAAAAAAAAAAAACTTTTTTATGTTTTTAAAATTGTCACATTGAGACAGTTTAACATTAGTTTTGAATCTTGTTGGTGACGTTATACATTTTATTCATATGAGATGTGATAAAAAATATTCGATGACTAATGTCATTCTGTTGAAAATAATAAAATTACCTCAAACTCGAATCAATCTCCTTCAAAATAATGGCCTTGAATACTCGTAGAAAGATGTAGTACTGATTCTGTGATTCGAAGTATATTTTGAAGGGCATTTTTCGGAAGGCTTTTTAGAAGGTCTCCTTCTTGATCCATCAATCTTGGAAATGATGTAAAAATAAGCGCAATTTTATTTATTTTATTTTATTTTTGAGGGAGAGCCGATGTCGGATAGTGCGTAATTAAGACAGTGGGACGAACGTGGAAACACATAAACTTTCCATTCGCCAAAAAAATCACAAACAAAAAACGAAATGTGGTTCGGCGCGTTGTAGTAATGAAAGTAAAACGCACTGGTCCATTTTTCTGCTCACTTTTTAAACATGTTTGTGCGAATCATTTTTACCATTTTTTGCACTGATTTTTACTGTTTAGTTTCCTTCTGTTTTTCAAGGCAGAAAATCGGAAGACGTCCATCTGCAACTATTCTGCAACTAACTCGTTTCCGTTTTTATATCATCCGCAAATCTTGTAAACAGTCTTCAGAGTCATTATATTATCACCCCCACACTGGTTTTAATATTTCATGACGTTTTATTTTTTTTTAGTTCTTTTTAGCAATTTTAAACAAAACAAAATCCACGATGCACAACAAACATGGTAACGGGGGAGACTTCGATCTTCGTGCTCTCAGAGCCAGTATTGCCTGATGAATACTACAATTTTATTTTTTAACACCACTAATTTTATATCAAAGAAACCGCTTTATACTGAAACTAAATCGGGTGAGAATTTGGCTCTATATAGTCATCACAGACTAACTAAATCGGGTGTAGTTGAACGAATAAATTGGCTCAGATATTGGTTCAAAAATTCATTTGTGTTAAAAAATAAAATTGTACTTTTTTTTTTTTTTTTTGGCAATCTCGCTTGGAGCCGATTAACATTTCACAATGTTTAAACTTGCTACTGATCAACTGTCAGTCTTAACGGATCATTTTATCGCATTCTGTTATTTCAAAAGCATGTAATGTTAGTAGTTTCTCTTATAAAACTTATTTCACGCTGGTTTTATCTGCCTTATATGAATTTCAAAAGTTTTATAAATAATAGAGCTGTTCAGTTGTTCATTTTATTTATTTGTAATAAAAAGTTTGTTTTAAAAAAAAAAAAAAAAAAAAAAAAAAAAAAAATTACAAAAATGTTTTTATCTTCTCTTTTTGATAATCTATTTTCGAAGTGGTTTATTGTGATTAATGGCATATTTTCCAGCTTTCTATTTGTGTATAAGGGACATTTTTATTATGCAAGAGAAGTTCAAGAGGTAAGTCAAAAAACCTTTATAAAGAAACAACATTGCAATGCAATATAACACACTCATATTATGCTATTTCATCACACAATCTTCCAGTCGCAGCAGGCATTTATCAGAATGTTGCTCCAATGGTTCTAGAGCCAGCTTGGAACCGGAGAATGGTGCGGGCACTACCAATAGATATTCCGAACGTCTGTGTGATGTGTGCTGAGAATAATGTCTTCCACCCTCTGCACAGTGTCTTATGTTCACACCGTTCTCACCGTGTCTTATATTCTCACCGCTGCACATACCTCACCGTTGTTGCTTTCTCTTTCTTTTACATGTCGGTTGGCTCTGTGCCCACAGAGTACATGTGGCCCACATACTGCAGATATTTCACGATGAATCTCCGTACGTTTCCAAAGTTATGTCTAAAAAAAAAAAAAAGAAAGGAAAAAAGAAAAACGTACTCTTCCGCGTATTTTAACGGTGCAGTGAAATTCCAGACGACGACACGCTATTTTTTTTTTTTTTCTTTTACTGTGCAGCAATACGTACAACATTTCGAATGTAATTACTACTGTTTGAAAACTGTGACCCATAGTTATCGCCTGACCAAGTTCTTTTTGAACACCCTATGTAATTATATTTATATAAATATCATATGCAATTCACGAATTTTGGAGGGAAAATAAATAAATAAACTATTTGGAGAGAAATTATTTTTACAAAGTTATTATTTTGGTTATAATTTTTATTCTATTATGTAAAACCAAATTTTATTTATTATAAACTAGCAGGCTACGCCCGCTTCGCTGGTCACTATATTTAAATGAATTTTTGCAAGAATTGAATTAATATTTATTCTTTTACACCACATTATAGACAAAAACTAAAAAAAAAAAAAAAAAAGGGAAGGAAAGGAAAAAAGAAACTGAAATTGCTCGAAACCTTGCTTCAGGTACCCGCTGTCTACGGCAGCTCTTTTCCCGCCCGCACTGCATTAGGTCTTGGTTTCCCATGCCTGCAGAAAGATCTTTTTCGGGCACTTCAATCTGGATATTTATCGACGACAGGGGGGGGGGGGTCCTGCTACTATTTAAGAACTACGATTTTAAATATGACTGTAACTCAGCATCTATTAAATATTTTAGTTTTTAACCATTTATTTTATAGCCCATGCTATTTACACTATGTTACGATTTGATTCCGACCAATGTAATAAAATAAAATAAAATAAAAAGTAGATTCATATGTATATAAACAAATAAATTTTAATCATTTTAATCCTTTTTACTATGCATATACTACCATTTTTCCCGATAGATACTGTAAATAAAAAATAAAAAAAATCTGGTGTGACTCCACTCGACTTTCCGAACTTTGGGTAATTAACAATTTTGTAGATAAAGTAAAGAAAGAGGAGTTGTTAAACAAATAAAAGAGAGAAAACCATAATAGAGTGTTTCAGTATTTTTCTCCATGTATTACACGATGTTTTATTTAACGTTACTGAACTTTGAACCCATAGATCATAATGATAAAGAATTATTCTTTGTGTCCCGGTAAAAAAACTGTAAATGCTAGATTTACCAAAATGTATACAGTTGGTGCAGCTGTGACCTATAACATGTGTACAAATTTTTTGCTCAGATTAATAAGGCGTTTAGACGCTATCACACTTTTAAAAATTTCGCCCCATAAGCCATAATGATAAAGAATTTTTCTTTGTGTTCCTGTAAAAATACTATAAGCGCTAGATTCTCCAAAATCTATACAGATTGGGTATCTGTGACCTATAATATCTGTATAAATTTTTTGCTCAATTGAATAAGGTGTTTAGATGCTATGGCACTTTTAAGATTTTGGTCCCAAAGGCCATAAAGATAAAGAATTTTTCTTTGTGTCCCTGTAAAAAAACTATAAGTGCTAGATTCACCAAAATCAGTAGGGTTCGTACAATGTTGACTTACAGTATACGTACCAACTTTCAGCTTGATTGAACAAAGCGTTTAGACGCCAGCGTGTTCACTCACAGACATACACACATACATACATACATCATCGCAAAAATAGTGAAAACGGATTCAGGAGACCTCGAAACGGTTAGAAACATCAAAATCTCAAATTCGGATTTTTGAGATGATTACAATATACTTTCCTCACTATAGTTTTCGGAAAGTAAAAATTAATGAATAAATGTTTTTTCTTTTAAAGGAATTAACTAAAAAATGAAAAATAAGAAGTTGTTCCACTATAAAAAAAAATAAACATAACTGTTATAAATACATTTTTAAATTTAAAACTAATTATACTTAATTTTTTCTACTGCATTACGATTTTATTTTCAATAAATATAACAAAAAAAAAAAAAAAAAAAAAATCGCCTTTAAATGAATGCATTAAATAAAAATATGTTGCGTAATAGCCGTTGCTAAGATACGCAGACGATTGAAGCAAAAGAATAAATCTATGAAAAATGAAAAAAAGAAGCCAATATTTAAAATCGGAAAAACATTAATTTAAAATATTCAAATTTGAAATTCGAAAAAATCTCGATGAGGTGCCCACCTGCAGGGTCCCAGGTACCTATATGCCAAAATCTAAAAATTTAATATGTTTAATTTTTTCTACTGTATGTGGATAACTATTTAATTTCAATAAATATAATAAAAAAGATTTCTTGCTCACATGAATTTAAATAAATAATTGTTTAATAGCCGTTGCTAAGATACGAAGACGATTGAAGCAAAATAATTAAATTTATGAAAAATGAAGCATTAAAGGCAATATTTAAAATCGAAAAAACATTAATTTAAAAAATTCAAATTCGAAATTCGAAAAAATCTCGATGAGGTGCACACATGCATGGTCCCAGGTACCTATATGCCAAATTTGGAAGCTCTGCGATTAATAGTGTGAGCACCACAGCGCAGATACACACACAGACACACACACAGACACTTCTCTTTATTTATATAGATGTGCTTTTCTTTACGTTGTAGTTATTGTTTGATCGGGTTAATATTTATTATTATTATTATTATTTATCAAAAAGGAAAGTATCATATCAACTTTTCTAGACAACGCTTTTTCAAAGAGGATTATATCTTGGAAAATGGCAATTAAATTCTTTATGGAAATTAATTACTTATTTTATTTTTCATGCAGTTTCATACTATTTACAGCACAATGGTTCCTATAATGCAAGTTTATGTGAAATGCAGTCGGCAGCAAAATTATTCGAACGCTAGAAGTAATTCCTATGTAGAAAAGGTATACTTAATACTGCTTTGTTAATAAATCCTTGTCGAGTCATGTTCTTAGTCAGTCTAAGAGCATGACTCGACAAGGATTTATTTAACAAAACAGTATTAAGCGTACTTTTGTTTTTAGAAATTATTGTTAGCTCTCGAATAATTTTGCAGCCAACTGTATTACTAGGTTCTGCTGTTAAAAAAAAAAAAAAAAAAAAAAAAAAAAAATTAAATTAAATTTCGAATAACTTACGAAATTTTTATATTAGAATATTCGTAATCAATGATATTCAAGCCAATTCATAAAATATATTTTAAAAGTTATTTAACATTTTTAGAATTAAAATATTTCATTTAATTAAAGTGAACGATTGTCCTCATTTTCTGGGGACAACCGTTATTTTGAAGTTGCTTGTCTAAGTTTTAGAAATTGTAGATAGTAAATTTTAGTCCTTATTCAGTAAGAATGAAAAAAAAAAAAACGTAATTGAATAATTGTAGCAATTTTTAACTCTTCTCCGTTATAATGGTGTTCTGATCTGATCACTATACAAGGGTGACCAGATTTTTTTTAATTAAATTTAAGGAAAAATAGGGCGGTTCCTCGAGTTTCGAGGACTAACAAAATAAACAAACCCCCTTAAATTGTAAAATTTTAGAATTTTTTTGTATGATGTATTTGAAAGAACTAATTTCAGTTAATTATACATATAAAAAATTATTATAATAAAACATTAATAACTTTATATACGGCGTCCTCTAGTGTGTTCTAATTTTTGTAAACGAAGGTAATTTTAGAGGACTGTCCTCTGGATTTGAGGACATCTGGTTATCCTGCACTATACTCATAATGTATGTTTATGCGGAATTTCGCATTATTCGGCAAATTGGGGAAATCGTGAATTTTAAATAACTTACCAATTTTTTTCAAATAAGAAAATTCATAGCCAATGATGTTTATGATAGTATACTAAATGGCAGATTAAAAATAATCTGAGATCTTTACGATGAAAATAATAACCCACAAAAGCAATGTTTCTGCGGTATTTTGCACTTTTCTGGCATGTGAAGAAATTTGTAAATTTTAAGTAACTTACGAAGATTTCAAGGTTCAATTTTCATAGTCAATGATACTCATACCATCATCATAACTCATTTTCAAGGTGGTCTGACGTCTTTCCAGTAAAAATATTTATTTTAATTAACGTTCAAGAGAAAATTTGTCCTATTCTCTCATTTTAAGAAAATTGTAAATTTTGAATAATATGTAAAATTTTAAATTAAATATTTTTTCATCTTCATAAGTGATATTTTAAAATTTCCTCAACATTTCTATCATTTGTTGTAGAGATAGAAAATATACATAGTTTAACATACTAACGCTAACTAATTAACTGACTCACTAGTTAAATAATTAACTATATCTGACTAACGGACGGATGGATACTATATTAAATTTGTGATTCACTAATTCCTCAACGTGAGATTGTGTAAACATATTAAAATAATGATAATAATAATAATAATAATAATGTTAATCTCATTAGACTGATGTTGTCATTTTTTCTTATATCATTGAACTGAGTCCACGAGCTTAAATATTGTCCATTTCTAAATAGTATTTTATTTTTTATTTCGTTTTGCACGCGCGCTTTTTATTTCATGATTCAAATTTATTTAAAAAAATAATTATCATAACTTTTTCGATACTCTCCATTTCTAAATTGATTATTATTATTTTTTTCTTTAAAAAGAAGAAAGAAAAAAGATTTTGATGAAATTCTGGCAAAAGCAAAATTTAGTTTATTATTGAGGATTATTAGTTTTTTTTTTTTTTTTTTTTTTTTTTTCCAAATTATAACATCACTTTCAAATTGTTCAATTATATTTACCATAATTTTTTTTTAATTTCGATAAATGTCCAACTATCGTAAAACTGGTATCGTAAATATCCGTAGATTGAGACTATTAGTCCTAAAGAAAAAACATTTCCTTCGTTCCCAGTATGATAAAGAACTAAAAAATATTCTACGTATTTTATTTAAAATAAGACACAAAGAAAATTCTAATTCATACAACTATAAGCCCCAATTTAAATGAATTCGTAAAGTGCTTTGTAATTTTAGGGATTAAAATATTATTCATTGCGCTTTCCGGAATTTTTTCTTATAATTTCTGTAAACAAAAGTAAAGGAAGAAAAACAATCCTTATGACAAATATGGTCAGAAACTAATTAAGAAGCTAAAGTAAAGAACTGGAGGAAGAAATTTGACAAGATGAATAAATTTCTGGGAAAATATCCCTTTTCGCATAAATATTTATCCGTCTTCTTAATTTTTTTATGCAAATATTTTTCTTTGGATTAAATAGATAGTTACGAAGAATCTTTCTTTTTTATTAATTTGTATATACATTGCAGTTCAACTTCAATACTAAAATTTTTAATTACAAAATTATACTATTTTATATTATGTATAATTAATAAAAATATACACGTTTTTCTTTATTAAAAATGTATTCAATTTCAATTAGTGTAACAGTTAACAGTAAAATCGTTTTTATTAAGTTTAAAAATATTTAATTTTACACAGATAAAAAACTAAATAGAAGTATCCATTCAAAGCATTCAGTTGAAAATAGTATTATATACATACACAATACTTTATATTAGTTTCATTTAAATTTATTTTAATCTCTATCATCTGAAAAGAAAAAATATATTTATTGTAAGACTTTTTAAAATGCTATTTATTGAATATATTTATTTTTAAAAAAGGTCATAACATTTAACATTTCTAACACTCAAATATCATATACATTACTATGTAAAATTTGTTTTCGGTTTTAGCATACACGATAAAATAAACTAGCTGTTTACTGAAACGAAATCACTTCCTGAAAAAATAAAAAAAATAAAAATAAATTCATGTATGTAAATTACTCCGTGTGTTGTGTGTAAAAGCGTATTTATTGCGAGAAGCAAATAAGTTGGTGGTTATTTAAAATTCAAGCATAGAATTAAAAAAGAAATAGTTTACTGCAATGAATTTTTAGACAATGAAATGGATTTATATCTGAAAGTAAAATCTGCAATGCAATAAACATGTATACAAAATATTTTAATATTTAGTAGGTACGCATGTAATTAAAATCTAAGATATTTTAAACGTATTTTAAAACATATAAACATACATATTCACTTAAATATTTATATGTTCTTCAGATATTTCTTTAGAATTTTATTAACGCATAAAACATCAAATTTAAAGCAAAACTTCAGTTTACGCTAACTTTTAAATTCTCTACACCGATTAAAAAATGTATAAATACAATTAAATTCAAGTTTTAATTAAGTAGGACGTTATTTTCCCGAAGTGTCTTTTCACATTTAATTGGAAATGAACTGTTTTGTAAAGAACCCACTTGAAACTCCCTCATTTTGACCAATTACCATAAATCAAATATGGTAACATAAAAAAAAAAAAAAAAAAAAAAAAAAAAAAAATGTTTTTCAAAAAATTAACAGGGGGAGTAAGCTGACTCTCTACAAATAAACAAAGGCGAAAAGAAAAAAAAAACATGCAGAAATTTAAGATAGATTTTTTTTGTTCCCCTGTTAAAAACAGGTTACACAATTTATCATAAAATTGTACCTCTTAGATAGTGATTTATTTTATAATTATAATAATTACTTTAAATAATACGCTGTGAAATTACTGCGTGTAAAAGTTGTCTTCCAGATTTAATATAGATAAAATATCTTTTTGCTGTGTAAAAAGTGAAATTCAAACTCATTATAGCATAGATTGTAAGTAAAACGTAAAAGATATGGCACTGAGGATGTGACAAAAACAAGTAATTGCTTCCTGTTTTATTTATTTATTTATTTATTATTTATTTATTATTTTTTAAAGAAAATGGAAGCGCACGAAAATGTTTATGTATACGTTGCAATAAATATCTGCTGACAACCAATTTGTTCATAACAGACTTCTAGGAGTTTCAGTGGAATACTTTTTCAAATTCTAATAAAATATTGAAAGACACAGAAGAAATGATTCAATAATTAAAATACACTTCAAACTTTTAAGCTTGACATATATATATATATATATATATATATATATATATATATATATATATTGGACTAGCAAACAAAACAAAGTTAATATTAAAATTAAAATAAAATAAAATAAAATAAAAAATATTTTAATGCAAGCTTTTATAAAAACATAAATTTTAGGAAAATGCCAAGCTTTCCTTTTTTCTAATGTAAAATTTTAAAATTAAGCAAAAATCTATAATCAAATTAAAAAGAAAAAAAAAAAAAAGAAATCTGTCTGTTTACACATATTTTAAATAATATTCTGGAATGATCGACTTGTAAAGTAAATATATTAGGGACTTATAATATTAATATAATATATATTTTAATTTTACTTTAACTCGATAAATCAAAGAAATTTTAATTTGATAATTCAAAAGAAAGTAAAATGAAGACAAACAAAATATTAAAAACAGTTTTAATCGAATCATTTACTTTTCCAAGCAAGTGAAAGTATTCTGGCAAACGTGATGCCATTTAAAAAGTCTTGACGTGAAGAAAATATTGCCAAAATTACCACTAACCGATATTTATCGTTTTACAGATAATGCTAAATTCTATTATGCACACAAATTGTTTCATAGAAAAAGGTCTACATAGAAAATATCACCATAGTTCTAAGAATTTTCGAACCGTTTAAAATATCTTTGAGAGAAAAGCAAATACATGCTTTGTATTATTCTTTGAAAATGAGAACTTTACGAGGTATTGGCATATTTGCATAAGCACATCAACTGCTCTAATTTAAAATAGTCTTAAAAAATTCTTTTATGTATATAAGTTTTATGTAGAAGTTTGAAGTTATTAATGTCCTAAAAATTACTATATAATATACTATGTAATATTATTATATATATAAGTAACTAATATATACTTATATATATAAGTATTATAAAGTACATTTTAATGAAATCAGACATAAATGTAATTCAAGTTCTGTATTACGTACCGAAAGGTTCATGTCTATGGAATTAAGAGGGATTTAAGAGGAATTTTTTAGCTTCTAAAAGATTGTGAATAAAAATATTATACATGAATACAGTTTCAGAAGCACAAAATCAGTAAAAATAGTATTTAGTGCTGTGACAATATAATCATTGACCTGTTATGAAGACGCAGGATGAAAGCAATTATTAAATAACCAATTACTGCTATAATTGTGCCCAATAATTTTTCTTGATTTGTAAACACTCATTTTTTTTCTTTTAATAAAGAAACAAACAGTGAATTTGGGAAATTTAAATAATAAAAATGTACGCTTTTAAAACATTTTCCTTTCAATATTTTGTACTCATAAATGTATATGCCTATATATTTAATATCAGAGATATTTACATTTATATGGCAGAATTTTTATATTACTGCAATTTCAGTAACTTTAAACATCGATATATATATATATATATATATATACTCTGATTTAAAGTACAAAAATTGCAAGATAGTATTGAGTTACATTCACCAAAATTATCATGCAAAATTTAAATGACGAATTTTGCAAGTTATCAAATAAACAAAAACCACTGATAATTGGGAATACCTGCCTCACGTATATGAATTACAATTCGAGTAAAATTTTAAAAAGCCAGTTCACTGAATGCTGAAATTTTACAATTAAATTAACAAATAGGATTACGCAACTTGACAGAAATGTTTCCTTATAGTTGTAACCAACTGCCTTACCAGAATTTGTCAAAATTCATAGGGTTGTATAATAAGTCTCAGAAAGATTGGTTAGTGTAACACAAAAGATGGCATTTTTCTGTAAAAAGAAATTTAGTAGTTTTGCAGTACTGCAATCAATGATCAGAAAATATTCAGCTGCATCAGTGGTTTTCGAGAACCTTGAGGCACCAAATCACGAAACTATTGTAGAAATAAAAGAGCAGATACGTTTGTACCATAGTTTTAAAAATAAATAAACTTAAATCTTTCAAACACACACACACACACACACACACATATATATATATATATATATATATATATATATGTATGTATTTAAATAATGACTGAATCAAAATCGCATACATTTTCATTTATCAAATGTAGCAATTTAAACAGATTTCGTCCGACGATTTTCAATAATTTAAATGTTATATTTCTGAAGAAGATTTTCTTTAACGTGAAATTTCTATCAATCTATTCATGACATGATGGAAAATATTGATTACGACGGAAATGTCATTTCAACCATTAAATAACATTTCCTCATCTATCAAAATCATTTCATCACCCACAAAAAGCAATTTTATGCATATGATTAATTACTTTGATATAAAGTAGAACTATTAATTTATACAGATTTATGAAAAAATATTTTAAAGCAACAAAACTCTAAGCTTCAGAACCTCAGAAGTAAAAATTATTTATTAATAGGTATTGCAGAGATATGATAAAAAAATTATAAAATAAACAAAATTACAATAATATATCTGAATATAAATGTACTAAATGCCTTTACAAATAAAGTTCTATTAAAACGCTACTTAATCTTATTTTTGGCAAAAATTTCCCTGCATGTATTTTCACGAAATTTTCAATTTAAAAAAATTCCTATATTATGCATCTTAATTCATATTTTTTTTTTTTTTTTTTTTTTTTTTTTATTTATTTATTTATTTATTTTTAATATTTATTTCAACTTAACTTGGAAGGTTCTAATCATGTTTACGTAGACTGATTGGGTTTTTACCATTAGAAATTTTTATTTAGTGTCATTCATAGTAATAAAAGAAACTAGTACGATGTGGCCACCACAAGACTTTCTTTTATGCAATTGTACACAAAATTAATGTAATACAAATAATTTACTAAATTATTAATTTTTTTTCCAGGATAAACGCAGACGATTTTTATCTGACAGAATTATATCACTAAGTGCTGGAAGAACGTCAATTTATTGCCAATGTCAGAAAAAATTATTTTTTCCGTAAAAAAAAAAACAAAAAAATCAATAACTTTGTTTTAAATTATCCCAGATCTATGGTTCAACCATTCGTTTTGAAGATTTTTATGAGATCTTTTAAAAGATACCCATATTGAAGGTTTACACTCGGGGGTACTCCCCCCCCCCAAGGGGAAAATGATGATGCCACATACATAAACTTTTTTCTCTATTCTACTACTACTATTAACAATAATTCATATTAATTTTGCAACCACACGTTAAAAATAAGTCTCATTATGTACATTTATAAGAAATTTTATCCTATATTGCCATGTTAAAAATTTAGAAAAAATAGGATCACAGACCCATCTGTAGAGCGACGGATTCCCAAATCTAATTAGCACCAGTTTATATCATGGTCCAACTGAAAACTAAGTTTGGTTAAATTTCGTTCATTGGTTCGTTAGATACAGCGCCCACAAAAATTTGTGATACACACACGCAGATACACAGACAGACTGACAGACATTTTCAAAAAACTGTCAAATCGTGTTCAGGATATCCTAAAACGTGTAAATCCATGGAAAATTGGAGTTCGAATATTTTCACGAATCCATTACGTTCTTTCTCTACATATAGAAGAAAGTAAAAAAGATAAATACAGTTCAGCAAATTATGCTCTTTACAAATGAATCTCGTAACCTATCTCTCATTTAATTCATCTTATATTTACTATAAAATTAAATATTATACACAAAATTAAATATTATATATCAAAATTAAAACAATCATAACTTACTTGTTTGTCGTTGGACCTAATGTGAATTATAATCACAGCTTCGATCCAACATATTTTCGTTTACCGTTTATCATAGCGGAAGTAGTAATAAACATTTAAAAGTTTTAGTTTGTGTTTGAAGCTTATTCGCGTATCTGTGTCACATGACTGTTTGATGTCATCGAGAATGTAAGAAAACAGCACGTTCTCCTTGAAAATTTTTTACAACTCGAGTGCTTGATTTTATCACATCACAGGATGAGGGTTATCCGTTGTAATTTTACTAAATTTTTACAGTGTTGACATTTGCGAAAAGGAAAAATTTTTGGGGGTGTTTTGCTACTGAAATTCTGCATTACATATCTTATATTTTTAATGTGTTATTAATGTTGTTTTTTAAACTTTATATATATATGTTTGTTTTTAGGTGTTAAATTAATAATTTTTCATTCTTCAAATCAAATTCATGGTCATAAAATTATCGAACAGGGAAAGAAAGGGAGGGAGGGGGTGGTGTTTCTAGAAAGCGGTGGGTCACTGGGCAAAATAGAAGTCATATTCGGATTCGGGAGGTCATTTTACATAAGATTCTGAAAAATGGTATCAGATCTCGAATTTTTTTTTTTTTTTTTCAGAGCAGTGTTATCAAAACTAGAAAGGAAAAAGGAGAGTTAAAGATATAATATAAGCAGTTTCCAATTGTGTTTTTACGTTATATCGTTTAACATTCATCGCATTTCACATCCATGACAATAACGTAAAATTTATTTTCTTGTTCATATTCCTAAAGATGTAAGTTAGTGAGTCCTTACTCGCTCGCTTGAAAACACGATGAGATCGTTACCTTAACTTGTCCATTCGAGTTTCATTTAGTTACCATTTGTTTAGGAGGAAGAGTAAATTTCCATGGAGAGTTTAATTCTTTGAAGTTGAGATGTTTATTCGAATTTCTCTTAGTTGGTATTAGTCTTAGATAATGTGTGAAAAGTACTTGGAAGAAGATTATGAAAATTGGGAAATCTTAGTGTACGTATACTATTTTATATTAAGATAGTTTAAAGTTAAGAAAGTGAAGTACACTATTGGCCATTAAAATTGCTACACCAAGAAGAAATAATAATAACGGAGTGAAATTTGTTGGACACATACATTATAGAAGGAGGAACAATTGATTAAAATTTCAGGAAATTTGGAGTAATATGTACTGAGAAAACAGTACATAAACCTGCGACCTCTGTGAGCAATAACAGCACTTATCTGCCTAGGCATTGAATCGAACAGCGATTGGTTGACATGTACGGGTAGAGCACTTCATGAAGTTTTAACATGATGCCACAATTCATCGATCGAAGTTACTGGTGAGTGGTGGTGGGCCAGTCGCTTTTCAACGATTAAACAGTCATTTTCATTGGTGCGAGATCAGGAGAACGCACTGGCCAGAGCAACAGTCGAACACATTCTGCATCAATGAAGGTCCAGACAATATGGACAACTTGCGGTCATGCATTGTCCTGCTTAAATGTTTCGCTTCCGAGGCCTTGAATATAGGGCAGAGCGATGGGCCTTAACTCGTCAGAAATGTAATGGCTGATATTCAAAGTGGCGGGAATAAAAACAAGAGGTGATCGGGACGTGTACCCAATGGTGTGAAGTCACTTTTCGGACAAATCACAATCCTATTTACAGCATCAAGATTGCCTTATCCGTATTTAACAGCATTATGAATAATGCACATTACCAGCTGGGATTCGACATCATCATACTGTCCATCATTTTCAATGATGTTATGGGTTCCCATGGGATACACGTCTCGATTACTTCTTGTTCGTATTCCTGGCACTCTGAACAGCGGCCATTAAATTTCTGTTGAGTTAAGGCCCGCCCCTCTGCCCTGTATTCGAGGCCTCCGTAGCGCAAAATTTAAGCAAGATAATGCACGACCGTAAGTTGTTTGTATTGTCCGTACCTTCTTTGATACAGAATGTGTCCGACTGTTGCTCTGGCCAGCGCATTCTCCTGATCTCGCGCCAATGAAAATGACTGTTTAATCGTTAAAAAGCGACTGCCCCCCCACCACTCACCAGTAACTTCGATCGATGAATTGTGGAATCGTGTTAAAACTTCATGAAGTGCTCTACCAGTACATGTCATCCAATCGCTGTTCGATTCAATGCCTAGGCAAATAAGTGCTGTTATTGCTCACAGAGGTCGCTGCTTTATGTACTGTTTTCTCAGTACATATTACTTCAAATGCCCTGAAATATTAATCAATTGTTCTTCCTACTATAATGTATGTGTCGAACAAATTTCATTCCGTTATTATTATTCCTTCTTGGTGTAGCAATTTTAATGCCCAGTAGTGTATTTCTCCTGTTAAAATTTTTAAGGTGGCATATGTGGATGTTCGAAGGTTATTTTTGAAGAAAAGAAAAACAAAAATTGCTTACATAACATACAAAGTACTAAAACTTCTCATAGCAATGAAAATTTGTAAGAAAAAAATTCCCCTTGTAAAATTTTGTGAGACTTGTAAATCAAATACTTATGCTAATCATACCTTATTATACAGGAAAAAGTGGTTTTGTGTTTCTTAATTAAACGTTTTAATTTCGTTAACATGCATGCAGTATAAACATTTTTATTGACATTAGAAATTTACCTCTAATGTCAATAAAACTCTAATGTCAATAATTCAAATAGCATTAGAAATATTTTGGGAGTCACTTTGTAACAACCATTTGCGATATTTATACAATTATTGATAGTTAACATGCCATAAAGAATATATATGTCATATGCATCAGTATCAATGCATTCTCAAAAATTTGCAGAAATTAATGTGAGGACATACGAGTAGAAATTATATTTTTCTAGTAATGAAATGGAAATATTTTGGGAGTCCCTTTATAACAACCATACACGATATTTATACCATTATTTATAGTCAACATGCCATAAAGAATGTATATATATGTATAAGTGTCAATGCATTCTGAAAACAAATATGCAGAAATTAGTGTGAGGACATGCGAGTAGAAGTTATAATATTTTTTTCTACTTTGTTGAAAAATATGAAAAACCTTTTTATCACTATTAAAAATGTCTTTTTTAGCTTTTCAATTATGTCTCTTAATTCAAGTGAATAATTTTACGGCCTTATATATCTTAATACTCATCATGCTTTTTATCATGTTTTGATGTATAGGAAATTTTCTTTTAGCTCCAAATCGATAGCTATTGACTAGCTAAAATGGTTGGAAGGAGGTGGGGAATCTCCACCTCCTTTCTTAAAATATGGTACTCAACAATAATAGAAAAAATATTAACTTACGGGGCTGGCATTTGGGGGGGTAACCTGTCGGTTGCTGCTCAGACAAACTTAAACTCAATCCAGAGGAACTTCCTCCTCCAGTTATCAAGAGGATATAGAACAATCTCCACTGACGCCCTCACTGCTGTTACGGGCATTCCCCACGTCCATCTTCAGCTTCAACAGACGTACTTAAAAACAAACATTCTTCAATTAAAAAATATTTCTTTGGCAAAAACCCTTTTTCCAAACACAGAAATACAACCCACAGTCAATAGTTGGAATATTCATCCCGGCAAAGATGTTGCTTCACAAATAGTAAATTGTAACAAAAATAGCTTTTCTCCTTCTGCTCCTGTGGCTATCTACACTGATGGCTCCAAAACGGACCACGGTGTGGGTGCGGCCTTTTGTGTGATGACCGATGGTTCGGTTGTCCATCAGTGGGCGGGCAGACTGGCCAACTATAACTCTGTTTTCCAAGCGGAATTATTCGCGATCCAAATGGCCATAGACTGGGTTATGACTAATATTAATAACTATCCCTCCCATAATATTTTCAGTGACAGTCTGTCAGGTCTTCTAGCCATTGCTCGCCACAGGAGTAAACATCCACAGGTTATCTCAATTAAATCAAAACTTATTAATCTGGCTAAACATCTTTCCCTGGCACATGTTTCTGCCCACAGGGGAGTTCTCGGCAATGAACTTGCTGATTCACTGGCCAAGGCAGCCACCGAAAACAACTCAATAGATTTTTCACTCCCTGCCCCTCCCTCATACGTTAAACAAGTATTAAAACAACAATTACTTAGAGATTGGCAGAAACTGTGGGATACTTCTCCAAAGGGAAGATACACCTTTAATCTCATCCCACTCGTAAACTTAAATTCTTGGTGTCTTTCCCCCCCCCGTGACTGCTTTTCTGACAGGTCATGGCCCATTTCCATCCTATTTATACAGATTTCATTGCCGACGCTCTCCTCTGTGTCCTTGCGGGGAGGAGGGAACTCCTAATCACTATTATTACTACTGTAGTTTAACTTCTGCCTTTCACTTAAGAAATCCCACTCCCAGGCCAGCCGATTGGCTGTTTAATATCCTCAATAGAAAAAGCCTGCTTTCTAAACTAAATAATATATTTGAATTCCTTATGAATATGACTAATCTCACAGATTAATCTCACATCTGCTTGCTCTTGCTTTAAGCCACTTGCTCTGCCTTGCTCTACTTGCTTGTCACTTTTACAAGCCTTAAGACACTTGTCACTTTTCCACCAGCATAGAACATGCCGCTCCTTGTCGTGTGGGAGACCTGTCTCTAGCGGCTTTTGTAATTTTTTTTTTTTTTTTCACTTTTCCACCAGCATAGAACATGCCGCTCCTTGTCGTGTGGGAGACCTGTCTCTAGCGGCTTTTGTAATTTTTTTTTTTTTTTTTTTTTTTTTTTTAGAGTTTAAATAAACTCCGGAAGAGGGGCCTAGCATAGCTGGAATCGCTCGACACTGCTCCTAGAGCGGTGAGCGGCACCTCTTCCCTGTTAACCCATGCAAAGTATAATTATGAAATTTATATATATATATATATATATATATATATATATATATATCTGTCATTTACAATAAAAGGTGAATATTAAAGTATGAATTGTCTTGCATAAATTGCAGTAAGTTATATTCATGTGTGTAAGCAAATAAATAAAGTATAAAGTTATTAAAATCGTTACATTTAGAAAAAAGATTATTCATATTTTTGAAATTTATTGTAGGTTATTCAAACAATGTATCATCAAAATATCATAAAATGAATTCTGTATACGCATCCATCAAAATCCAAGTATTCAAACAATGAATTTAACTCGCCGATCCATCTTTTTCAAAGTATTTAGTTATTTGCAAAAATATAAACATAGAAAATTGTTTATCCACTAATCCGTCTTTGTTCAGCTGCATCATAGGTATCTGAGTGGATTACACTTGGTCAGGTCGAAAAATATTTTATTCAGCGTAGGCTCTTTTTCTCCTAAATTCCATAACTTAAAATGAAGTTTGTATTTTTTACATACTACATATTTATATAGCAGGAAATTGTTCTGTTCTTAAATAAAAGAAATTTATCCCCAATAAAAATAAGCAGAGGTCAAAACAAAATGGGCTCAAGTGTACAAACTTAATATAAATTTCATAAGTTCAAAAAAAAAGTTCATCAGTTCAAAAAAATTTGGCTCCGATTAAAATAATTAGAGAAAATTTATATGTATGTAAAAAAAAAGAATAAAATAAAATAAAAAATAAAAAATACATCATAAAATTGCTTAAATATACTTATTTTTTGGTTTTCCAAAAGTTCAAGCAGATGTCATGTTTTTTCTCCGGATGGCATGCCATCACAAAAACGAAGACTTACAAAAAATTTTATGAGATTTTTCAAAAAGTGCAGCACTGAGTATTTTCAAAAGAAAATGAATTATTTTGTTTTTAACATTTTGTAAAGCATTAGAAATAATAATAAAGAGCATTTTTAACATACTATATTGTTATTTTTTCTGAAAAGACAAGTGTGCTTCATAGACGCTAAGAAAATATAAGATACATATAATGAGAGTACGGCACGAATAATGAATTCACGTAGAAAAGTGATTCAGAAAATTTAGTGAAAACAATTTAATTTTCGCGATTCACCAGGTTCTGAATGACGACTGAGGTTTACAGCAAGGCCCTATCTGGTACTAAATTGAGATCAGCATAGAAACCACGTGAGATCTGAGAAATTCTTTAATCGACAAATCAACAGTGTGAAAACAATAACCTATTCTAGAAATTGTTAACAAGGCGAACAAAAAATAAGCCAAATTTCTGGTTGCAATTTTTTCATTGAATTACCCCAAATGGATCTCTTTTTAAAGCAAATGATTACTGAAGATGAAAAATGCGTTATGCAGAACACAATTTTAATCGTGAATAATAATGATATAAGGCGTGGAATATCCCTTTAACCTGGGCAAGAGCAAATTTGCGTCAGAAGAAAGCTTATGCTCTACATTTATTGCATCTAGAATAGATTGCTAACAGTAAACTGTTACTTAAAATCTAACCATTTCTACAGAAAAAAACACTCACAATAAAACTAATTAATGCGATGAACGACCAGAAGCGTCCTGAATAGCCAACAAAAACGGACTTATATTCTATGAAGGCTATGCTAGACCATACGTGCATTCGCCATACCAATAAGCTTTTTACAAATTTACTGAGATATTTTGATTCATCCCCCATAAATTATTAAACTTAAGTTTTGTACTTACCATTTATTACGACAGCTTCAAAAACAGTTTGATGGTAAAAAGTTTAACTTCCCTTGTAAGGTGTGAAAAAATATTTCGATCACTTCTCCATGAAGACACTTCAATAGCAGAACACTTATGAGCAATAGAATATGCATCTACCTAAAAGATGAAGAAAAGAGATTAAACAGAATGACACATAGAATTTCGTTTAAATGTAATTTTTAGTAAATAAAAATATCCTTTGATTTTTGTTACAAAAAGTGTTGGTCTTTTTCATCAACTTCATATTTTAAGTGAGAAACATGCGTTTAGAGAAGCAAAATATTAAATTTTCTTATTGTTTTGTTTATAAAAATTTTGTACTTTCGATAAAAGACTTGTACATTGCGTAATTTTTCTATTTCTCGCAAATATACCTAATCAGCAAATAACAGCTTTTAATGAGCAACACCTAACATTTTATTTTAAACTGTTTATATTACGGTTTTCCTAGGGTATTTATGCATTTTGAAGTCGATTACTTTTCAAATTCAGTTGGCGAATTCAGTTGGTATCATGCAACTATCTTTAGTAAATAGCCAGAAGCAGAATATACCAGATATTTTAGCAAAGAAAACGCAATTTTTGGTAATTCCAAAAGGGTGGCGCTTGAGTTCTAATCTGCTGTTCCATAACAACCTGAATATATTTTATCAGATTATGATCAGGTAAAATAAATGACTAAAACATTAACTGGAAATCATCCTTATTTTCTTTGAATGTCTCCATTACAGGTCGATCCATGTTTCATGGAGTAATTTATTTCTGGAAGACTCCATTTCTAGTTGGAAAGCCAGATGCTGTGTAAAGGGGTAACTTATCTGCAACAATTTTGAAATAGCCCACAACCAAAGGTTTCAGAAATACTTACAAAAAAAAAAACCTCAAATTGGAATATCACCAACTTGCTTATGATCTGTTGTACAGTGATCGATCAAATGTTACCATTGAATATGGATAAAAATTTCATAGCAATCGACTTAGTAAATGACGAATCGTATTTATCCGACTACTCAACTACTGCACATAGATTAGCACTAGTCCGATGTAAAAACCACTCAACTCAACCTGATCAGACTGACCTCTTTAACTGACCCTTGATTCAATCACGATGTTCTTGTACTCAATGTAGAAGTATTTGTTAATGAAGCTTTTCAAATAGAGTCAAACGAGTCACAGAAGCTACATCCCCAGCACTGCTCGCAGAACAGTGTACTTCTGAATATTTCTACTTGAATCTACATTTTATTGTGCTGTCTGACAAGACAATATCTGCTATCGATTTTTCATTACCCTGCTGCAACAGACACAAAAGCCTTTTTAAAATTACAAACATCAACGTTCAAGCTTCTACTGCTAGTTTCACTATTTTTCATTTACTTTGCATTAGTATTAACAACAGCAGGTTACGAACAATGTTCGGCAATTTCGAAGATAGTCTTTATGAACCGATGGGCCTTTACATTAATCTTTTTATTCAAATCCTTTAAATTAATAATATCTCCCATAATACGCATAAATAACCACAAATACGATTCCTAAGATTCACAGGACAGGCAAAATGTAATATGGTTTCTATCTGATGAAGTGCCTATTTGATCCCATCATCTAGGCGAATTGGTTGAAGAAATAATAGAATGGTAATAGTTTTTTGTACAATCAATGTATTTCCTAAATAGTCATTGTAATACAACAATATTGCTTCTATATAATATCAACCTATGTATTCTCAAGACTCAGTTAGTAGATACGTGAATATCGCTGGTCATATGTCGACCGGGATAGCTCAATGTCAGAGCATTAGCGTGTTAAGCGAGTAACAAAGATATCGGTGCTTTTATTAATTTCATATTATTTAGTTTTTGTGAAAAATAATCCGGTTTTTCCATGAAAGTTGAATTTTCGGCACATTTTACCCACGTACAGCTTCCAATATTTAGTTATAATCGGGAAAGAAAAAAAAGAGAACTTCTTCGCTCAAGCGCTTTTCAATTCTATTTCGAAGAAATTTGGGAGTTTTCATTAAGATAATTTTCATTAAGATGCGTTAATTTTTGAGAAAACGCGTACAATGCTTTTCCCAAGGGTCTACAGAAGACCAACTTGCTGAAATTTCCAAAAATTGTCAAAAAATGTTACAAAATAATGTTAAAAGTTGTTCTTTTATATGCTCAAGATTTTGAATAAAATTTTTTATTTATTTTACATAAAAGAAAGAAAGAAAAAGAGAGAATGTATGCTTTATTTTAACTGTCAATAACCAAGTAATAAATGAAATATTTTTTAAATAAAATTTTTGATATAATTAGATAATCATTTTATACACGTTTTAAAC
This sequence comes from Salticus scenicus, assembly GCA_963930645.1. Taxonomy (NCBI): domain Eukaryota; kingdom Metazoa; phylum Arthropoda; class Arachnida; order Araneae; family Salticidae; genus Salticus; species Salticus scenicus. The sequence goes on along the minus strand of OZ005650.1, from coordinate 116,850,191 downwards.
ATTATATTCTACGTATTAAACTATCAATTCCATACTCTGTGTTTAATTACTTATTTTACAGTTGTTTATACATAAAACAATAGTACTTTTCCAGAAATATTTATATATATACTTTTTTTTTTTTTTTTTTTTTTACATGACTTGATATATTTCAATATATTTAAAAGAATATCACCAAACTCCTTGTTCATGTGGCGGATGAGAGTTATAGTAACGCGTAACGCATAGTAAAATGTAAGCTTAAATAACGTTAATAAAATTGATTTTACAATGTGTGGTGTGAAGGGAATATTTCATTTAATTTTTATATAGAGTTGTCTATTTACGAACTTCAAGAAATACTTGTTAAAAAAAATTTCCATATATTGAAGTAAAAATTATGTATGTTTTATCAAATTTCTGTGTTTATCTTAAAATGTCGAATCTAATAAAAGAAAATTTTCTAAAATGATTTTATTTTAGTGGAAAATTTAATAAGCTATCGTCTGTTGATTATGATGATATAAAATTAAAACCAGGTTTTAATTAAAACAAATAATTTAAAAATAATTTAAAACAAATTTATATTTTGAACTCATTGAATGTAAATTATTTAAATCTTTGACTGTAGGCTTATTGAATAACAAATCATCAAACATTTCTGTTTTTAACAAAACTTAGAAAATCTTATAAAATTTTGACAAAATTTAATAAAATTTCAAATGCAAAAATCCAATATTATTCTCAACATTACATTAATGAAATGGGAGTAAATGTTTTTATTTTTCATTATAATTTTGAAATAATAATAATAATAATAATCACGTAAAAAAATAACATTTTTTTTTTAAATCTTTTTAAAACATTTATATTAATACGTTGACAAACGCATGTAGTGAAATGTATTATATCAAAAATAAACTTCTTGCACAAAAAACAAAATTGTATTAACAGTCTATTTTATTACATCAGTATGAAAATAAAAATAATTTTGTTTCATTAGTTTAATATCAAACACAAGGAAGATGCTTCTAAACTAACGAGCTATTTCCTAGTAGAATTTATTATTAATACACTCGCCTCGAGTGACAAAATTTTATGTATGTACCTTTTTCTTAAAATATATGAAAAATTGCAGTTCAAATTCTGTAAGTAACAAACTTTGCATAAATATATAGTCATAATTTATAATTTTTGTTGGAAAAAAATGGTAAATTATATCCATAAGGTATTTATCAAAGTCATATTTAAACTGTTGTATTAAATTTCTAAATAAATTTTTAATTTTTTTTTCCTAATGTAAAGGAATAAAATAGACCAAATCAATATATTTAGTTATTTTCGGTAACAGATTTTGATGATTATTTTTAAAACCAATACTCATAAAATACACATAATTATACTGTTACAAATGATGTTCTATTTCTTGTTGACAATTTATTTTTTCCTTTATTGTAGTATTATTTATTTATTCTTTTTTCTTAATCAATGTTTGCCATTAATAAATAAAATTATTCCCTTTATTATCTAAGAAGTAAAAACAACACTTTGAAATAACTATTTTTCCTTATAAAAAATGCGTTTAGGGAAAATAGTGAAGCTAAAACAATATTTCCTAAAACATAGATCTAAAACTTTAGCAGAATGTCTTGACATATTCGTGACATGACTACTTTACACAAATTCATTTAACATTTAGAGTATTTTAAAAATGGATATTTGTAACGTATAAAAAAATAAACCACGAAAAAGTCCAATGAATTTTCCAGTCGTTATACGAAAGTAAATTACTTTTAAAAGAATCAGTAACTGCAAGTCAGGTTCAAATTTGCCATGGTTTTATCAAAATAATAAAAAATAGGTTACATTTAATCGGAACGAGAAATAAAGAAACTAAAAAATAAATAAATAATAATGGATTTAAATTTATGAACTTATAAAAAATAAGAAAATCTAAATCTGAAAGCAGAAATTAAACATGCTAGAATTAAATGACCGTCTGAAATTAACCAGAATTTTCATAACGTCAGCCTGATTTTGGTTTAAAAAGATTAAAAATAAAGTACTTCAAAATATACTGTGCTTAAGTTAGAAAATACAGAACTTAATTATACTTGTAATTTATAGATGGTATTTCAATACTACGTTTCAGAACTTCTAGGAGAGATAGAGTACTTTCAGGCGATTCAGAATCATATGGCAATGCAGGGACGGAAATGCTTTTCGAAATAGGTGATGCACATTGAAACATTAAAAGGAGAAAGTCGCTATTTGTTACATAAATGATTACTTAATTTAATGATGAAAGTACATCATTTTTATAATCAATGAATAACGATTTGAAGTCGCTGGATGAAATTTTGAAGACAATCTTTGACCCAAGTTCACTCTGTTTATGTACATTTGTTATTGAAACTAATATTCTCTTACGTGGCTTTTTTTTATTTCATATGTTTCTGTGTATACAACCAAGTCAGAAAAGTATATCCGACCCTGCATTGCTATACGATTCTGAATCTTCAGAATGCACTCTACCTCCTAGAAATTCTAAAATATAGTACTGAAACATCTTATATAATAATGATAATCGTTTTCTAATATCATATATAAAATAAAAAAAATCAGTTTTGAAAATTTGGCCCCAAAACAATACTTTCTCTACCATATACATGGATAAGAGAAAAAAAATCTATACTGCAGTGGTGAGTAACTCTCGATGTACAGTCGGTAACAAAAGTGTCCGAACACTAGCAAAAATTCCTATGTAAAAAAAGTGCACTTTCTACGGTTTTGTTAAATAAATCCTTATCGAATCATGTTCTTACACTGACTAAGACCAGGATTCGACAAGGATTTATTTAACAAAACTGTATTAAGTGTACATATTTTACATAGGAATTTTTGCTAGTATTAAAACAGGTATAAACTACTACGTCAGAAACGCCAAAGAAAAATTATTGAGGTGCATACAGCTGTTTCGGTAGCCTAAAGCGTACCGTCTTCAGTGCAAAAAGAATTTCTTTTTTGCACTGAAGACGGTACGCTTTAGGCTACCGAAACAGCTGTATGCACCTCAATAATTTTTCTTTGGCGTTTCTGACGTAGTAGTTTATTCCTGTTTTAATATTCCAACGCCAAGTCTCCTGCTATTATCTATAATTTTTGCTAGTGTTCGGAAACTTCTGTTACCGACTGTATGTCCGCTTAGCGAGAATTAAAACTATGGATGAAATTCTAGAAATTAATTTAGTACGACAGAACACCCTTTGAAACAAACAAACAAAAAAAAAATCTGAAAACTCTACTCTAAATAATCAGTAAATATTCTGCCGAGTTCCGTTGGCTCTGTGGTCAGAGTACATAACTACGAACCCGAAGGTTGAGAGTTCAATCCTCACCGATGGGAAGTGAAAAAAAAAATATATGAAAGTTTTTACGGATATCACAAAATATTTTAAGACAGAGTAAGAAATTAAATAGTAAAATTGGATATTGGCAGACATTTTCGAAGTGGAACACTATAAATTGGTAACGACGGAAAATGCCGGATTGAAAGAAATAATCCTGTCGTACTAAAAAAATGTTGAAAAAAAAAGAAAAGAAAGAAGTTTTAATAATTAATGCAGCAACAAATAACCTTCCAGAGAAATTAAACAGTAGTTTTATTTTTAACAGAAATATGTTTATAGCTTAATACAGGATGACAAGAAATAACTTGGACAAACATGATACATTATAACTTTAATGCTAATGAAAATATTACGATCAAACTTCAATAAATATGAATACATTATATTTACAAATTTTCGAAGTGGTTACCTTTAGCCTTCATACAGAGCTTTAAACGGGTCATAAAATTTTCGGCTATGGGCCGCAACTCACTTACTGATATTTTATCCCATTTCTTGCATAAGAATTCCTTTAGGGATGCCAACATTTTCTGAGGTTTAGCACACACCCTTGTATCCAAAATGGACCTAATAGAATAATACATTGGGTTAAAATCTGGGGAATACGGGGACCATTCTTGAGCTCCAATGAAGTCCGGAAAATTTGTCTTGCACCAATCTTGAGTGCCTTTAGCTCTGTGCGCAGGTGCGGAATCCTGTCCAAGTTATTTCGTCCAAGTTATTTCTTGTCACTCTGTACATTGGATATAAAATATACTTTCTACTTGTACCGATGCAAAAGAATACTTTGAAAATTAAATTCAAATTCTTAAATATGAAATTGACAAAAATAAGATGAGAAGCTTACAAAGGTAGAAATCTCTAAGAAACAATGTTTGTAAATAATGTTTTTCAGGCCAGGGAATACAGATAAATGGACAATTTAAACATCTTCTTAAATCCACAATTAAAAAGTTTTTGATGAAACAGTCTATTACTTTAAAGTTATTTTAAGTTACATTACACTTTTAGTGAATAACACTGCTAAAAGCGTTTGAAGACGTACTACCTCTAACACTACAAAATGTTACAGAAATGTAGCAATCATATAACATCAAAACAATGTGAATATTTCAGAAACGTTTCGAATCGTTCAGATTACATTCAAATTAACTTTAAAAGCAGAAAAATCCAAACAATCGTAACAGAAAATCAGATGCGTAACAAAAAAGTTTCAATCACATAACAGATAAAACACCGAAAAGGGTGAACGTTTCAGAAAGATATCAGAGAGTAGGCTAAAATATGTTACGATAATCTGAAACTGTTTATGCTCTATGGGACGCATTTATTATTCTTCTTAAATAACGTTTGCTTGAAACGTGTTTAAAACTTCATATTTTGTAGTGGAAATCATGCATGATTTAAACCTACGACATAAACAAACAAACTTAATGAGGTAAATAGTAATACGTATATATATATTCTTTTACGGTTAAGCAAAAATTACGAACGAAGTTGAAAATAAATATAAAGTTAAGCGAAGATACGGAACGGGCCGACAGACAAGTCAGAGAATAGGCTGTGGATTTGTGCATATTCGTATGCATGTATGACGTAAGATAACATGGTATGAATGTTAGAACTATGTGTAAGCTCAGTAATACGGTGAAAGCTATTCTTCAAAGTACAGAAATTTTAACGAACTGTTGTTACCATATGATATCATCAAATGGAAATTCAGGAAACGTCATCTGAATGATTTATGTCGAGGCATTGAGAAATTGGAAGAAAGTAGAAATTTCACTACTCTTGCGGAAGTGTGTAAGATCATTGCATTTATATATAATTTATTTTTACTTAACCTAAGAAATTAATAATAATAATAATAATTAAAAATATATATATATTAAAATTTTATTTACTTTCTATTGAAATTTATATACAATTTAATCATGCAAAAAATAAATATTTATAACAAATAAAATCTAGCTTTGATGAAACTAATAAAGATAATGGTATTTCTATAGCTACTAATTTAGCTATAAAAATTCAATTGTAAAAGCAAACGTATCTCCCTCAAAAACAAGCAACACAAGTTACGTATGTAGAAAGAAAAATATTGGCAAAATATTACTTTTAGAAAAATAAAATGTATATTAAAATAATATGGTTATTACCGTAAAATTTCCATAAATAATAGAGAATAAAAATTGTGATATTTCGACCAACAGTTTCGACCATGGACCTAATGTATTTGAATTCTCGTGGATGTCCCTGTGCACGAACTAATTGCTTGATCCCAACGAAACGAAACGTTAGTAATGGTTAGTTCACCATCCGTATAGGATGCTGATTTAGAATCCGAGTTTGGATTTCCTGCTGTTGTTTGTCCTTGATTTATGCTAATAACAGACACATAAACACAGGCGCACAGAGTAACAGATAAAATTATGTTTTACGGACTGAGGCGTCCTAAAAACGTGCAAATGTAATAAAAACTCAATTTCGAAAATCTGACACAAAAACAATACTTTCTCTGCCATATATATGAGCAAGACAAAGGAAATAATCGGGTGTGACACTAACACTACTTTCTCTTACCCTGAATTTTAATACTATAAATTCAGGTTGGAGATTAAGAGGTAAGATAACGAGTACTGTTATGTAAACCTATGTTAAACAATTCAAATTAGGCTTAGGAAGAGTTTTATGTGATAAATAATTCTGTGTGAAGGGGGCTGCCGCCCCCCTCAACTTCCCGTTTCATTACTGTACAAAAAACAAGCGATGAATATTTAGCTTAAAACATACATTAATGACCGTACCTCTATGAGGAATTTATTTCAAGTCCCGAACAGCTTTCCTGGAAATCGTAAAACATTATTAGTAAAGCACATCCACTAACAACAAATAACTAATGTGTTGTAGCCACCACAGGACGTTCTTCTGTATTTTCCTATATAAATTCACTCAGTAAAAATAATTTATAAAAATTATTATTTTAAAAATATATCTTCCATGATAATGCACACAGTTTCCATATTAGAGAAGTAATATAACATTAATACAAGAAAAAAAAAATTGACTTTGTTCTCAATATTACATATATATATATATATACACACACACACACACACACACACACACATATATATATATATATATATATATATATATAATATATATATATATATATATATATATATATATATATATATATATATATATATATATATATATTTATTTATGAAAAAAAAGTCCATAAGTTTATTTTTTAAAAAATTCTCAATATTACATATATATATATATATATATATATATATATATTTTTTTTTTAAGAAAAAAATCTATAACTTTATTTTAAATTATCGCAGATCGAGGATTAAACCATTCGTTTTAATGGTATTGCTAAGCTCTTTTGAAAGATACCTATCATGAAAATTTACTCCCCTCAAGGGGAGACTTCCTACCCAGGGGGGGAGGCGAGGCTCCTACATACACAAAAAATTTTCCCAGTTGACTGTCTCTATTACACACAATATGTATTCGTTTCATTTGGTTTAGTGCAGTCTATAGATGTTAAACTCTACTTACCTGCAACTTCCCCCATGGACGTAATCTATTTGAATAATTTTGAGTGTTCCTGTACACGAACCATTGGCTTCATCTCAAGGAAAATCTTACTGTAGTATTCCTATATGATACACATTTAGAATACTGAGTTTGGAATTTCTGCTACTATTTGTTCTTGAGATATGCTGATAACAGACACACAGACACACACACAGACCATTTGAAAAAAACATGATTTTTCTATTCAGGGGACCTCGGAACATGTAAATACAACAAAAACTGACGTTCGAAAATTTGACCCTAAAACAATACTTTCTACAACCTATGGGTAAGAGAAAGTAAAAAGTATAATAATATCTGCAATAGTGTAACTATGTATAAGAACATTTTTTAAACAATATTTAAATGTAAAAATAAATTAATTAAATTGTTGGAATTCTCCCAGAATAATTACATAAAAAACCTTTGTTTTTAAATATATATATATACATTTTCCTTTTAATATTTAAAGAAAAATCTAGTTTTAAGGCACATACGCAATAAATAATAAATATAACGAAACTAGGCCTTTACGCTCAGATTTATAAATTAAAACATTCTAACACACTGTCAGATTTTATCTAGAATTCTTGATAAAAAAAAAACAATATATTTAATGCATCAACATTATATTCAATTTCTTGCATTAAATTGATCGATACAAAAAGATTTTATTAAAAATCTGTAAGTCAATGATAGCCTCATGAAGTTAGCTTCATACAAAAATCAATTTCAGCTCATATCGATAAAATGGTTTCCTGAAATCGTCCCATACGTCCGTTTTCAGAAAAATAAGGTATTTTCTTTTTAAATTCGACTTATCAGATATATATTAAAGAAAATCTACATAAATGTCAGATAAATTAGTTGAATGTTGAAAGTTTCCGTCTCTATTATATTGTCAAGTGCTTTTACGTTATTTATTTTTAGTTTGAATGTTTTTATTTTAACCATTTCGTACTTTTGCCTTTAATATTACTTTCAATCGGAGAATATTTTAGACAGAATCAATTTTAATCTTGAAGAAATTCGGTGCTAGGCTAAGATTATTATTGTTTTTTATACTGAAAGTGTGAAAATAGAGTAGAATATTTGTTTTTAAAATATTTAATCTTTAAATGTGATTTTATGGGTAGTGGAATCATATGAAAATAAAGTAATTAAACACTATAACGGATTTTTTATGTTTTGTTTTTTCTTAATTGAAGAGTCAAAGATACATAATATTTTTAAGCATATTTAATTGACATTTATTGAAAAAATTCATGTCAAAACTTATTACCATGTTTTTATTAACTTCTATTCTTTCTTGTCCGGTACAAATCTTGCAATCGATTTTTAACTAACTTTCCTACTAGCTAGACATTTGAAACTTTCAGAATAGCTCGGAACCCGATGACAACGCAATACTTCGAAGCCCGATTTTCGAATTTTTGATTGGTTTTCTTTTAGTTAATTAACATACGAAAATACTAACCTACTAATTGATTTAAAAATAGTCATTAAAAAAATTACCTACAATTTAATTGTTACCAAAAAAAAAAAAAAAAGAGTTCGTTTTCTTTCGACATAAAAATAAATGCATTTAATTAAACGTAAACGTTAAAAAATTGTAAAAAGTTAAATTATGCATCTCACAAAAATTGACGCCATTATCACTTTAAAAATTTTATACACATTGATAAAGTGCTAATGTATTTCTATAGCTAAGATTCAACAGAAAATTTAAAAACATTGTACATAAAAAGTTCTTTTTTTATCATATAATTATGTTAACATTTAAATAAAAGATATTAAAATGGTTGTTTATTTAGAAACGGTTTATATATATATATATATATATATATATATATTACTTCGAAGTATATTTGGAAAAATCTTCTGTATTAATCAGGGATGCCTGAAATGTAGTTTGAGTCGTACGAACAGTGACATATCAGAAGACCAGTGAAGGCTTTCTTGATATGTTTGAACTAATTTATTATTATTATTTGAAGTATATTTTCCGGTAGATATTTTTTGTCTGACATAAATATATTGGAACTATGACGATTTCCAAACATTAAGAAATTCTTTATTTACAGAATATGTGAAAAATCATTAAAAATGTAAATTAGATTAAGCAGGAAGCACATTTTTGCTTTATAAATGAAATATTTATATATATATTTTAATTTTTTATTTACCAGTATAAATTATTTATTGATCACTAACTTCGTTTTTTTTAAGTTTGTAGTTTACGCTGTTTCCCTTCATTTTCAACATTTAATGGTGCTTTCATCACTTTGTTTTTTGACTGTGTTGAAAAGTGGGAGTATATCAAGATGAACGCAATGTTAGTTGCATTTGTATGCAATAGATTCCTTTAACTCTTAAAAAAAAAAAAAAAAAAAAAAAAAAATTCTGTACCTTAATTTTTATTTGATTATTCCTAGTTTGTCTTGTAAACAGGTTATGTAGTTTATAATTCGTACATAGTTTCATTTTTATGGAAAATGATTACAAGAATGATTACAAGAAAAATAATAGACTTTAATTAATGATAAATGCATTCACCAGTTTTTTTTCTTTTTTTTTATTAAGTTGAACGAGAAATGTAAACTTCAAATTCATGTTATTTATTTTTGGTGGTAAGTCTACTGGAACTTCAAATCTTATCAAAATGGTAAAATATATTGGGATATTTTGTAATTTGTAAAAAGAAAAAAAAAATAAACAAAGAAACCAAACGTACATTTAGTCACACGTAAATCGGAGAATAATCCTCATGATTGTACAGTTACTGCACAATCACAAAAGATATGTAACTTATTTTCACTTAACCAAAAAATTTAATAATAATAATAATAATAATAATAATAATAAAAACCTTGAAATTTTATTTACTTTCTACTATAATTTATATAAAAATTTATCAAACAAAAATATATATATATTACACGTTAAAACTAGTTTTAATGAAACTATTATTTGAGCAATAAAGATGGTGGCATCTCTATAGCTACATACTTTAAAATTAGATGTAAAGAATTTAATTGTAAAAATAAACGTACATAACTAAAAAACGAGATACATAATTTATATATAGAGAGAGAAAAATATGAGCAACAAGAAAAAAATTTAGAAATTTTGTTTTTTAACTGGATATTAAAAGTTATGGTTATTAGCATATAACGTCCACAAATATTAGAGAGTAAACATAATAATACAGAGTATCAAAGCATCGACTTGCGAAATTCCAAATATTAAGCTACTATCTTTTAAATATTTCTTGTCATGTACATAATTCATAAAATTTCCATCTAAAATATTAGCATATTTTTTAAAATATTTTCAACTTTACTTTGAATGACATCATTAATAGAATATTAAACTGATACTCTTAATCATGAGTTATTAACATCGAAATTAGGCTTGACAGCATAAAATAATCATAGTAACAGGAACTATGATTAGTTAAATTAGTCATAGTATCTTAAAATATTAATATTTTATAGCTATAAGGGATAATATAGCTTTAATAATGTAATTAGAACAATACTTGATAAATCATGATCCACCTTTCACACAAAGAAGGTTACTTTAAAAATTTATAATTTTCTTAATTTTCTACTAATATTAACATTATATCTCTTGAGAAATGATTTTAAAATCATTTCTCAAGAGATATAATGTCGTAGAGGTAAAATAAGTTATCGTCAAAAGCTTTAGAGAATGTTTTATAATAATAGCTAATATATAACATTTAAAACAAGGAAAATAGTCATGGACGGTTGTTCTTTTTGAAATGCATCACAAAATTACAAAATTTTAATTTAAATGTAAATATCTAATCTTGGATTGCGTACTTTTAATGAACATCAATGACATATAATGATTTCATCTTTAAATAATTGACTTTTTGCAATCTTTAAAGGAACAAGGGATGTTAATTATTATTATTATTATTATTATATATTTTTTCACCTTTTAAACCATCTCTTGTCATGAAAACTATCATTTTATATCCATTTATAGAGTTTTAAAGGATATAAAGAGTAATTTTAAAGATTGAAAGGACTCGTTTGCGGGTAAACTATTAAAAAATAATGCTTAATTTCAAAATTCTCCATCCAATTTTAAATTATTTTAAATATCCTTTTTTTTTTTTTTTTTTACTATGAAATTTTTGTATATAACTGAAAAAAAAATTGGTTGTTTAATTATTTACATCGTAACTATAAAATTTGTTTCAAACAAATAAATTGGGGAGGAATTTTGAAAATCCGACAAAAACTCGCGATTTTGACAAAAACTCGCGAAATTTTGAATTTTTCGCGAGTTTTTGTCTTGCAATGTTTGAGAGTTCGTAATAAAATAATAATTTCTTGATTTCAAAACAAATATCATTTCTGAGAGAAATACGCTGATTAATATCATACGAATATTTATAACAATGGAATGAAAACAAATTCGTATGGAGTATTTTATATGTAACCGGTTATACCAAAATTTGGAACCCAAGAAAAATAAATTTAAAGTTTAAAATTTTGTAAAATGTTTTAAATAATGTTTAAAGAACTGTAGAATGATATTATTTTAAAAGAGTTTTATAGCTTCATGCATTTTATAATGTCTATCTGGGTTTTTTTTTAATTGCACCGATTTTTAAAGTTTTCATCGCATCTTGTCCCTTCTTTCAATAGAATAATTTTAATAATTAAAATTACTGAATGTAATTCATACTTAACTGGGAGAAAAATGTGGAATTTAAATTTTTATCTGAACACCAAATGTTTCAGGCATTTATATATATACAGGGTGGTTCTGATTAAGCTTTCCCTGTAAACAGCATCCTACAGCGCAAACGGGTGAACGAAATGCAACGAAATTTGGTATATAGACTATACACGAGATGCGCTCATGGAATTTGGAAAAAAAAGGAAAGAAAAGAAAAGAAAAAGTTCCAAAATGTCCACCAGAGGGCACCTTTTTCGAAAAAAAAAAGCACAATAAACGATCAAAACTGAATACAGAAACAATATAAACATTTATTGACTAGTTTCTGATCACCTTCAAAAAGTTTGGTCTATCGTGGAGGTGTTGCGAAGTGTTGACTGACTTAAAGAATTCCATAACGCTTCATGTGTGCGAAATGTCACAACTGATCAGTTACGATATGCTGCTGAACACACTGGCCATGGACTTGAAATTTTGCAGGAGAAAGAGAGTAGTCACATGGAGCACCTTTCCCTACATTGTCCTGGACACGACTAACAACTGCTCGTCTTTGGAAATTTCGTCCTAATCTGTTCTTGTTTCTACAAACTAGACTTTTTTTTTTCCTCAAACAGCGTGCTGTTCTTTTTTTCCTTACATTTACTTAATGTGGTTCGATGACAAGGTGATCAGAAACTGGTCAATAAATGTTAATATTGTTTCTGTGTTCCGTTTTAGTCGTTTATTGTGTTAAATTTAATGTTTTTCCAGAAAAGGCGACCTCTGGTGGACATTTTGGAACCTTTTTTTTTTTTTCGTGAGCGCTTCTCCTGTATACTGTATATACCAAATTTCGTTGCATTCCGTTCACCCGTTTGCACTGAAGGATATTTTTATAGAAGAAGTTTAATTATAACCACCCTGTATACATATATATATATATATATATGGCACTTTTATAATTTCTAAAATTAAATACATTTTGTTATTTTTCAGAAATTTATTTTATTTTGGCTATTTTATTTAAATCTTGTGAAATATTATTTATATTATCGTATTGTATATTAACTTTTAGAATATTTTTTACGTCTAAAATCTAGGTGAAGGATATTTAATGTTTTATCTAAATAGAAATAAACCAGTGATTTATTAAAAAAGGTATACATCAGAATTTCCCTACATTTACTTAACCATATTATGGAACGTATTCACTCTCCTTATAATATCTTTCTGCATTACTTTTCTGATAATACTTCCCTTAAGAATATAAACAAACAGCTGACAACTCTCAAAGAATTTCTAACATTACTTTTTAGATTACTTATATTGGTGTTACTTATTTGCGATTTTTCATTACTAATAAAGCAAAGTTATTCATATTGAAACTGGGAGGTTACAAAATCTGGAAGATTGTCATATATGGAAATATATTACAAGATAATTAGTTCAAAATGTGCATGTCATTTTAAGTGCGAAACGTAATAAAGATAATCTCTTAAATCAGATACTTCTTTTGTATCACATGACTCGTAAGAATACACTGATGTGCAAAATGATGAGACATATTTTTTAAGAGAAAGTGTAGTTCAAAAGAGCTTGACATCAATTCAAATGATACAGTAAGATCATCCGGATGTAAGCCATCGGCTACCCGCCAGCAACATCAAAATCAAAATGAATATAATGCGAACAGAGTATATTTCTGCAGTCACCTGGATGCAAAAAACTTTTAAATTGATGTCCAGTAATCTATTATATGTGTTTCTTGATTTTTCCGGATGTTTGCTATTTTTTATCTGATTGTGAAACACAAAACCAGTCATCTATCTTTATTGTCGCGCATAAAGAACTTTTCTAAACACTCGCCTTTTATAAACATGCTGCTAACATTACATTGACCTTGATACACTATCACTTCCAACACAGTCAAAAGACAAAATTATGAAAGCACCAAAAAATGTTGGTAAAAGAGGGGGAACAGAATAAACGACAAACTTAATAAAAGCGACAAAATTTTGGTCAATAAGTAATTTATAATGGTAAATAAACAATTTAAAATTACACGCAAACTTTTCATTTATAAAGCAAAAGTGTAATTTCTACTTAATCTTATCAACATTTTTAATGATTTTTCCCATATTCTGTAAATTAAGAAATTCATAATGTTTGAAAATACAAGGTGGCTACTAAATACTGTTACAAAAATTGGGTCATTTTATTTCACAGATATAAAATAGAAAAGGCAAATTCCTCTAGTATGATAAAAAATATAAATGTCAGTTTACCTAGAAATGATTTTATTCAAATCGGCCACCATCTTTATTGAATACTAAAGATAATCTGTTGCGTCATTGTCCGATTGCAGCACGAATCACTTTCGGAGGTAATTTGTCCCATTCTCGCAATATAGAAGCTTTAAGTGAGTCCAAACTTCTATGTTGTTTAGCATTCACTTTGGCCTCTAAACTATCTCAGATGGAAGAATCTAATGGATTAAGATCTGGTGATGAAGGTGGCCAGTCTTCTCGCTTGATGAATTTGGGACAGTTCACATGAATCCTGTGTTGATTTTGCTCTGTGTGAAGGTGCACAGTCTTGTTGAAATATCCAGTTCTTTTTAGGACATAATCTGTCAGCATATGACAATGAATATGCACTGTAAAAAAATAGGTTCTTAAAAATAAGTATACATTGTCTAAAAATAGCTCCCAAACATATATACTTAAATTTGAAAACCCATGTACTCATTTTTGAGTATAATGGCATGCTCAAAAATGGGGTTGACCAGTAATAGTCCCAATATCGCCATGTTTGACAGGTCAATGTACTCAAAAGGAGTACATGGGTTTTCAAATTTAAGTATATATTGTTTCGGGGCTATTTTGAGACAATATATACTTATTTTTAAGATTTTTTTTTTTTTTTTTTACAGTGTGTTGTCGATATGTTCTGTTTATAAAACGCAGCATTGATTTTGACCCTTTTACCAGTGAATCTCAGGGGCAAATTTCCATTGTTTGAGACTGCTCCTCAAATCATATCAGAACTCTTGTTTTGAAACCGTTTGACTGTTCGAAAGTTTTCAGTTATATCCTTGAAAGTTCTTAAATATACGACATCCTTTTTGACATTGTAACATAGTTCAGTGCAAAATAGTTTCTCATCAGAAAATATTATTCTGTCAACGCTTTTTTTGCCGTGCCATCTAAGCAATTTCTTACATCTTTGTAACCTTTTTATTCTTAGTGATTTAGTAAAACCTTGAACTTTTCTTCTGCGATAAGGACGAAATCTCAGGTCTTCACTTAGGATAAATTGCATAGTTCTACGACTCGCGTTCTCTTCTGCACCATTTTATTTTCAAAACGTTGAGGATTTCTTCGTATCTTTTTATGCGCTCTTTTGTGCGAGCAGCGCGTGGACGAGACAGGTCGAGGTCTATCTTTACAGCTATTAGTCTCCAATAATCGATTTACTGTCTTATATATAAATACCCTATTAAATCCAAGATAATTTTAATTGCTTAAAGATTTTACTTGCAGAAAATCCACGATCAAAGAGCTGTTTAACCATTCTTCTTTTAGCTTACATCATTAAAAAACTTCATAAAACTTTCCTTAAAAAAAAAAAAAAAAAATGTCTGCGCTGAAAGAAGGTGGCTAATCACAGAAAATGTTGAATAAATTATTTCAACAAATGATTAAAATTAAATCCGAATTTTTGAAGTGTTACAGTGTTTAATAGCCACCTTGTAGTCTGAATTCCAACATATATATATATATATATATATATATATATATATTACAAAATTATCTACTGAAGTAAGTTTTTAAAATATAATAATAAACTAGATCAAACATATCACGAAATCCTTCGTTGGTCATCTGATATGTTATTATTCGTGGAATTAAAACTGCATTTTAAGAGTTCCTATTATAAGTATTCCTGTTCTATGCAGATGATTTTTTCCCATAAACTATTAAAGTAAAAAAATATATATAAACTGCTTGTAGATAAACAATCGTTTTTTAATATCTTTTATTTAAATGTTAACATGAATTTTGACATGATTTTTTTAAAATTATTATTATTATTATTATCAATTAAATATTCTTAAATTTATTATATAACTTTGACTCTTCAATTAAGAAAGGACAATACACACGCACACACACACACACACACATACATATATATATATATTTAATTATAGTATTTAATTATTTTTTTATACGATTACGCTACACAAAATAATCTGCAATCTGTTTATATGGTATTGAAATGCAGGATAAGAGAAAGTCACCTAAGTGCCCCTGAAAATTATTTTAACTACAACGATTTAAAAATAAAAACAAGACATTATTTTTACACATGTTTTTAGTTTTAGAAAAAGTTTTTGTGTTATGACATTATTTTCAACCATTATAATAAACATTATGATAATAATGTAATTTTATGATAAAAATTTATAATAAAAAAATTTAAATATTATTATTTCTGTGTTACATAACTTGTGTAAATTATATTTTTATTTTAAAATCACCTATTTTAGAAACAGTTTAAGTCAGCTAACGAATTCCTGTAAATTTATGAAATTTAATTTTCTTTTGATCTCCTAATACGTAATTTTATGATAAAAATTTATAATAAAAAAATTAAATATTAATCTTTCTGTGTTACATAACTTGTGTAAATGATATTTTTATTTTAAAATCACCTATTTTAGAAACAGTTTAAGTCAGCTAACGAGTTCCTATAAATTTATGAAATGTAACTTTCATCTGATCTCCTAATACTTGTACTGTTTGAATGTTTAAAATTCACTCCCATTAGCGATCATGTTTAAAATAATAGTTTTTACATTTAGGCTTTGTGAAATAATTAATTCTCAGTCCCGTACGTAAAAATCTCACCTAAATTTCTAAATATATTTTTTTTTTCTAATGTAAAGAATAAGTAGACAAAATCAATGTATTTTTTTATTTTCGGTAACAAATTCTGAAGATCATTTTTAAAACCAAAACTCATAAAATACGCATAATTATACTGTTACAAATGTTGTTCTACTTCTTATTGACAATTTATTTTTTTCGTTCACTGTAGCCTTGTTCTTAATTTTTATTATTATTATTATTATTATTATTTTTAATCTTAATGAATGTTTTCCATTTATAAGTAAAATTATTCCCTGTAGTACCTAAGGAGTAAAAACAGCACTTTGAAATAGCATTGTATCTTTTCTATGAAAAAATGCTTTTTGTAAAAATAGCGAAGCTAAAATAATACTTCCTAAAACATAACTATAAAACTTTAGCAGAAGGTTTTGATATGTTCGTGACATGACTACTTTACATAAATTCCTTTAAAATTTAGAGTATTTTAAAAATGGATATTTGTAACACATATAAAAAACTAGTATGTTGTGGCCACCACAAGACTTTCTTCTATATTTTCCTATATACATATTCAATCAGTAACAATATAAAAAAAAAAATAATAATAATAATAATAATAATAATTACGATTTTTTTCTGAGTTCTTTTTTTGTTAAAAGTAATACATATTCAACCAGTAACAATATTTAAAAAAAAAAAAAAGATATTTTTCAAAGGTTTTTTTTTTTTTTTTTTTTTTTTTTGTTAAAAGTAAAAAAAAATCGATAACTTTGTTTTAAATTATCACAGGTTTATAGTTCAACCATTCGTTTTAAATGTATTGACGAGATCTTTCGAAAGATACCCATCTTGAAAATTTACCCCCCCCCCCCCCAGGGGAGAAGCGATGCCCCCACATGCACAGAAATTTTTTCCTAGTTAACTATTACTATTATCAATAACTTATATTAATTTTACAATCACAAGTTAAAAACAACTCTCATTATGTACATTTATACGAAATTTTGTCCTATACTGCCATGTTAAAAATTTAGAAAAAATGCGATCACAGTGCCACCTGTTGAGCTATGATCCCCAAATGTAATCAGCACCAGTTTATGTCGGGGACCAACTAAATACCAAGTTTGGTTAAATTTCGTTTAAAAAAAAAAAAAAAAAAAAAATAAAATAAAGTTTTTTTTCTAAGGGTTTTTTTTTTTTTTTTTTTTTTTGTTAAAAGTAAAAAAAATCAATAACTTTGTTTTAAATTATCACAGGTTTATAGTTCAACCATTCGTTTTAAAGGTATTGACGAGATCTTTCGAAAGATACCCATCATGAAAATTTACGGGGGGAACCGGTGCCCCACATGCACAAAATTTTTTTCGTAGTTAACTACTACTATTATCAATAATTCATATTAATTGTACAATCACAAGTTTAAAATAACGCTCAATATGTACATTTATACGAAATTTTGTCCTATACTGCCATGTTAAAAGTTTACATAAAATGCGATCACAGCGCCATCTGCTGGGCGATTGATCCCAAAATCTAATTAGCACCATTCCATGTCAGGGTCCAACTATATACCAAGTTTGGTTGAATTTCATTCATTGGTTCATGAGATACGGTGAAAAATACGAAAATTTGTCCTATACTGCCATGTTAAAAATTTACATAAAATGCGATTTCAGCGCCACCTGATGGGCTATTGATCCCCAAATCTAATCAGCACAATGCCCCGCCAGGGTCCAACTATATACCATGTTTGGTTGAATTTCATTCATTGGTTCGTGAGATACGGTGAAATCACGAAACCACAGACAGACAGACAGACACACAGACAGACATTTTCTAAAAACTATCAATTCGTGTTCAGGACATCTCAAAACGTGTAGATCCGTTAAAAAACGGAGGTCGAAAATTTTCGCGTATCCAATACTTTCTCTATATTACATATAGAAGAAAGTAATAAGCCATCAAAAAGTCCAATGAATTTTCCAATCGTTATTATGAAAGGGAATTACTTTTAAAAATAATGAATAACTTCAAGAAAGGCTCAACGTTACCTTCATTTTATCAAAAAGAAAAAAAAAAAGCATTTAAATAGAAACGAGAGCTAAAGAAACGAAAGAATAAATATTGAAATAAATATTGAAATTTAAGAAGTTTTAAAAAATAAGAAATTCTAAACTTGAAAGCAGAAATTAAACAAGGTAGAATTGAATGATCGTTTGAAATTTATCAAAGTAGTGTAACATGAAAATTTTAGCCTGTTTTGTTTTAAAAGAATAAAAAATAAAATACTTCAAAATGTTCTTTACTTAAGTTAGAAAGTACAGAATTTAATGGTAATACATGCATGATATTTTAATGTCTCGTTTCAAAACTTTTAGGGGAGATCGAGTGTATTCAGGCTATTCAGAATCATACAGCAATGCAGGGTTGAAAATGCTTATCGAAGTAGGTGATGTACATCAAAACGGTAGAAGGAGAAACACGCTATTTGTTACATAAATAGTTATTTAATTTAATAATGAAAGTACATAATTTTTATAATCAATGAATGCCGCATTGAAGTCATTGGATGAAATTTTGAAGACAATCTTTGACCCAAGTTCACTCTGTTCATGTACGATTTTTATTGAAACGAATATTCGCTTACGTGGCGTTATTTTATTTCACATGTTTCTGTGTATACCACCAACTGAGAAAAATATGTAGGACCCTGCATTGCTATACGATTCTGAATCTTCAGAATTCACTCCACCTCCTAGAAATTCTGCAACATAGTACTGAAATATCTTCTATAAAAATGATAATCGTTTTCTAACGTCATATGAAATAAAAATGTAAAAAATAAATAAATAAATAGATAAATAAAATAGTAGTAATAATAATATTAATTAATGCAGCAACAATTAATCTTCCAGAGAAATGAAACAGTACTTTTATTAATAACAGATATATGTTTATAGCTTAATATATTAGATATAAAAAGTACTTTCTACTTGTAGCGATGCAAGAGAATACCTTGAAAATTAAATTCAAATTTTTAAATCTGAAATTGACAAGAATAGGATGAGAAGCTTACAAAGGTAGAAATCTCTAAGAAACAATGTTTGTAAATAATGTTTTTCAGGTTAGGGGGTATAGATAAAAAGACAATTTAAACCTTCTCTTAAATCCATAGTTGAAAAGTTTTGATGAAAAAATCTATCACTTGAAATTTATTATAAGTTACGTTACAATTTTAGTCAGTAACACTGCTAAATACGTTTGAAGAAGTGTACCTCTAACACTACAAAATGTTACAGAAATGTAACAATCATATAGCTTCGAAACAAGGTGAATATTCCAGAAACGTTTCGAATCATTCAGTTTACTTTCAGATTAGCTTCAAAAGCGGAAAAGTCGTAACAGAAAATCAGATACGTAACAAAAAATTTTCAATCACATAACAGACAGAACACTGAAAAGAGTGAACGTTTCAAGAAGATATTAGAGAGTAGGCTAAAATGTGTTACGATAATCTGAAACTGTTTATGCTCTATGGGATGTATTTATACTATCTTCTTAAATAACGTTTGCTTGAAGCTTGTTTAAAACTTCATATTTTGTAGTGGAAATCATGCATGATAAAACCTACGACATAAACAATCAAACTTAATGAGTTAGATAGTAATATATATATATATTTACGGTTATGCAAAAATTACGAACGAAGTTGAAAATAAATATAAATCTAAGCGAAGAAACGGAACGGGTCGACAGACAAGTCAGGGAATAGGCTATGGATTTGTGCATATTCGTATGCATATATGACGTAAGATAACCTGGTATAAATGTTAGAACTATGTGTAAGCTCAGTAATACGGTGAAAGCTATTCTTCAAAGTACAGCAATTTTGACGAACTGTTGTAACCATATGGTATCATCAAATGGAAATTCAGGAGACGTCATCTGAATGACTTATGTCGAGGCATTGAGAAACTGGAAGAAAGTAGAAATTTCACTACTCTTGCGGAAGTGTGTAAGATCATTGCATAATTTTATATATAATTTATTTTTACTTAACCTAAGAAATTAATAATAATAATAATAATAATTAAAAAAAACCATTGAAATTTTATTTACTTTCTATTATAATTTATATACAATTTATACATATAAAAAATAAATATTTATCACAAATAAAAACTAGCTTTGATGGAACTAATAAAGAGAATGGTATTTCTATAGCCACATACTTTAAATTTAGCTATAAAACTTCAATTGTAAAAACAAACGTATCTAACTCAAAAACAAGATACAAAAGTTATGTATGTAGAAAGAAAAATATTGGCAAAAGATTACTTTTAGAAAAAAAAAAGTATATTAAAATAATATGGTTATTACCATAAAATTTCCACAAATATTAGCTCTTTGCATAAATTCGTGCGGTTTTTATTGCTTCATTTCATAAAAATACAGCAAATCAAATGACAATTTTCAATCAAAATACTCTCCATTATTTTCTACAATCTTTGCCCATTTTTCGGGTAACAAATGAATACCACGCCGATAGAAGCTCTCGTCTTTGGAGGCAGTAAAATGATCCGCGTCCGCACGAACATTTGCAACGACCTAAAATTAGAGAAAAAAAAAATGTAATATTTCGACCAACAATTTCGACCATGGACCTAATGTATTTGAATTTTCGTGGATGTCCCTGTGCACGAACTAATTGCTTGATCCCAACGAAAAGTTAGTTTACCATCCATATAGGATGCTGATTTAGAATCCGAATTTGGACTTCCTGCTGTGATTTGTTCTTGATTTATGCTAATAACAGACACATAGATACAGGCGCACAGACTAACAGCTAAAAACATGTTTATCGGACTGAGGCGTCCTAAAAACGCGTAAATGTAATAAAAACTCAATTTCGAAAATCTGACACAAAAACAATACTTTCTCTGCTCTATATATGAGCAAGAGAAGGGAAATAATCTGGTGTGTCACTCACACTACTTTCTCTTACCCTGAAATTTAATACTAAAAATACAGGTTGGTGATTAAGAGGTAAGATAACGAATACTGTTATGTAAACCTATGTTAAACAAATCAAATTAGTCTTAGGAAGAGATTTATGTGATAATTAGTTCTGTGAGAGGGAGGCTACCGCCCCCTCCCTCAACCCCACGTTTCATTAATGTACAAAAAACAAGCAATGAATATTTAGCTTAAAACATACATTAATTACCATATCTCTATGAGGAATTTATTTCAATTCCCGAACAGCTTTCCTGAAAATGGTAAAATATTATTAGTAAAGCACATCCACTATCAACAAATAACAAGTGTGTTGTAGCCACCACACGACTTTCTTCTATATTTTCCAATAAAAATTCACTCAGTAAAAATAATTTATTAAAATTATTATAATTATCTTCCATGATAATGCACACGGTTTCCATATTAGAGAAGTAGTTTAAAACTAAATATATATAAAAAAAAAGTTGAATTTGTTCTCAATATTACATTAAAAAAAAAAAAAAATGTTAAAAATGAAAAAAAAAAAAAATCCATAACTTTATTTTTTTTAAAAATTCTCAATATTACATTATTATTATTTTTTTTTTTTGTTAAAAATGAAAAAAATCGATAACTTTATTTTAAATTATCGCAGATGGATGGTTCAACCATTCATTTTAAAGGTATTGCCGAGCTCTTTTGAAAGATACCCATCATAAAAATTAACTCACCTCGAGGGGGGACTTCCCCCCCCCCCAGGGGAGGAGGCGAGGCTCCTACATACACAATTTTTTTTTCACAGTTAACTATCTCTATTACAAAAAATATATATTCGTTTCATTTGGTTTAGTGCAGTCTATAGACGTATAAACTCTACTTACCAGCAATTTCCCCCATAGACGTAATGTATTTGAATACTTTTGAGTGTCCCTGTACACGAACCATTGGATTCATCTCAACGAAAAGCTTACTGTAGCATTCCTACATGATACACATTTAGAATACTGAGTTTGGAATTTCTGCTACTATTTGTTCTTGAGATATGCTGATAACAGACACACAGACACACAGACAGACAATTTGCCAAAAACATGATTTTCGTATTCAGGGGACCTTAGAACATGTAAATATAACAAAACTCACGTTCGAAAATTTGACCCTAAAACAATACTTTCTCGACCCTATGGGTAAGAGAAAGTAAAAAGTGTAATAATATCTGCAATATTGTAACTATGTGTAAGAACATTTTTTAAACAATATTTAATGTAAAAATATATTAATTAATAAATTAATTAATTAAATTATTGAAATTCTCCCAGAATAATTATATAAAAAACCTTTGTTTTCAATATATATATATATATATATATATATACGTTTTCCTTTTAATATTTAAAGAATAATCTAGTTTTAAGGCACATACGCAATAAATAATAAATATATATTAAATATATGGAACTATGCCTTTACGGTCAGATTTATAAATTAAAACATTCTAACACACTGTCAGATTTTATCTAGAATTCTTGATAAACAAAAACAATATATTTAAAGCATCAACATTATAGTCAATTTCTTGCATTAAATTGATCGATACCAAAAGATTTTATTAAAAATCTGTAAGTCAATGATAGCCTCATGAACTTAGCTTCATACAAAAATCAATTTCAGCTCATATCGATAAAATGGTTTCCTGAAATCGTCCCATACGTCCGTTTTCAGAAAAATAAGGTATCATTTTCTTTTTAAATACGACTTATCAGATTTATGTTAAAGAAAATCTACATAAATGTCAGATAAATTGGTTGAAGGTTGAAAGTTTCCGTCTCTATTATATTGTCAAGTGCCTTTCACGTTATTTATTTTTAGTTTGAATGTTTTTATTTTAACCATTTTGGTACTTTTGCCTTTAATATTACTTTCAATCGGAAAATATTTTAGACAGAATCAATTTTAATCTTGAAGAAATTCGGTGCTAGGCTAAGATTATTATTGCTTTTTATACTGAAAGTGTGAAAATAGAGTAGAATATTTGTTTTAAAAATATTTAATCATTAAATGTTATTTTATGGATAGTAGAATCATATGAAAATAAAGTAATTAAACACTATAAAGGATTTTTTATGTTTTGTTTTTTCTTAATTGAAGAGTCAAAGTTACATAATATTTTTAAGCATATTTAATTGACATTTATTGAAAAAAATTCATGTCAAAACTTATTACCATGTTTTTATTAACTTCTATTCTTGCTTGTCCGGTACAAATCTTGCAATCGATTTTTAACTAACTTTCCTACTAGCTAGACATTTGAAACTTTCAGAATAGCTCGGAACCCGATGACAACAGAATACTTCGAAGCCCGATTTTCGAATTTTTGATTGGTTTTTTTAATTAATTAAAATACGAAAATAATAAACTACTAATTGATTTAGAAATAGGCATTAAAAAATTTAGCTACACCCAGCAAAACTTATACTGATGGGCTCGTTATGGCCTACAGCCGGCATCGCTGGTTGCCCCACTTAACTCCAGCCGTTTATGGCTGCCAGCAGTATTGAAGGCCTAAAGAAAAATGGTCGGTGGCCCCGAAGTGGCATAAACACAGTTGGCCTTATGCAGGCTATAACTATAAGGCCAACATCATCTTTTTTATGTTGTGGCCACAAATTATTAGGCCATAATCAATTTGTATGCCTAGAGGGCGCTGTGATTTATTTACTTTACAAAAATTGTTACAAAAATAAAAAAAATAAAAAAGAGTTCATTTTCTTTCGACATAAAAATAAATGCATTTAATTAAAAGTAAACGTTAAAAAATTGTAAAAAGTTAAATTATGCATCTCACAAAAATTGACGCCATTATCCCTTTAAAAATTTTATACACATTGATAAAGTGCTAATGTATTTCTATAGCTAAGATTCAACAGAAAATTTAAAAACATGGTACATAAAAAGTTCTTTTTTATCATATAATTATTTTAACATTTAAATAAAAGATATTAAAGTGGTTATTTATTTAGAAACAGTTTATATATATATATATATATATATTTGCTTCGAAGTATATTTGGAAAAATCTTCTGTATTAAACAGGGATGCCTGAAATGCAGTTTGAATCATACGAGTAATGACATATCAGAAGACCAGCGAAGGCTTTCGTGATATGTTTGAACTAGTTTATTATTATTATTTGAAATATATTTTCCGGTAGATATTTTTTTTCTGACATAAATATGTTGGAAATATGATGATTTCCAAATATGAAGAATTTCTTTATTTACAGAATATGTGAAAAATCATTAAAAATGTAAATTAGATTAAGAAGAAAACACATTTTTGCTTCATAAATGAAATGTTTACATATATTTTTCAATTTTTTATTTACCAGTATAAATTATTTATTCATCACTAACTTTGTCGTTTTGTTTAAAGTTTGTAGTTTACGCGGTTTCCCTTCATTTTCAACTTTTGATGGTGCTTTCATCACTTCGTTTTTTGACTGCGTTGAAAAGTGGGAGTATATCAAGATGAACGCAATGTTAGTTGCATTTGTATGCAATAGATTCCTTTAACTCTTAAAAAAAAATCCTGTATCTTAATTTTTATCTGATTATTCCTAGTTTGTCTTATAAACAGGCTATGTAGTTTATATTTCGTAAATAGTTTCATTTTTATGGAAAATAAATGATTACAAGAAAAACAATAGACTTCAATTAATGATAAATGCATTCACCAAGTTTTTTTTTTCTTTTTTTAATTAAGTTGAACGTGAAATGTAAACTTCAAATTCATGTTATTTAATTTTGGTGGTAAATCTACTGGAACTTCAAATCTTATCAAAATGGTAAAATCTATTGGAATATTTTGTAATTTGTAAAAAGAAAGAAAGAAACCAAGCGTACATTTAGTCACACGTAAATCGAAGAACAATCCTCAAGACAGTACAGTTACTACTGCACAATGACAAAAGATATGTAACTTATTTTTACTTAACCAAAGAATTTAATAATAATAATAATAATAAAAAAAAAAAAAAAAAAAAACTTGATATTTTATTTATTTTCTACTATAATTTATATAAAAATTTATCAAACAAAAAAATATATTTATTACACGTTAAAACTAGTTTTAATGAAACTATTATTAAAGCAATAAAGATGGTGGCATCTCTATAGCTACATACTTTAAAATTAGATGTAAAGAATTTAATTGTAAGAACAAACGTACATAACTAAAAAACGAGATATGTAATTTATATATAGAGAGAGAAAAATATGAGCAACAAGAAAAAATTTAGAAATTTTGTTTTTTAACTGGATATTAAAAGTTATGGTTATTATCATAAAACGTCCACAAATATTAGAGAGTAAACATAATAATACAGAGTATCAAAGCATCGACTTGCGAAATTCCAAATTTTAAGCTACTATCCTTTAAATATTTCATGGCAAATTTCTTGTCATGTACATAATTCATAAAATTTCCATCTAAAATATTAGAATATTTTGAAAATATTTTCAACTTTACATTGAATGACATCACTAATAGAATATTAAACTGACACTCTTAATCATGAGTTATTAACATCGAAATTAGGCTTGACAGCATAAAATAATCATAGTAACAGGAACTATGATTAGTTAAATTAGTCATAGTATCTTAAAATATTAATATTTTATAGCCATAAAGGATAATATAGCTTTAATAATGTAATTAGAGCAATATTTGATAATTCGTGGTCCAGCTTTCACACAAAGAAGATTACTTTAAAAATTTATAATTTTCTTAATTTTATACTAATATTAACATTATATCTCTTGAGAAATGATTTTAAAATCATTTCTCAAGTGATATAATGTCATAGAGGCAAAACCAGTTATCGTTAAAAGCTTTACAGAATACTTTATAATAATAGCTAATATATAACATTTAAAACAAGGAAAATAGTCATGGACGGTTGATCTTTTTAAAATGCATCATAAAATTACAAAATCTTAATTTAAATGTAAATATCTAAACTTTGATTGCGTACTTTAAATGAACATCAATGACATATAATGATTTCATCTTTAAATAATTGACTTTTTGCAATCTTTAAAGGAACAAGGGATGTTAACTATTATTATTATTATTATATATTCTTTCACCTTTTAAACCATCTCTTGTCATGAAAACTATCATTTTATATCCATTTATAGAGTTTTAAAGGATATAAAGAGTAATTTTAAAGATGGAAAGGACTCGTTTGCGGGTAAACTATTAAAAAATAATGCTTAATTTCAAAATTCTCCATACCGATTTTAAATTATTTTAAATATCCTTTTTTTTTTTTTTTTTTTTTTTACTATGAAATTTTTGTATATAACTTAAAAAAAAATTGGTTCTTTAATTATTTATATCGTAACTATAAAATTAGTTTCAAACAAATAAATTGGGGAGGAGGGGTAAATTTTGAATTTTTCGTGAGTTTTTGTCTTGCAATGTTTGAGGGTTCGTAATAAAGTAATAATTTCTTGATTTCAAAACAAATATCATTTCTGAGAGAAATACGCTGATTAATATCATACAAATATTTATAACAATGGAATGTAAACAAATTCGTATGGAGTATTTTATACGTAACCGGTTATACCAAAATTTGGAACCCAAGAAAAATAAATTTAAAGTTTAAAATTTTGTAAAATGTTTTAAATAATGTTTAAAGAACTGTAGAATGATATTATTTTAAAAGAGTTTTATAGCTTCATACATTTTATAATGTCTATCTGGGTTTTTTTTAATTGCACCGATTTTTAAAGTTTTCATCGCATCTTGTCCCTTCTTTCAATAGAATAATTTTAATAATTAAAATTACTGAATGTAATTCATACTTAACTGGGAGGAAAATGTAGAATTTAAATTTTTATCTGAACACCAAATATTTCAGGCATTTATATATATACAGGGTGGTTCTTATTAAATTTCCGCTATAAACAGTATCCTACAGCGCAAACGGGTGAACGATATGCAACGAAATTTGGTATATAGACTATACACAAGATGCGCTCATGGAATTTCGAAAAGGGAAAAAAAAAGAAAAAGTTCCAAAATGTCCACCAGAGGGCACCTTTTTCAAAAAAAATAAAAAATAAAAAATAAAAAAAAAAGCACAATAAACGACCAAACTGAATACAGAAACAATATAAACATTTATTGACTAGTTTCTGATCACCTTCAAAAAGTGTGGTGTATCGTGGACGTGTTGCGAATTTGACTGACTTAAAGAACTCCATAACGCTTCATGTGCGAAATGTCACAACTGATCAGTTACGATCTACTGCTGAACACACTGGCCATCGACTTGAAATTTTGCAGGTGAAAGAGGGTGGACACATGGAGCACCTTTCCCTACATCGTCCTGGACACGACTAACAACTGCTCGTCTTTTGAAATTTTGTCCTAATCTGATCTTGATTCTGCAAACTAGACTTTTTTTCCCCTCAAACAGCGTACTGTTATTTTTTTCCTTACATTTACTTAATGTGGTTCGATGACAAGGTGATCAGAAACTAGTCAATAGATGTTAATATTGTTTCTGTGTTCCGCTTTGGTCGTTTATTGTGTTAAATTTAATGTTTTTCCATAAAAGGCGCCCTCTGGTGGACATTTTGGAACTAGTTTTTTGATTTTTTTTCCTGTGCGCATCTCGTGTATACTCTATATACCAAATTTCGTAGCATTCCGTTCACCTGTTTGAACTGTAGGATGTTTTATAGAAGAAGTTTAATTATAACCACCCTGTATATATATATATGGTACTTTTATAATTTCTAAAGTTAAATAAATTTAGTTATTTTTTAGAAATTTATTTTATTTTCGCTATTTTATTTAAATGTTGTGAAATATTATCTATATTATCGTATTGTATATTAACTTTTAGAATATATTTTTTTACGTCTAAAATCCAGGTGAATGATATTAAATGTTTTATTAAATGAAAAATAAACCAGTGATTTATAAAAAAAAAAAAAAAAATAGGTATACATCAGAATTTCCCTACATTTACTTAACCATATAATGGAATGTATTCAGTGTCTTTATAATATCTTTCTGCATTACTTTCTGATAATACTTCCCTTAGGAACATAAACAAACAGCTGACAACTCTCAACGAATTTCTAACATCACGTTTTAGATTACGTATCTTGGTGTTACTTATTTGCAGATTTTTCATTACTAATAAAGCAAAATTATTCATATTGAAACTGGGGTGTTACAAAATCTGGAAGATTGTCATATATGCAAATATATTGCAAGATTATTAATTCATAATGAGCATGCCATTTTAAGTGCGAAGCGTAATAAAGATAATCTCTTGAATCAGAGGCTTCTTTTGTATCACATGACTCGTAAGAATATACTGATGTGCAAAATGATGAAACATAATTTTTAAAAGAAACTGTAGTTCAAAAAAGGTTGACATCAATCCAAATAATACAGTACCATCCAAATAATAATACCATCCGGACGTAAGCCATCGGCTACCCGCCAGCAACATCAAAATCAAAATGAATATAATGCGAGCAGAGTATATTTCTGCAGTCACCTGGATGCAAGAAAAATTTTAAATTGATGCCCAGTAATCTATTATATGTGTTTCTTGATTTTTCCGGATGTTTGCTATTTTTTTCTGATTGTGAAACACAAAACCAGTCATCTATCTTTATTGTCGCGCATAAAGAAAAAGAACTTTTCTAAACGCTCGCCTTTTATAAATATGCTGCTAGCATTACATTGACCTTGATACACTATCACTTCCAACACAGTCAAAAGACAAAGTTATGAAAGCACCAACAAATGTTGGTAAAAGAGGGGGAACAGAATAAACGACAAACTTTTAAAAGCGACAAAATTTTGGTCAATAAATAATTTTTAATGGTAAATAAACAATTTAAAATTACACGCAAACTTTTCATTTATAAAGTAAAAGTGTGTTTTCTCCTTAATCTTATCAACATTTTTAATGTTTTTCACATATTCTGTAATTAAGAAATTCCTAATGTTTGAAAATACAAGGTGGCTACTAAATACTGTTACAAAAATTGAGTCATTTTATTTCACAGATATAAAATAGAAAAGGAAAATTCCACTAGTACGATAAAAAATGTAAATGAAAGTTTACCTAGAAATGATTTTATTCAAATCGGCCACCATCTTTGTTGAATACTAAAGATAATCTGTTGCGCCATTGTCCGATTGCGGCACGAATCACTTTCAGAGGTAATTTGTCCCATTCTCGCAATATAGAAATTTTAAATGAGTCCAAACTTCTATGTTGTTTGCCATACACTTTGGCCTCTAAAATATCTCAGATGGAATAATCTAATGGATTAAGATCCGGTGATGAAGGTGGCCAGTCTTCATGCTTGATAAATTTGGGATAGTTGACATGAATCCTGTGTTGATTTTGCTCTGTGTGAAGGTGCACAGTCTTGTTGAAATATCCAGTTCTTTTTAGGACATAATCTCTCAGCATATGACAATGAATGTGCACTGTAAAAAATAAGTTCTTAAAAATAAGTATACATTGTCTGAAAATAGCCCCAAAACAATATATACTTAAATTTGAAAACCCATGTACTCATTTTTGAGTATATTGACAGGCTCAAAAATGGGGTTGACCAATAAGAATCCCAATACCCCCATGTTTGACACGTCAATGTACTCAAAAATGAGTACATGGGTTTTCAAATTTAAGTATATATTGTTTCGGGACAATATATACTTATTTTTAAGAACCAATTTTTTACAGTGTGTTGTCGATATGTCCTTTTTGTAAAACTCAGCATTGATTTTGACCCTTTTACCAATGAATTTAAGAGGCAATTTTCCATTGTTTGAGACTGCTCCCCAAATCATATCAGAACTCTTGTTTTGAAAACGTTTGACTGCTCGAAGGTTTTCAGGTATATCCTCGAAAATTCTTAAATATACGTCATCCTTTTTGACATTATAACATTGTTCAGTGTAAAATAGTTTCTCATCAGAAAATATTATTCTGTCAACGCTTTTTTTGCCGTGCCATCTAAGCAATTTCTTACATCTTTGTAACCTTTTTATTCTTAGTGATTTAGTGAAACCTTGATCTTTTCTTTTGCGATAAGGACGAAATCCCAGGTCTTCATTTAGGATAAATTGCATAGTTCTACAACTCGCGTTCTCTTCTGCAGCCATTTTATTTGCAAAACGTTGAGGATTTCTTCGTATCTTTTTATGCGCTCTTTTGTGCGAGCAGCGCGTGGACGAGACAGGCCAAGGTCTATCTTTGCAGCTATTAGTATCCAGTAATCGATTTATTGTCCTATATATAAATACCCTATTAAATCCAAGACATTTTAATTGCTTAAAGATTTTACTTGCAGAAAATCCACGATCAAAGAGCTATTTAACCATTATTCTTTTAGCTTACATCATTAAAATACTCCATAAAATTTTCTTAAAAAAAAAAAAAAGTATACGATGAAAGAAGGTTGCCAGTCACACGAAAAGTTGAATAAATTGTTTCAGCAAATGATTAAAATTAAATCCGAATTTTTGAAGTGTTACAGTGTTTAATAGCCACCTTGTAGTCTGAATTCCGACATATATATATATATTAGAAAATTATCTACTGGAGTAAGTTTTTAAAATATAATAATAAACTAGATCAAACATATCACGAAATCCTTCGTTGGTCTTCTGATATGTCATTATTCGTAGGATTAAAACTGCATTTTAAGAGTTCCTATTTTAAGCATTCCTGTTCTATACAGATGATTTTTTCCCGTAAACTATTAAAGTAAAAAAATTATATAAACTGTTTGTAGATAAACAATCGTTTTTTAATATTTTTTATTTAAATGTTAACATGAATTTTGACATGAGTTTTTTTTTTTTTTTTTTTTTTTTTTTATCAATATTAATTGAATATTCTTAAATTGATTACATAACTTTGACTCGTCAATTAAGAAAGGACCAAAGTATATATATAGTATATATATATATAATTATAGTGTTTCATTATTATTTTTTATACGATTGCGCTACACAAAATAACTCATAAAATAACATTTAAAGATTAAATACTTTAAAAAAAATTATTCTACACCATTTTTACACTTTCAGTATAAAAAACATAATAATAAACTTAGCCTAGCACTGAATTTCTTCTCGATTAAAATTGATTCTGTCTAAAATATTCCTCGATTGAAAATAACGTTAAAGGCAAAAGTACCAAATGGTTAAAATAAAAATATTCAGACTAAAAATAAATACCCTGAAAGGCACTTGACAACGTAATAGAGACGGAAACTTTTAACCTTCATCCAATTTATCTGACATTTATGTAGATTTTCTTTAAAATATATGTGTGATAACTCGAAGTTAAAAAGAAAATGATACCTTATTTTTCTGAAAACGTACGTGTGGGACGTTTTCAGGAAACTATTTTATCGATGTGAGCTGAAATTGGTTTTTGTATGAAGGTAACTTCATGAGGCTATCATTGACTTTTAGGTTTTTAATAGAATATTTATGTATCGATCAATTTAATGCAAGAAATTGAATATAATGTTGATACATTAAATATACTGTCTTTGTTCATCAAGAGTTTTAGGCAAAATCTGACAGTGTAATAGAATATTTTAATTTATAATTCCGAGCTTGAATGCATGGACTCATACATTTAGTATACATTTATTGTTTATTGTATTTGTGCATTGAGACAAGATTATTCCTCAAATATTAAAATGAATATGTATAATAAAATTTCTCTAAAACAGAGGTTTCTTATATGATTATTTTGGGAAAAATTGAACATTTTTATTATTATTACTATTATTATCATAATAATAATTATTATTTACATTAAATATTATTTAAAACTTTTTTTATACATATTTACAATATTGCAGAAATTACATATTTTTTTTCTTTCACTTACTCATATATATGGTAGAAAATGTATTGTTCTTGGATCAGCTTTTCTAAAATGAGTTTTAATTACTTTTACACATTCTGAGGACCCCTGAATCCAAAAAACAAGTTTTAGCGGTCGATCTCTGTGTGCGTGTCTGTGTGTGTGTCTATTATCAGCATAACTCAAGAACAAACAGCAGCAGAATCTCTAAACTCGGATTCTAAATCGTTAAAATATAGGTATACTCCACTAAACTTTTCATTGAGATCAAGTAAATGACTCGTGTACAGGGATATGCAAGAGATTTCAAATACATTACGTCCATGGTCGACATTCCGGGTAAGTGCAGTTTAACATCTATGGACTATACTAAATCAAATGGAAGCAACATACGTTTTTACAAGCATAAACTTATCTTTCATGTTGAATATTGTTTGAAGAAAATGTATCTAAAAATGAAACTATCCCTCAAATTTAAACTACATATCCTGTTTTTAAGACTAGTTAGGAATATGAAATATAAATATAAAGTCTAGTATTTTTTTTTTTTTTTAAATAAAGGAATCTATTGCATAAACATGTAGCTAACATTGCATTGATCTTGATACACTATCAAGATAGCCAAAAGAACTAGAACTTACTGGGAATATACATGTAAATCGATGGAAAGGCATTTCAAGTCGTGCTTTATATTATATTAATATAAGACTACATTTAATTACACGATGTGATGTATACATAATCTTTAGAAAACGTGCAGCGTTACCATTAATTAAGGGAAAACATTCATTTATCATGATCATTTTCAGCCTTTATTAATCCACTGCAGGATGAAGGCCCCTCTTAGACAATTCCAACCTGCTCTGTTTTCTGCAATTCTTCTCCATTCTGCTTGACAATTTCATATCTTTAACGACACAGTTGTCTCTTTCTCAGTCTTTTCTTATCTCTCGGTATCCAAAATAGGACTTTGGTGGTCCATCTATCAAAATTTCTTCTCGCTAGGTGCCCTCCAGCTGAACTCCATTTTAATTGGTTGAAGTGCTTTACTCCATGAAAACTGTTCTAGAATAAAATTGCTATTCAAACCCAAATGGTAGATAAAGCCTTTTTTTTTAATGTTAAATATTCAGCTATTGTTTTTTGTATAATTTTGCGTTTTGAGGTTTCTTGAATACTAAAGCCAAGATCTTAACGCTTATTCTTTGTTTATGACACTTATCAGCGTAACTTAAATACAAATAATTCCTAGCAATTCAAATGTTGTATTTTAAAGTTCTTATGAGGTTGCTACTTGAAAAGATTATTCATGATTGATAAGTTTCAAGGAGAAGTGCGTGTGAAAGTTGTCTTTAGAATTTGAATAAACTTTTAAATTTAATAACAGCTTTGAATTTTACATAAATGTATGTCTAATATTCAAATTCGGGTTTCGGAGAGCGGAAGCCCTCCCTCTACTACACAGAATTAATTGTCATAAAAAGATGTCTCTAAACCTAGTTTGAATTGTTCTTAATATATGACTGTGTACAGTACTTGTTACCTTACCACTTAATCTGCAATCTGTTTCTATGGTATTGAAATGCAGAATAAGAGAAAATCACGTAAGTGCCACTGCAAAATATTTTATTACAACGATTTAAAAAAAAAAAAAAAACAAGACATTGTTTTTAGACATATTTTTAGTTTTAGAAATATTTTTAAGTATTATGACATTGTGACATTATTTTTAAACATTATGATAATAATGTAATTTTATGATAATAATTTATAATAATAAATTTTAAATATTAATCTTTCTGTCACCTATTTTAGAAACAATTTAAGTCATCTAACGAATTCTTGTAAATTTATGAAATTTAATATTCTTCTAATCTCCTAATAATTGTACTGTTTGAATGTTTAAAATTCATTCCCATAAGCGATCATGCTTAAAATAATAGTTTTACATTTAGGCTTTGTAAAATAATTAGTTCTCAGTCCCGTACGTAAAAATCTCACCTATTGGTCAAACTTCAAGCTATCTTATAAAAACTGAATTTTGTTTATTCGATATTTAGTTAGAGTCTAACTTTCGGATATTTTTATGTTTTACACACATTTTTATGTTTTACACATGTTATTAATCAGAATAACTTTGTTTAAAGTACCTTTTTTTTCATAAAATTTGTTTCACTTTTAGTAAGTGTATCGATCAATTCTTTTCATACAAAAATGAGATATTAGTCACACTACGTACGGAGAACTCAGGTAATCGGGAAAACATAAAAGAACTTCAGATTTTTTTTTTTAATTATTTATTCAATATTTTACACGTTTTTTTAACGAAAGTAAGAAAACCAATGTGGCATCCGTCTGTAGGGCGTCAGTTTGTAGATTGTTAGTGTATTAGTTTTTTAGTGTGTATGAAAAATCTATCAAGAACAAATAGACGAAAAGAACCCAAACTAGTTTTTTTAAACAACACTTCTGATACTGGAAAACTCCCTATCTGTTTTCAACACTCTAATTAAAGGATATCGTAAAATATTGGAAATTTACAATTTTTTTAACATGGAGATTAGGGGGAATTTTCTTCTGAATTTGTCTTCTGGGGATTATTTTCGTGATAAAGATTTAAAATATCTTTTATAATACTGAACAATATTGACTATGAATAGTCTAGTTTGAAAAATTTGTAATTTATTCAATGTTTACGATTTCTTATCATGGAAAAATTGTGGGGAAATTTCACGAAGTCTTGAATTATGGTAATTATCGAATTGGACTTACTATGGAGTTGTAAGAAAATTGATATATGAAACAGACCTTAAAAAATTAAGCTTCAAACTAGAAAAGGCATTTGCAGCAAAGCAGAGGAAGAGCAACCTTGTGGGAAATAGTTCCCTCTGCATTCGTGCCGAGTGATAAAGTCTGAGCTATATTATTAATTTATGAGAATAAATATGGTAGAGGATATAGCAGATTCTACCTATACAGTTCTACACATGATAATGCATGAGGAAACATTTATTTATAATTTAAATAACCTAAAGTATATATAAAAATTAACTTTCGTACATCAATCGCATGTATTATAATTTAAAATATTTTTGCGGTTAAAAGGATATTATTATTAATAAAGAATATTAAAATAGTCGTTGAAAAACAATGGTGCTATACATTCCTTTTAAACATTGAAATGCGAAAACAAAACACAATAAACTTTAAAATGAATTCAATTACCCACTATGAGTAAATATAGGTTTTATGACTTATTATAGATATTGTGCTTATTTATATTCTGAGAAAAAAAACCATACCGCTTTCATCTAGATCGAATAGGTGGTTCTTTTCTAAATCGCAAAACTAGAAATATAGATTTCCGAGCTGTAAGTATAAGGCACGCCAATACACTGAGAAAAAATTCTATAACTGACATCTATAATCTAAATTGTGGCTCTAGAAAAAATAGTTCCATGTCATCCTCATAAACTTCTTATAAAAAAATTTCTAGTCCCCTTCGAAAGCAAATTCTAGACACCTCTATTAGAATTCTTGAGCTTTTGCCTATACTATCGAGGACAAACCTATTTGAAAATATCTCCAAGTAAATGCGAATACAAGAGGCGGGTTTCAGCAGCTATAATCTTTGTTTATGACCCAATTCGAGAAAATAAAGCGAGAATTTCTCGTAATACAAAAGCTTCAGAATATACAGAATATTGTTTCGCTATCTAGAAATGTATAGACTAGAAATTCTCGATGATTTCGTTTATTCAGTTTATTGGCGTGCCTTATGCGCATAGCTCGGAAATCTATATTTCTAGTTTAAGGATTTAGAAATTGACCATTTATTCAATCAAGATGAAGGCGGTATATTTTTTTTCTCAGTGTACTAGTGTTTATATTAGCGCGTATTTATACTATTTATACTAGCACACCATTGTAATAATGCGTATTTATACTAAGTTACTGATGTTACATAATGAACATATTCTATAAACCTTATCCAAATTATTAAAAAACACGCGCATATTTTCATTTGCAGGCTATATTTAAATGTATTATTTTAGTGGTAAATACTTTTTTTCACACATTCATGTCAAAAAATATCTTATAACATAAAATTTTTGTAATAATTTAATTTTTTTTTTCTAAAATTTCCAAATACTTATGAAATAAAATAAAACTCGTAATTAAAGCATGATACCGTATCCATATATTTAGTTTAAAATATTACAGCATTTTTATTATAATTAATAGTGCCATTGCAGCCTATTAGTGCCTATTAGTTTAGTATCCATTATAATAGTCCGTATATATAGTTACTGATATCGCATATTATATATAGTTACTGATATCGCATGATGTACATTGTCTGTAAATCTTATCCATATTTTTAAAAATCACACGAATATTTTCATTTGAAGGCTACATTTACTTGTATTATTTTAGCGGTAAATACTTTTTTTTTTTTTTTTTTTTTTTTAAGCATAATTTACACATTCGTGTCAAAAAATATCTTATGACAATAAAACCCGTAATTAAAGCATGGTACCATATCCATATATTTAGCTTTAAATACTACAGATTTTTTTTCATAAAACATTTAAAATATATCGAATTCGTATAAATATAATTTACTATTGTTTCAAAATAAAAAAAATAATAAAAAAAGAGAGAGAGAGAGAGAGAGAGAGACGAATAATTTAATTTTTCACAAAGGTATTTAAAAATTATTCAAGTAATAAAAATTATTTACTTTCCTTTTTATCCTTATGAAATTCGAATAATACTTTAAATAAAACGTGTTTAATACTTTTTCGAGAAAAAAAAATTACGTATATTTCCAATTTTCTATTTCTGTGCTTTGAAGGATTGATTTCACACTATCGATCCAGTTTTGAAATTGATGGCAGAATTCAGGCATTTCTAGTCATTTATATTTCTCATTTCAGAACACTACTGCCAACATCTGAATTTCTTTTTAAATTGAAAGCAGTATAGGAAAATGCTAAATTATTTCATTTTCAGTGGAAATATTTTTCCACAAAAAGTTGTTACATAAAATCTTTAGAGAAAAAGTAATTAAAATAATAAGTCTTACATGTGCTATTTATTTAATAAAGAAATTATACTTGTAAAAACTTTGGATTTACTTTTCTTTTTTTTTTTACATATTTTACAAAATTCTAAATTATTATTTTTATTTTTAAAAACGAAACATAATACAATTTGGTTTCAATGACAATTTACTGATTGAAATATTTCAGTTAATATTTAGATATAAGAGCTAGAATAATTCGCCTTATGCAACATCTTCATAGCAAAATATTTTTGTGTATTTATTTATTTATTGATATTCTATTATTATTATTATTATTATTTTGTATATATTTTTCCGGTTGATGCAATTTATTTACCTTTTTCTTTTCTTTTTTCATTCTTTTGTAATAACTTTATAAGAAACTCATTCAGCTTCGAGGCTTTTACCGGTCAAAGGATGCTGTTTTATAGCAAGTAACGTTTGCTACATTTAATTTCCCTAAGGTATATAATTTTAAATAGCTGAAGAATTACTTTATATTACACAGTATTTTCTTTCATATTACTTTTGCCTATTTATTATATTCTTGTATCATTAACACAACACATCATTTTTCATTAACACAATATTGTTTAGCTGCACTTCTTTTCATATACTGTTCATAAGTCTATTCATAAGTCTGGGGTGTCTGTTCATAAGTCTGTAAATTAATTAAACATGCATATAAGTTGAAAGAGGTG
Source organism: Salticus scenicus (assembly GCA_963930645.1). Taxonomy (NCBI): domain Eukaryota; kingdom Metazoa; phylum Arthropoda; class Arachnida; order Araneae; family Salticidae; genus Salticus; species Salticus scenicus. Next base: position 116,811,912 of record OZ005650.1, on the reverse strand, counting down.
GTAAAGTTAATCAAGGTTTGCAAATAGCATATTCTCATAAAGGTGGATTTTTATTTTGTAAAGAAAAATGTAAGTAAAATGTTCGTCGATAGAGGAAGCTGCAAGGAATCAAATTGTTTATTTAGGGGAACAACAATATTAATTTCCATGCAGGGAAATGTTTACAAGCATTTCACTCTTAATCTATGTGTCCCCCATCACTAAAAATTACAGTTTGCAAGCGCGTTGCAGAACCGTTAACTGCAGCGTGTAGCATATCCGATTGGGTGATGGAGATTTCGAGGTTAACGCCTTTTTTTTTACTGCAAAGAAGGTGTGGACACTCTGGATTTTACATAGTCACAATCACAAAAAAAATCTGGAGTGACTCCACTCGACTTTCCGAACATTGAGTAATTAACAGTTTTGTAGATAAAGAATAGAAAAAGGAGTTGTTAAACAAACGAAAGAGAGAAAACCATAATAGAGTGTTTGAGTATTTTTCTCCATATATTACACGATGTTTTATTTAACGCTACTGAACTTTGAGACCATAGATCATAATGATAAAGAATTTTTCGTTGTGTCCCTGTAAAAACCTATAAATGCTAGATTCACCAAAGTGCTTATAGTTAGTGCAACAGTGATTTATAATATTCATATAAATTTTCAGTTCAATTGAATATGGCGTTTAGATGCTATCGCACTTTTACAAATTTGGCCGCATAGGCCATAATGATAAAAAAATTTTCTTTGTGTCCTTGTAAAAAAACTATAAGGGCTAGATTCTCCAAAATCTATACAGATTGAGTATCTGTGACCTGTCATATGTGTTTAAATTTTTTGCTCAATTGAATAAGGCGTTTAGATGCTATCGTACTTTTAAGATTTTGGTCCCATAGGCCATAATGATAAAGAATTTTTCTTTGTGTCCCTGTAAAAAAAACTATAAGTGCTAGATTCACCAAAATCTATAGGGTTCGTACTATGGTGACTTACAATATACGTACCAACTTTCAGCTTATTCGAACAAAGCGTTTAGACGCTAGCGTGTTCACTCACAGACATACACACACACATACACACATACACACACATACATACATCATCCCAAAAATAGTGAAAACGGACTCATGGGACCTCGAAACGTATAGAAACATCAAAATCTCAAATTCGGATTTTTGACACGATTACAATACTTTCCTCACTATAGTGTTCGGAAAGTAAAAAATCTGGAGTGACTCCATTCGACTTTCCGAACATTGAGTAATTAACAGTTTTGTAGATAAAGTAATGAAAGAGGAGTTGTTAAACAAACAAAAGAGAGAAAACCATAATGGAGTGAAAGTATTTTTCTCCATATTTTACACGACGTTTAGTTTTATTTAACGCTACTGAGCTTTAAGCCCTTAGATCATAATGACAAAGAATTTTTCGTTGTGTCCCTGTAAAAACCTATAAATGCTAGATTCACGAAAATGCTTATATTTAGTGCAACAGTGATTTATAGTATTCATATAAATTTTCAGCAAATTTTCAAATTTTCATTAAAAATTTGGTCCCATAGGCCATAATGATAAAGAATTTTTCTTTGTGTCCCTGTAAAAAAACTGTAAGTGCTAAATTCAGCAAAATCTATTAGGTTGGTGCAAGTGTGACCTTTAACATGTGTAATTTTTTTTTCTCAGATTAATAAGGCGTTTAGACGCTATCACACTTTTAAACATTTGGCCCCATAGGCTATAATGTTAAAGAATTTTTCTTTGTGCCCCTGTAAAAAACTGTAAGTGCTATATTCACCAAAATCTATAGAGTTCGTACTATGGTGACTTACAATATACGTACCTACTTTCAGCTTATTCGAACAAAGCGTTTAGACGCTATCCCACTCAGCACAGAAACGTTCTCTGAACGTTCAAAAATTGTTCTGCAAACACGTTCTAAGATTGTTCACTTTGAACGTGTTATAGACGTCTATTTGTCCATCTTGAAGACGTACAATCGTACGGTTCAGAGAACGTTCAATGAACGTGTAGCAATCACCATCGGTGTTATAGAAACGTTCTGAGAACTTTCTACGTATACGGTCTCAGAACGTTCTAAACGTTTTTAGAACGTTTTCAAAACGTTATACACATTTTCAGAACGTTCTAGAAAACGTACTGTAAACGTTCTAAAAGAGTGTAGTCCAAAAAAAAAAAAAAAAAAAAAAATGACGTCATTATAAAAAATCACCTCAATACGGGCGTTTAGAAGTCAAATGTACACAGCTGATGACGAATAATGATACAACACATGAACAGGGATATGAATTACTTTTTTTTTCAATTCAAATAATGTTTGAGAAATTTTAACATACTTGCAATTCCTTTAATTTTAACGTATATGCATGAAAAATTCTATATTCTATGACAGTTTTCCCCAAAAAGTGTCATTACGTCTTTTTATCCCTTAAAAAATTTCTTAAATCTTTGCATTTTTTAAAAATTTCTTTTTTCCCCCTAATCTGAAGATAATGAAGTTATAGTATTAATTAAAACACTTTGAATAAACACAATGAAATGCAAGAACTGGCACCAACTGTTTCGCGTCAAAAGAAGACACAACCCTTCATCAGGCGAACAATGTAGGCGCGAGAACTGCAAACAAGTACGTTGAGTGTGTTAAATGCGTTGCCGCTTTGTTTATAGCAGCCGTGCTTTGTTTGTAGCAGTCGCGAGTTCTTGCATTTTATGGTGTTTATTCAAAGTTTCGTAATTAATACTATAACGTCATTATCTTCAAATTAGGGGAAAAAAGAAATTTTTTAAAAATGCAAAAATTTAAGGAATTTTTTAAGGGATATAGAGACGTTATGACACTTTTTGGGAATTACTGTCATAAAATATGGAATTTTTCATACATATACTTTGAAATTAAAGGAATAGTAAGTATGTTAAATTTTCTCAAACATTATTTGAATTAAAAAAAAAGTAATTTATATCCCCGTTGCTGTGTTGTATCATTATTCTTCATCTGCTATGTACAACTAAACTCTTGAATTATTTTGCTTGTTTTAATCCTTGTGATTCCGAATGCGTCATCCTATGATTAAAGTTTGTTTTTCATGGTTGTTTTCTGTTTGATTCTCTGATTTCTTGAACTAAATAATTTATTCCAATTTATTCTTCATTTTTAACTTCAATTAATTTCTTGTACGATAGGGTTCCCGCTAGCAATTTGCTATTATGGCTGCTAACTAACGAAATCGTACATTGGTGCTCAACGACGAAAAAGGTCACCCCTGACGAGGTTTTTTTTCTACCGTTCTAAGCTTTTCCTTTAAAAAAAAATGTTCAAAATGATGTCTTAATTTTTTATTTCCTCGTTGCTTGTTTGTATCTTTTGATTTTAGTTTCATGTGGTTTTTACGCACCGGCAAAATTATTAAAATTGCAACTTACAATATAGGAATAAATTTATGATTAGACTGAAGTTAAATAAAATAAAAATCAATAAATAAAAAATAAATGCTTCAATAAATCACAATCAGTCTCCCCAGGTTATTTAAATTTCTTGTAATTTCATTCTCATTGTTCTATGTGGTTTCAGTGATCTTATATCTGCTGCTTGGCTTTAACAAAGATTCATTTTATACAATTTTTTTTTTTTTTTTTAAATACAGGGTGCAAAGCATAGTCACGAGAATACCTTTATCTCCGCAACTATTGGTCGCAAATATATAGTTTCAGTTACAAAATGTTTTACAAAATATGAGCACTTACTTTTTGCTTACTTTTTTTTTTTTTTGTAAATACATTTTCTTATTGAAGGACATCTGAGACCAATTGTTGCGCAAAGAAAGGCCTGCTCTCGACTTTGCACCCTGTATATTCTAAACATTTCTGGGTACTACTTTGTAAGTCCATGGATAGTTTATAAATATATTTTAATGCTGAAGTTCATAGAAAGTTTTAATATTCCAACATAAAAAAGAATTTCGAAAATGAATGTACCAATACACCGCTAAAATAATACATAATTGAGTTTAGAATATATTGTTAATTTATAATAATAAGAAATTGAAACGAAAAATTAAAAATTAGTTAGAAGGAAGAAATTTAAAAAATTTCCTAATACTTAAATATATAAATATTTTTTTAATCAAAATATTTTTCTAAAATATTTAACATACTTCATATTTTTAAATTTCAGTGCAAGTGTGTACACATATTTTCAGTTTACAGCAGCAGTTTACAAAAATGATGTTTGCAGGTATTTAAATTTATTCCACATGGCAATGTAATTGGTATTCTTTAAATGTTTAAATTTCTTTAAATTGAGTCAACGCAATTTTTACTCATTTGATGTAATTATGCTATCATGGCATATTAAATAATTAATAAATGTAAATATTATTATTATTAATAAATAATATAGTAAGTATATTATTTATAATTAATATATTATTTCTTAGTATATCATTTATTTACTTATTAATATCGTCTTTTTTTTTTTTTTTTTTTTTTTAAAGCAGAATATATTTTTTTTATAAATATGTGGAATAAAATTGAATTGAATCTTTGTTTTATTATGCAGTTAAACAAGTTGATATATTTTATTTAATAATATACAGTAAAGAGATATTTAAATATTAAGTCAGTGTATATATTTTTAAGTCAGTGTCAAATCGTATCTATTAAGTCAGTGTCAAATATTAAGTCGGCTATTAAGTCAGTGAAACTTAGGATATTATTTTAAAAAGATGCAATTTGCATAACCTAGATTATATATATGATCATATAAACATTAAATAAATACTTCAGAATCTAAAAAGAAAAAAAAAGAATTACAAACCTTCTTAATTTTCTTCATAAACTTTACAAATCTTTCTTCAAACTTTCTTAATTTTCTTTCAAGAAAACACCCTTGCAACTAGCATTTTAAAATACACAATGACCAGTCTGCAAGGGCATTCACTTAAAATTTACTCTCATCTTTTAAACTCTTTATGTTACTTCATTCAGAAACATAATAACCAAAAATAGTCATTTTAACAATTTCCATCTCAGAAGACTAAATTAATAAAATGAATCCATAATTTCTAAGCGGTTTTCTGTAATTGCAGCAGTTTTTTCTGCGATAAAACGCTGCTTACAAGTATCAAAAGTTAGTCTTAAGAACTTTCGCAGATATGAAAATGATTGTTTAATTGATATTAAAATAAGACTTTAATAAATAGAACATAGAGAATATTACAGGTTAAAAATATTATATTTTTACCTTTTCTAAAGCTTATCCAAGTCATTATACCGCGAAAACTGAACAAAACAGATTACATGTTTTAAAATTACCGCTTCACATAACGACACGACATTCCCAAGACTTGGCGCTGGCGTTTGTTTGACTTTACTTTGCACGGTCAGCGAGAATTAAATAAATGCAATCCACAGATGTCAATTTCATCTGCTCTTCCCTTCTTACATCCGAAATAATCATGTTTCAAAGTTCAACATTTGAAACAGAAATTTATTAAGCATTTATAGCTGTAGAAAACATATAGTTTTTTTTTATTTATTTATTTTTTTTTTTTTTTAGGAAAAATGGAGCTGAGTTAAACAAATATTTAAATTTTTATAAAGTATTTGAAAAACTTATGAGATCACTTTATTTTTCCATTTTAAAATCTCGAATTAAACGGAAAAGCATATTTTGTTTTAGTGTATATTTCAGTAATGACATACACTTTATTTTTTGTGTATACATAAAAAGAACGCAATGGATGCATGGAAATTTTCGAGGTTTTAACACTCCTTGAGACGTCCTCGATAGGATTCGACAATTTTTAGAACTTGTTTGCGCATCTTAATAAAATTTTGTAGAAATTGCATCTGAAGAATCAGTGGACAGAATTTAACCTAACTTGATATTTAGTCGAACTTTTATTTAAACTAGCCCTGATTAATTTTTGGAATATATGACCTAATAGGTGCTCAGCTATTATGAAATGCACCCCCCCCCCCTCCATGTAACGGAGGGCAGTATCTCAGTTTCTATTGAATAAAACTGCACCAAACTTGATATGTGAGATAGATATTATGTTAAACTATGGTGATCTAATTTGAGCATATATTGATTGAGAGGTGGCACTAATGTGCTGTAACTCAATCCCGTTTAAAGGAAAGTAATATCTCAGATTATTATTATTATTATTATTATTATTATTATTATTATTATTATTATTAAAAATTCACTAACATGAGTATGTGAAATATATATTATGAAAAACTATCATAATTCAGTTTGGGTATATATCGGCCGTTATAGTACTCATATTATGCAAATTTTCCAGATAGCTATACCTCAGCATGTGTTAGTGAAATCTGCAACAAATTTAATATGTAAAATTTTAATTTTGAGATACAGTGTTTATTAAATTTTTGTTCATGTTAACTGGTTAAGTGGCGCTGTTATATAGAATGTTACAGAATAAAGTAGTGCGATGGGTAGAAGATTTCTTTTAAACAGTTTAATTAAAAGAGAATGGCTACGTAAAATGTTCATCTATTAAGAAAATAATTTTTGAAATATATATTAAATAATTTTCTTTTATTAAAATTTATTAAATAAAATTTGGATTTAAAGAAAAAAAAAAATAAATAAAATAAGAACAATCAAAGAGAGTAATGATTTAAAAACATTATCAATATTGATAATTTACCAGTAACATTCAAACTTAAATAGAATCATAAATAAAATATAATAAAAGTTTAAAATTATGCTTAAAGAAAGAAAAAAAAAAAAAACTCATTTCTGTAACTTCCCGATGAGTATTAGTGACCGCGAGGTTCTACTCTCGAACCTTACAGACGGGAAGTGTTGGTTTCGATTCCTGGTCGCGCTCGTCGACTTAGGTTTTCGGAGTTTTCCGTGATTTTCTTTGAAACTCGCATAAATAAGGGTTAGGCATTCTTAGAATGATTTCCACGGAGGACACACCATCCAGACCTAGGACCCTCGTGTAGTTAGTTTGTTTTAATCCTAACACCAACATTCAATGAATATTACGAAATCAAAACTGAATCTTGGCATTTTGTCCTATTCGTAATAATCTCACTGAGACAGAACGTTTTATGACGGTGTCACATTTAAACGTTTTGTATAGAACTGAAATTGTACGTTTTATGGAAGGTACAATGCACACTTTTTTTGAACGTTCTAAATAATACAATTTTTGAACGTCTAATGGAACGTTCTTTTGACACGAAACACGGTGTTTGAACTATTGTAACCGTTATTAGACGTACAAAGAACGTTCCGGTGCTACTTGGGTAGGTAGGTATGTAGGTAAGTAAGTTGGGTGGGTTTAACGTTGCACCAGTACTATGCTATGGGTAATTGCCGATTATCTGGAATGCACTCCTAGGCATGTTCCGGAGACATGCCATCACAATTTTCATCCTCCACGAAGTTGATGGCTCTCCCGTTTCGGTGATCTTCAGAGGTATAATTTTGATGGGAACATGGAGGACTTTGCGGCCACGGCGCGTTTGATTTGCACCAGCCACCATTAGTGTTCACGTCAGGTCTTGGCTGTTCGAATATCGAACCCGCAATCTTCCAATTACGAGCCTGGCATTTTACCGACTGGAGTAACGTGGCCCGGATCCATGGTTGTAAAAAAGAAAAAATAAATATCAATGTTGCTATTCGTAAATTTTCCCTCTACTTTTACAAAAATAATTTTTTTACTAGCAATCTTTTATGTTGTTTATGAATTTATTATTATTATTATTATTATTATTATTTGTGAATAATGAAATAATATCGTGTCTGTATGAGTGACAGCATTTCTTTTGCCTTTAAAATATATTTATCTTTTCTTTTCCTCTATATATTAAAAAAAGTTACTGCCGCTGGCATCATTTTTTTTTTTTTTTTTTTTTTTTTTTCTTTTTGTCTCCGACCGCATCTTCTCTCGGAGGAAGGGTTCTTCGCGTCATGTGAGGTATCAATGAGTTCCCAATACTCCAAGGAGAAATTTCAGCTACTTAGTAATTCCTATGATTTTAATTAAAGAAGTTATTAACTAAAAACGACGGGTTTATAAAGGTACTGTGTTTGCCACCTTGAAAAATGTTTCTCTTATGACGTTGTTCTTTTGCCATGCAGTCTTTTTACATGGGAAAATTAAAATGTGATCTATCGATGTTGGTAGGTACGTACAGTCGGTAACAAAAGTGTCCGAACACTAGCAAAAATTCCTATGTAAAGAAAGTACATTTCATACGGTTTTGTAGAATAAATCCTTGTCGAATCCTGTTCTTAGTCAGTCTAAAAACATGATTCGATAAGGATTTATTTAACAAAACCATATGAAGCGTACTTCTTTTACATATGAATTTTTGCTAGTGTTCGGACACTTTTGTTACCGACTGTAGGTAGATAGGTAGGTAGGTAGATTGGGCTTAACATCGCACCAGTATTGCTCTATGAGTAATTGGCGACGGTCTGGGACGCACCATTAGGGATGGTCTGGAGACATGCCATCACAAATTTGATCTTCCACGGAGGGAATGGCTCCCCCGCTACGGTGACCCCCCCCCCCCCCCAAGGTACAATTTTGATGGGGATGGAGGACATTGCAACCACACCGAATTTTACGTGCACAATCTACCATTAGTGTACACGACGGTCTTTGGCTTGCTCAAATATCGAACACGCAATCTTCCAACTACGAGCTCGGCGCTTTATGAACGGAAGGTACCGTGGCCCAGATCCATGCTTGTAAAAAAGAAATTAAATGATCATATAATAAAGCTGTAACGCAAAATGGTCTAGATATTACAAATTTCTTTCTATTAAAAAAAAAAAAACACTGACTTTTAACATAATTCTCATAAATATAAATATAAATAAATAATGTGGTATTAAATATTATGTATTTCACTGTGACATTGAACATGGAGATTTTTATAATATTTTTCTTCTTTTGCCTTGTGTTATGCACTATTAATGTCCCTATTTACTGAAAATCAAAGCATCAAATAGGCGGGCAGAGCTTCTCATGGCTTAATAAGTAAAGCAAGTCGGGGAGAAGCGAAGGGTCCCTCAGGGGTTGTTGAGTGGAGCGAGCAGGAGGCAGAGCCTCATAGTTATTTAAAATATTACAAATGTTTCATGTACCGGATCAAAATAAAATTAAAATAAAACACAGATGTAATTGCTAATTCTCATTCTAAACTAGAATATATATATTTTAAATCCTCCAAAACAGCATGTAAAATAAAAGTAAAAAATGACAGTTATAAATACTTTAAATGAATGTCTCTTTCATTCGAAAACATAAATATTTCTTCACTGATCTTTTAACTTACAAATTGCATAACTTTTCCATTTTAATATCTTAAATTCAATATATAGATGAAATAGATTGTTTATTTTCCATTTAAATGCCAATAATCGATTTAAATTTTCTACGTTAGAATATATATATATATATATATATATAACAATAAGTCCCTAAGGCAATTCCTAAATGTAAATATTCATTTAAAATTTAAAGAACGAAACATCCTAAATACTAAGTTACTGTAAGATTTGTTTGCATGAAACAAAACAATTTCTTTTTAAGTAAAAACAGCAAATATATTTTTATTTTACCTAGAAGCTATTTACACAATTATAGGAATTTTACCTTTGATATTTTAAAAAGAATAAATAAATACAATATTTTAAAATGATTGTTTAAAAGCCATGTTTTTGGTTTGTTTGTTTGCTTGCTTACTTGTTTTATTCTTACCCATTACATATAAAGAAAAGAAATGAAAAATTATTTGATTAAAATTGTTGTGCTGAACCATTACAGAACTACCGTAATTAATGGAAGTAATGCATTTGTTCCAAAAATTCGATATCGAGTTTTTACTTGATTTACAAGTTTTAATGTATCCTGTGTCCAAAAAAGTAGTTTTTGGCAATTAGACCGTGTGTATGTATGTGGGAAATCTTCTGGCTATCCTATCTCCGAAAGTAATAAAGATAAAACGACGAAATTCAGAATTGAGACAAGTCTGGTGTACAAATGACTTTTCGGAATTTTGGTGAAATTTGGAAAAACGGAAGTTCATATCTCAAAAACGGCTCTAACGATTTTCTTTAAAGTTTCTATATAAAATCTCTATTATATGTCCTTTTGAATGATATAGTTGGTTAGTTCAGGAAAATTGATTGGCGTGCTCTATAAATAGCTCAATTTCAGGTCTCCAAGTGCGTTCCTTTAAAAACGGCTGTATGGATTTTTTTTTCAAACTCGTCATAATAACTCTCTTTTAAATATCTTTTTGTATGCAATTATTGTTTTCCGGTCAATAATTTAGTATACAAAGTTTTAAAAAAGTTGGTATCTCAAAAACGATTCTAACGATTTTCTTCAAGATTGTTACAAAAATCCATTTTAGATATCCTTTCTCATGTATTACGTGGTTATTAGAGGAAAAGTAACAGTCACCTTTCATAGGTAGGTCTGTTTTAAATCTTGGAAATGGATGTTTCAAAAAATAACTCTACCATTTTTTTTTCTTTAACTTTGTATGCAAACTTTGTTTTATATGTCTTTACACGTTTATTAAGTTTCTCTTACCGAAATATTTTATGTTTCTACTTCGTAAAGCCAATTTTATGTCTTCTGATCACATCTCCAAAAACTGCATATAATACGTGTAATAGGGGTTAATGGAAGTCGTGTGGCTGTTTCACACCAGATTTTTTTTTCTACATTTTTCAAAAATATAAAATAGTGAAATAAAATTGAATAAATTTGCTATTGTTATCAATATATCTATATATATCTTTAAACTTGCATGTTGTGGCCATCAAACCTTTCTGCTACATTTTCCTATACACTCAGGTAGCACAGTAGTATACACCCAAAATCTTTCAATATCGCCCGAAATCGGCATGCATTGATCAATATCGACTTTTTTTCTAAATCTTGTCAAATTGTGAACGATATTGAGCCATGTTGGATACGTAATGATGAATTTTCTGAAAAATTAGACTTTTTCACTATTTCCAACAAATCACTTTTGAATACTATAAAATTGACATGTGTATTTTAAGGTTATTTTAACATACTTCTTAAAAAGAAAAAATATATATATATCAGCTTATACGAGTATTGCTCTAAAATTGTATAGTGAATGATAAGGGTATATGTTATCCTTACCATATATTTGGAGTATTTAAAGTAATTCCCTCCAAAATCAATGCACTTTTGCAGGAAAATTTTCCAAAGATTAAAGGCTTCAAGCCATCTATATCTTGGAATCTATGAAAAATATTCCTGTATATATACTAACCAATTTCATCTTCGGAATGAGAAATACTGCCACGTAACATTTTCATTCGATAACAAAACAGCCAAAATTTACACATAGCAGGATCAGGAGAATAGAGTTAATACTCTGTTACTACCCAAATAGCTGAAATGGTACTTAGACGTCGGCAAATTTTTCGTCCTTTATTGGCCTAGCATTAAAAATTTCGGCTTTGCCAACCGTCTCCCATCAAACCATATTCGAACAGAGATACAAAAAACTTCTTCAACGATAATACTTTAAAGCATTTGGGCCACAGTTAGATCGTGGTTGGTAGACCAGCCTTCCATTTTACAACAGTGGTCCAACGAAATTATTTTCAGTTGGTTCATCAACACTAAGAAAAAAAATCTGGAGTGACTCCACTCGATTTTCCGAACATTGAGTAACTAACAGTTTTGTAGATAAAATAAAGAAAGAGGTGTTGCTAAACAAACAAAAAAGAGAAAACCATAACAGAGTGTTTGAGTATTTTTCTCCATATATCACACGAGGTTTTATTTAACGCTACTGAACTTTAAGCCCTTAGATCATAAGGATAAAGAATTTTTCGTTGTGTCCCTGTAAAAATCTATAAATGCTAGATTCACCAAAATGCTTATAGTTAGTGCAACAGTGATTTATAATATTCATACAAATTTTCAGCTCAATTGAATAAGGCTTTTAGATGCTATCGCTGGTCTCATAGGCCATAAAGATAAAGAATTTTTCTTTGTGTCCCTGTAAAAAAACTATAAGTGCTAGATTCACCAAAATCTATACAGTTGGTTCAAATGTGACCTATAACATGTGTACAAATTCTTTGCTGAGATTAATAAGGCGTTTAGACGCTATCACACTTTTAAAAATTTGGCAAAGAATTTTTCTTTGTGTCCCTGTAAAAAAACTATAAGTGCTAGATTCTCCAAAATCTATACAGATTGAGTATCTGTGACCTATAATATGTGTATAAAGTTTTTGCTCAATTGAATAAGGCGTTTAGATGCTATCGCACTTTTAAGATTTTGGTCCCTTGGCCATAATGATAAAGAATTTTTCTTTGTGTCCCTGTAAGAAAACTATGAGTGCTACATTCACTAAAATCTATAGGGTTCGTACTATGGTGACTTACAATATACGTACCAACTTTCAGCTTATTCGAACAAAGCGTTTAGACGCTAGCGTGTTCACTCACAGACATACACACATACATACACACACACATACATACATCATCGTAAAAATAGTGAAAACAGACTCGTTGGGCCTCGAAACGTATAGAAACATCAAAATCTCGAATTCGGATTTTTGACATGATTACAATACTTTCCTCACTATAGTGTTCGGAAAGTAAAAATATACCGCCTTCATCTAGAATGAATAAATGGACATTTTTTAAATCCTTAAACTATAAATATAGATTTCCGAGTTATGCGCATAAGGCACGCCAATAAACGGAATAGACGAAATGACCGAGAATTTCTAATCTACACATTTCTAGATGGTGAAACAATATTCTGAATATTCTGAATCTTGTATTACGAGGAATTCTCACTTGATTTTCTAGAATTATTTAAGTTTAATGAAATTGAAATATGTTATTCATATGCACAAAAGAATGCTTTGCATAGAATATAGCATGATTAGCATTAGATTTACAGGGCCACACAAAAATATTCAGTTACATTAAGAACTGTTAATAAAAATTTGCTAGAATTGCAATTTCGTTTACATTAAGCGTTTTTAACATTGTCTAGCAATTTTCATCTGTGAATATGATTTCAATTTAAGTATCTGTCTGTTCGTCTGTCCGCGCTCTAACTCCAGTAAATATTTATGTAATTTCTTGAAACTGATGTATGTTATTTAAGTTCACTATCGGATGTTCCCTATTGAAAAAGGAGTTAATATCTCTACTGGTTTGTTTACAGAGGCACCCAAACCTTTTACAAAGCATTGTGTTCTATGAGAGATATTTCTATAAACCATATTTTAATACCTTTACTATGCACAAACATTAATGAAATTGAGAAATGTCATTCAAGTTCACTATCGGATGTTTTATATATTAAATGGAGTAAATACCACCACTAGTTTGGGCACAGAGACACTTGAAAGCATACCAAAGCATTGCGTTATATGAGAAGTATTTCTATAAACCAAATTTTGATAACTTTACTTTCCACAAAGCTTAATGAAACTGAAATGTGTTATTCATATGCACAAAAGACTGCTTTCTATAGAATATAGTATGTTTAGTATTAGTTTTACACAGCAACAAAAAATATTCAGATGCATAAAGAGCTATTAAGAAAAGTTTGCTGGAATTGCGCTTTCATTTACATTAAGCGTTTTTAACATTTTCTAACAATTTTTAAGTGTGAATATAATTTCAATCTGTGTATCTGTTTGTCTACACATCTGTCTGACTTTCGGCGCTCTAACTCCGGTAAATATTTATGGAATATCTTGAAACTATTATATGTTTTTCAAGTTCACTATCGGATGTCCCCTATTAAAAATGGAGTGAATACCTCTACTGGTTTGTGTACAGAGGCATCGGAAAGTACTGCAAACTATTTTTTGTTTCTATTAGAGGCATTTCTATAAACCATATTTAACCATACCGTTACTTTACACAAATCTTAATGAAATTGAAATATGTTATTCAAGTTCGCTATCGGATGTTTCCTATGTGAAATGGAGAAAATATTACTACTGGTTTCTGTACAGGGAGACTTGCAAGTATTGCGTTGTATGAGAGATATTTCTGCAAACCAAATTTTAAAAACTTTACTTTGCACAAATCTTAATGAAACTGAAATATGTTATTCATATGCAAAAAGGAATGCTTTTTATAAATACAGTATGATTAGTATTAATCTTACAGGGCCACATAAAAATATTAATTTACATTATGAGCTATTAATAAAAATTTGCTGTAATTGCATTTTCTTTTACAATAAGCATTTTTAACACTTTCTAACAATTTTTAAGCGCGTATATGATTTTAATTTGGTTATCTTACTGTCCGATTGTCTGTTTTTCTATCTGGCTCTCGTCCCGAGAGTTCCTAAATATTTTCAGAATTTCGAAAAATTGATATATGTTATTAAAGTTCACTATGGAATGTTTCCTATTTAAAATGCCATTAATATGTCCTACACAACGTGTTTGTGTACAGGGAACTTCCAATGCTTTGCGTTTTAGGACAGACATTTTTATAAATCACATCTAAATAACTTTCTACTGTAAAAATCATAAATAAATTGAAATGTATTTTAATATTCTAAAATAATGTTTTGTATAGAATATGATATGATCAACCTTCAGATTTACAGGACTACACTAAAATATTCAAATATATTAAGGGCAGCAATTATACTCTAACGGCTGGATTTTCTTTTGCATTAAGCCTGTTTAACGTTCTTCAACGATGTCTGAGAGCGGTTTTAAATTGAATTAGTCAATCTGTATATTTTTCTATGCTTCTCTCCTTTGTTTTATAATGCAGGCAAAGAATATTGAAAGTTATACGATACAACAAGCGCGTACAATTGTTGAGTATTAATAACCAGTGCGTACAGTCGGTAACAAAAGTCTCCGAACACAAGCAAAAATTCCTATGTAAAAAAAGTACACTTAATACAGTTTTGTTAAATAAATCCTTGTCGAATCCTGTTCTTAGTCAGTTTAAAAACAGGATTCGACAAGGATTTATTTAACAAAACTGTATTAAGTGCACATTTTTTACATAGGAATTTTTGCTAGTGTTCGGAGACTTTTGTTACCGACTGTACTGCATGATTTTTCGTTCTTTTTTTTAACACTTTCCAGCAAGGTTGAAAAGTGTCAATGACTTCGGTTTGTCTGTCTGTCCGCAGTCGAACTCCTGTAAATTTTCATGGAATTTCTTGAAGCTGATATATCGTATTCAAGTTCACTATCGGATGTTACCTTTTGAAAATGGAGGGAATTCCTCTTCTGATTTGTCTACAGGGACACCCAAAATTTTCCAAAGCACTGTGTTCCATGATAGATATTTCTATAAACCGTATTTTGATACGTTTACTTTAAACAAATTTTAATGAAATTGAAATATATTATTTAAGTCCACTGCCGGATGTTCCCGATGTAAATTGAAGTAAATACCATCACTGGTTTGTATACAGGGACATCCGAAAGTATTTAAAAGCATTGCGTTCTATGGAAGGTATTTCTAAGCACCAAATTTTAATGATTTTACTTTGCACAAGTCGTAATATATATATATATATATTATTCATATGCACAAAAGAATGCCTTCCATAAAATACAATATTATTAGCATTATATTTACAGGGCCCCACAAAAATATTCAGATACATTAATAGGTAGTGTTGGAAAATATCTTGAATTGCATTTTCGTTTACAATAAGCGTTTTTATCACTTTCTAAATGTTTTTAACACATTCCAACAAAGTTGAAAAGTGTTAATGACTTAGGTTTGTCTGTCTGTCTGTCCGTGCTCTATCTCCCGTAAATATTCATGGAATCAGAGTTACACATACACTGCTCAGAAAAGAAGAGTTAAACACGGAGTTACACACTCTGTTATAAAAAAGCAAAGTTACACACACAATTACACACAAACTGTTAATAAAAATGCAGAGTTACACACAGAGCTACATACACACTGTTAGCAAAAAATTAGCGGTACACACAGCGTTACACACATTGTCAAAAAAAAAAAAAAAAGATATTTACATACGGAGTTACACACACTGTTAATAAAAAGGCGGAATTATACAGTTACATACACTGGTAATAAAAAGGCGGGGTTACATACACACACAGTTAAAAAGAAGGCATAGTTACACAGTGAGTTGCACACGCACTGTTAATTATATACAGGATTACACACACACTGTTAGTTGCACATAGTTACACACACTTTTAGCAAAAAATCAGTGATACACACAGAGTTACACACATTGTTCAAAAAAAAAAAAAAAAGAATTGAACATTGAATTACACACACTGCTAATAAAAAATCAGAATTATACACAGAGTTACATGCACTGTTAATAAAAAGGCACTGTTAATAAAGAGTTACACACAGAGTTACACACACAAAGTTAATAAGAAGGCAGAGTTGCGCACACACTTTTAATTACGTACAGGGTTACACACACTGTTAGTTACACTTAAATAAAATTACCCACGCTGTTCGCTAAAAATCAGCGATACACACAGTGTTACACACACAATGTTAAAAAAAACTGTTAATAAAAAACTAAATTACGCATGGAGTTACACACAATGTTAATAAGAAAGAAGAGCTACACACACACTGTTAATTGCATACAGGGTGCACACACAGTGTCAGTTCCACATAGCGTTACGTACACTGTTAGAAAAGTTCAGCAATGCACACAGAATTACGCACACATTGTTAAAGAAAAGAAGAGTTACACACTGTTAACAAACAGCAGAGTTACACACAAAGTTCCACACACTGTTAAGAAAAAGGAAGAGTTACACACACTGTTAAAGGCAGAGTTACACATAGAGTTACACAACATTTTATCTTGAAATAGTTATGTGGTATTAAGTATTTTATAAACTATAAAAAAAGAACGAAAAATCATGCATTACGCAATGATTATTAACACTTTCCAACTGCACGTAATTGTTGTATCTTATAACTTTGAAATTTCTGTACCTACGTTATCACACAACAAACAAACAGTAGTTCTGAAAGGCATACAGACAGACTAATTGAATTCCTAATCATTCTTAAACATTGTTTGAAAGTGTTAAAAATGCTTAACACAAAAGAAACCGTCGCCCTTCGATTGTAATTCCAGCCCTTAATCTATCTGAAATTTCAGTGTAGCCCTGTAAATCTTAACGTTAACAAAATCATATTTTATACAAAACATTATTTTAGCAAATTAACAGTAAATGCAATTTCTTTATGATTTTACAGTTGAAAGTACAGTATGAAAGTTCTTTAAATGTAAATTATAAAAATGTATGTCCTAAAATGCAACGCATTGGCATTTTTTACGCGTTCCTGTACAGAAACATGTTGTACAGTACCTATTAATGCCCTTTTAATTTGGGAACATTCAATAGTGAATATGAACAACATATATATATTTTTAAAAATTCAGAAAATATTTCCGGACGCTAAGTGCGGTACACGGACAGATAGACAAATGGAGATTCGGGCACATAGATACAGAAATTGAAAACACGTTAAGACTTAAACAAGAAAGAAAAATCATGCAGTACCCATTGATCACTTTCCAACTGTACGTAATTGTTGTATCGAATAACTCTTAATATTCTTTGCCTACGTTATCACACAACAGACAGAAGGACTGAAAAATATACAGATAGACTAATTGATTTTAAAATTACTCATTTTGGAAAGAGTTAAAAAGGCTTAACGCAAAATAAAATGCAGCCATTAAATGCAGCCATAATTACAGCTTTTGATCTCTCTGAATATTTTAGTGTAGCCCATTAAATCAGAAAGTTAATCACATCATATTCTATACAAAACATTATTTTAGAACATTAACAATACATTTCAATATTTTTATGATATTACAGTAGAAAGACTTTTAAATATAACTTTCAAAAAATTCTGTTCTAAACCGTAATGCATTAGCATTTTTTGTTGTTGATGTTGTTGTTGTTGTCCCTGTAAACAAACTAGTTGTACCGGACCTATAAATGTCATTTTAAATGGGGAACATTCTATAGGGATAATGTTTATAAAAATAACACTCATAGAACTCAATGCTTTCGAATGCTTTTGGTTGTCCCTGTACACAAACCAGAAGAGATATTTACTCCACTTTCAATGTGGAACATCCGATAGTGAACATCAATAAAATATATCAGTTTCGAGAAATTCCATAAATATTTACAGGAGTTCGAGCGCGGGAAGACAGACGGACAGACAGATGGATAGATACACAAACTGAAATCATATTCAATCTTAAAAATGTTAGAAAGTGTTAAAAACGCTTAGTGTTAACGAAAGTAAAATTTTAGTATTTTTTTACTAATAGCTCTTAATATAAATGGATATTTTTGTGTCACCCTGTAAATCTAATGCTAATTATGCTATATTCTATGCAAAGCCTTTTTTTGTGCATATAAATAACATATTTCGATTTCCTAAAACTTCGTGGAAAGTAAAGTTATTAAAATTTGATTTATAGAAATATCTCTAATAGAACGCAATGCTTTGGAATACTTTTGAGTGTCCCTGTATATAAATCGGTCGTGGTATTTCCTCCATTTTATACAGGAAACATCCAATAGGGAATTTGAATAACATATTTCAATTTCATTAAGATATGTCTACAGTAAAGGTATGAAAATATGGTTTATAGAAATACCTCTCATAGAACACAATGCTTTCGAATGCTTTTGGGTGTCCTGTGCACAAACCAGTAGAGGTATAAACTCCATTTTCATTAGGGAACTTCCGATAGTGATCTTGAATAACATATTTCAATTTCATTAAGATATGTCTACAGTAAAGGTATGAAAAGATGGTTTATAGAAATACCTCTCATAGAACACAATGCTTTGAAATACTTTCGGGTGTCCCTGTACACAAACCAATAGAGGTATAAACTCCATTTTCAATAGAGAACGTCCGATAGTGAACTTGAATAACATATATTAATTTCAAGAAATTCCATAAATATTTACGGGTGTTAGAGCGCGGACAAACAGACAGACAGACAGACAAACCGTAGTCATTAACACTTTTCAACCTTGTTGGAAAGTGTTAAAAATGTTAAAAACTGTTATATCGCTCAATGTAAACGAAAATACAATTCCAGTAAATTTCCAATAAAAGCACTTAATGTAGCTGGATATTTTTGTGTGTCCCTGTAAATCTAATGCTAATCATACTACATTCTGTAGATAGCACTCTTTTATGCATATGAATAACATATTTCAATTTCATTAAAATTTGGTAAAATATAGGAATCAGAATTTAGTTCATAGTAATATCTCTCATCAAACGCAGTGCATTGAGGTACTTTCGGGTGTCCCTTTATACAAACCTGTGAGGGTATTTACTCTATTATATAGTTATATATAGTTATAATATAGTTATAGTATAGTTATAATATAGTTATATATCACTGTATTATATAGTTATATATATATATATATATATATATATATATATACTCTAAATATAGTTTACAAAAATACCTCTCACAGAACACAATGCTTTGGAATATTTTCGGGTGCCACTGTGTACTAACTAGTAGAAGTACACACTTCATTTTCATTTGGGAACATCCTATACTAAACTTTAATAATATCTATCAGTTTCAAGAAATTCCATAAATAATAACGGGAATTATAGCGCGGACAGACGAACGCATAGACAGCAGACAAACGGACACACTGACAATCCGAAGATATTAAAAACTTTCAAACTCGTTGGAAAGTGTTAAAAACATTTAGAAAGTAATAAAAACGTTTAATGTAAACGAAACTGCAATTCCAACAAATTTTTAATAGCCCTTAGTATAACTGAATATTTTTGTTTGGCCCTGTAAATCTAACGCTAATCATACTGTGTTCTATGGAAAGCATTCTTTAGTGCATATGACTAACATATTTTAATATCATTAAGATTTGATATCATTAAGTTTTTAAAGTTTGGTTTATAGAGATACCTCCATTAGAACGCAATGCTTTAGGGAATAATTTCGAGTTTCCCTGTATTCAGACTAGTGATGGTACTTACTCCATTTTCGATGGGGAACATTCGATAGTAATGTTCAATAACATATTTCAATTTCAACGATATGTGTAAAGTAACGGTAATAAAATATGGTTTATGAAAATACCTTCCATAGAACACAATGCTTTGGAATACTTTCGAGTGTCCCTGTATACAAACCAGTAGAGGTATATACTCCATTTTCAATAAGGATCATGTTATAAGGAACTTGTTAAATATATCAGTTTCAAGAAGTTCCATGAATATTTTCGGGAGTTAGTGCATGGACACACAGACAGACATACGGATGGACAGACCGACAGACCCAATCCGAAGTCATCAAGAAAGAAAAACCATGCAGTACGCATTGATTAGTAACACTTTCCAACTGTACGTAATTGTTGTATCGAATAACTTTTAATATTCTTTGCCTACGTTATCACACAACAGACAGAAGGACTGAAAAATGTACAGATAGATTAATTGATTTTTAAATTACTCTTAGGCGTTTTGCAGAGAGTTAAAAAGGCTTAACGCAAAAGAAAATGCAGCCATTAGATTATAATTGCAGCTTTTGATCTCTCTGAATATTTTAGTGTAGCCCTGTAAATCAGAGAGTTAATCATATCATATCCTATACAAAACATTATTTTAGAATATTAACAATGCATTTCAATATTTTTATGATTTTTACAGTAGAAAAAGTTTTAAATATAACTTTCAAAAAATTCTGTCCTAAAACGTAATGCAGTGGATTTTTTTTTAATCCCTGTAAACAAACTAGTTATACAGGACCTATTAATGTCATTTTAAATGGGGAACATTCTATAGAGAATATATTTATAAAAATAACACTCATAGAACAGAATGCTTTTGAATGCTTTTGGGTGTCCTTGTACACAAACCTGAAGAGATATTCACTCCATTTTCAATATGGAATATCCGATAGTGAACATCAATAAAATATATCAGTTAAGAGAAATTCCATAAATATTTACAGGAGTTAGAGCGCGGGCAGACAGATGGACAGATACACAAACTGAAATCATATTCACATTAAAAATGTTAGAAAGTGTTAAAAACGCTTAGTGTAAACGAAAGTAAAATTTTAGTATTTTTTTACTAATAGCTCTTAATATAAATGGATATTTTTGTGTCACCCTGTAAATCTAATGCTAATTATGCTATATTCTATGCAAAGCCTTTTTTTGTGCATATAAATAACATATTTCGATTTCCTAAAACTTCGTGGAAAGTAAAGTTATTAAAATTTGATTTATAGAAATATCTCTAATAGAACGCAATGCTTTGGAATACTTTTGAGTGTCCCTGTATATAAATCGGTCGTGGTATTTCCTCCATTTTATACAGGAAACATCCAATAGGGAATTTGTATAACATATTTCAATTTCATTAAGATATGTCTACAGTAAAGGTAGGAAAATATGGTTTGTAGAAATACCTCTCATGGAACACAATGTTTTGAAATACTTTCGGGTGTCCCTGTACACAAACTAGTAGAGGTATAAACTCCATTTTCAATAGGAAACGTCCGATAGTCATCTTGAATAACATATATCAGTTTCAAGAAATTCCATAAATATTTACTAGAGTTAGAGCGCGGACAGACAGGCGGACGGACAGACAGACAGACGGACAGGCAGACAGACAAACCGAAGTCATAAACAATTTTCAACCTTGTTGGAAAGTGTTAATAACAGTTTTCAACCTTCTTTGGAAAGTGTTAATTACGTTAAAATAACTCCCATGCATTAAATGCATTATCGCATTTAGGGAGTTTGAACATCGCATTTAGGATATAGTACCTTAAATGTGACAAAAATTTCCTAAATGCGACGCTGGTATATATTTTCATAAATTACTGATATTTTTTTAATTTCTTGAAATAAAATGACACAAAACACTAGTTTAGAAATATGAGTATAATATTCAACCATTTTTTATTTCTTTTCATAATTATTTGTTTACTAAAATGTCATAAGTTTCCTAAATGCGATAAACTTACCAAAAATCACGTCGCATTTAGGCACAATGACCTTATAGTATGATTTTACAAATAGTTAAATGGTCTACATTACTATAAACTTTAAATAGATTATTGCGATTTATTTTCATTGATTGGAGGCATGAATTTTACCTTCCTTTACAGAAAAATTTACGGTATGCATATTACTTTATTAACACTTAATTAAGGTATATAAAAGGTTAAAGAACTTTTTTAAATGTATAATTATAAGATAAAAAAACATTTTATATACCATGTTTTTTTAATTTTCTGATGAATCTTAAGCTATAGCACTTTATCATTATATTATCATCACTTAAATATTAGCACTTTATCAATGTGTATAAAATTAAAAAAATTACAATAACGTCAATTTTTTTGAGGTGCATAATTTAACTTCTTACAATTTTTTAACGTTCACGTTCAATTAAAGGTATTTACTTTTATGTCGAAAAAAAAAATGAACTCGTAAATATTTTTGGCAACAATTAAATTATAGCTATTATTTTAATGGCTATTTTTAAAGCTATTAGGATGTTATTATTTTCATATTTTAATTAATTAAAAGAAAACTAATCACAAATTCGAAAATCGAGCTTCGAAGTATTATGTTGTTATCGGGTTCCGAGCTATTCTGAAAGTTTCAAATGTCTAGCTAGTAGGGAAGTTAGTAAAAAATCGATTGCAAGATTTGTACCGGACAAACAAGAATAGAAATTAATAAAAACATGGTAAAAAATTTAACAATGAGTTACATACTCGATGGCTCAAAATAATTTAATGCAATCCTGGTCATAGTTAAAAAAAAACTCTAAATCCCTGCATTCTGCTTTGTTTTTATTTTTTAAAGCGAAATTTAATAATAATAATAATAATAAAAGATGACACTGTTTAATACATTTCAACGTGTAACACCGTTTTCAACTAAGATTTTTGTTCAAATAATTTGATTACAAATTTTAAAGGAAATTCTCGATCATTTTAATTGAAAGCACACTTAAATCCATCAATACAATTTAAAGTGATTATAGTGGACATATTTAAAATATTTACTAATAAAATTTGATGTGTGTGAAAAGTTTATTGGCTTTAAATTAAACTTATTCTCAAATGACAGGAGAGATGTCGGTTATTTTGAAATTTAATTTAACCGGACATAAAATGTCCATGTGAAATTTCAAAATTGATTTCATTGTCCTCCGTATAGGCTAACTATTTTAAAGCAAAATATTCTAAATATTTCTATTCTAATACTTAAAATATTTTCTTAAAATATTATGATTTTTTATCCCTTATGATTTCTTTGTATAAATATTTATTATGATACTAAACACTTCTCTATTTTTTTTTAAAATTATTATTTAAATTCGTGTCTAAATAGTGTCAAAAAATATATTTAATCAGAACATCGCCCAATGAAACAACTTTGATAAACATACTGTTGAAGTAATCAAACAAAAATATTGTTTATATAAAAAATTTTGTAAACATTATCATTTTTTTTTTTTTTTTTTTTTTTTTTCAAATTATTTCACTTTGTCTGGTTTACAAGAACTTTTAAAGTTAAAGTTCTAGCGTAAAAGTTCAATATCTTTTCTTAAACTTTTGATGATGATTGCTTCCTTGAAAAATATTTTGATACAAATTTCTTTAAAAACTTATGCCAAAAGGTATTTTAATAATAGTTCTCTAAATACAAGTTCTTACCAAACTTTATATATATATATATATATATATATATATATATATATATATATATATATATGTAAGTCTGATAACAGAAATTCATTTAAACATAAATTTTCATACATAATTTCATAAGCATATGGCTCTGAATTTGACTTGCTATCATTGGGGAGAAACCTGGTGAGACAGTGATTTTAGTGGGGTATTCTTGTTTTCAAAGTATTTAAGGGATATAACAGGAGACTTGGCGAGTGAATATTAAACCCCGAATAAACTACTACGTCAGAAACGCCTAAGAAAAATATTTGAGATGCATACAGCTGTTTCGGTAGCATTAAGCGTACCGTCTTCAGTGCAAAAAGAATATTCTTTTGCAATTCTTTTTGCACTGAAGACGGTACGCTTAATGCTACCAAAACAGCTGTATGCATCTCAAATATTTTTCTTTGGCGTTTCTGACGTAGTAGTTTATTCGGGTTTTAATATTTAATGGATACCCATTTAAAATAGCAAACTCTCTTTTCGTCCCTTTCCATTATTATTACTATTATTATTATTATTTATTTAAATGTCTGTTTTTCTTTGCTAAATGAACCAAACATGGTTGTAAATCTTTCTAGACATATGTCGTTGTATAAAAAGAGTACTGTTATTACGAATTTTGCGTATGTTATTGCGAATAGTCGTATCAAAAGCATAACTGTTATTACTTTAAATTTTATTTACTTTTCATTTTTTTCTTTAAATTTAATTTGAATCCTATGTAATTTTTTTTTATTTATTTATAGTTATAAAAAGCGTTGTATTTTATTACTTTTAATAAGTTTAACCTACCATTTAAATTTTACTGGAGGAGGTAAATTTTAGTCAACTAAATTAGTTTTAAATTAACTAAAATGTTACTAGTACGACACGACTATTTTTTCGAGACACCGATTTTGCGTTGTCACCGTTTCTCTTTCAATTTTGTCAAGATGCCCCCCCCCCCCAACAATCAGTTTTAGTATTTAATTTCTTAAACTGTCTTAAAATATTTTGTCAAATCCGTAAAAACGTTTACATTTTTATAAACCTACTGTTAAGCTAGAGCTTCTTCACTGCTTACATGTAGAAACGAATTTCCGATCTTGGTATCCGAGACCATCAGCATTTATGAAACTGTATGGTTTCTGATTATTTATTGGCAATATTTTCTGAATATGTATTGATAATGGTTTATGGATATTCTTGGAGATATTTTCTGAAGATGCATTGATGATAGCTTTTGAATATTTGTTGACCATATCTAATGAATATATATTGATGAGGCCTCTATAACTATATGATGGCGTTATCTTTCTGAAAATGTATTGATTATGGCTTCTGAATATTTGTTGGCTACAACTTCAGAATTTGTATAGAAAATAGTTTATGAATATTTCATAGGAAGGCCTTTGAGATATATATGGATTATGGCTTCTGAATATTTATTGGCTATTTTTTCTGGATATGTATTGATAATGGTGTCTGAATAAATGGCTATATCTTCTTAATATATGTCGGTGATATCTTCCGAATAGTTGTTAAAACTTTTTCTAATTGATTATTATTTTTTTATGAGATAGTAATATATAAATTAGTCCTGACGTACTAAATTAAATTCTGTCAAAGACAGTTTTTTCTTTTTCTTTTTTCTTTTTTTTCTTTTTTTTTTTTTTTTTTTTATCTCTATTCAATTATTCATTTCATATATTAAAGAAAAAAAAAAAAAAAAAAACTTTTCCGAAATCCTTAAGACAATTAACAGCTGGTCTAATTATGCAAAATCAACAGTACTTAAACCTGGTTTACTGTGTACACCATAAACACAACGTTGGGAAAAAATATTCCTGTATTAATACCTTTTAAGTTTCCCTGAATCCTTTAAAATTGTACCAGAACATGCTATTTTAAATATACTCCTTAAAAACTTTACTTTTATAGACTAAACGTTATTAGTTTTTTATTTAAATGTATGACCGAAAAATGTAAGGTAACCCCAACCGATAGGAAATTATTATATATATATATATAACTTAAAATGGTCTTAAAAGGAATTGAACATTACCTAAATAAACAATTCAATATTAAAAGAACTTGCATTAATGACTAAAAATTGCTTATTTATCTATAGATTTTACAACAGAATGTCTTTAGAAAAACATATTTTATCATTGACAAAGGAAACGTGTCTGCTTACCACACAAAAATTTTCAGCTTTCTATTTACCATTAATACACATACTATAAAAGTTTTTTTTTTTTTTTTTTTTTTTTTTTACGTAGTAATTAATCAACCTGTTTCTCAAGACAAGAATATTAAATACTTGAAAATGTACAAATAATAATAATAATAATAATAATAATAATAATTTAACTTACATGTAGAGATAACGCAGATTGGTATAGAGTTACAGGTACGGAGATAAATTTACTTTCCATCTTTGTAGTTAACCCTTTATATCCCAAATTATTTTATTTTTTGAAAAATAGTTTGAAACTTTTTTATTATATTTCTTTATGCCTGAGAATCATCTCATACTAACACTTTCAGGACCACATGATTTTGAAATTTTGACAAGTAAGGTCCGCCTGTGGGCGTTATTTTCCTATGTTACAATATTTCAGAACAAAATTTTCTGTATTCACATCTATATTAGAAATGGATATACATTATAATTATATTTTTTCTAATCAAAGAAATTTTATCCATAGTATATTTCATGGTAAAAATGTGAATATTGGTTATATAGTTAAGAAATAAATAGCATATCAATTGCGAAAGAAACGCCCACCGGTGAAGTTACAGATTTTCAAATGACGTGAATCTACGTCAGCGGTCGTGAAAGTATTAAATTTAGCTTAAACCATTGCTAAACTATCCGGAAAGCTTAAACTATAGGGACTAAAGCTTAAACTAATGTCCCAATGGAATTCTGTATTAAATTTAGGCTATATTGAGTATATATATATATTTTTTTACTTTAAAGTCCAGGTGGAATACAAAGGGTTAAGGAAAACTCAAATACAAGCGCAGTTAGACGCTGAATCCTATGATGTCGTCGATGGCATTTTAACAATACAATTTCCTCGAGCTAACGCTGGCAAAGGTGTTCCCCTGCTAACATTCTGTACGACCAGCACCCAAGCCGTTAGAGTTTTCATGAGAAACGACGCTTCCAGTTTAATTGTGCCTCTATATTTCGGCTTCAATGTTTCGGTAATGGCTCCTTAATAAAAGGACTTTATAAAGTTTGAACCACACACTGAAACTCAAGACAGAATACCTATGGTCATGCCTTATATACTCTCCAAAGACAGACACGAATAAAATAAATGGTTCAGAAGTGAAACAATGGATATTTTATTAACGTATATGAGAATAAAATATTAAGGAAAGATATTAATAAAAAATATTACTTTTTTCACTTTATATATAGTTTATTTTCTGAAATTTTAGTTTTAAAATTTGCTTACCAATTAAAATATTTTATTATTCTTGAAAAACTAATGTAATTATAATATTGCAATTATGCTTGAACAAAAAAAAAAAAAAAAAAAAAAAAAAGAACACTGCTTCTCGATTAAAGAAATGTTTTAAAGTATTTCAAACTCTTTTGCGAACATCGATTTTTAATAAATTAAAATATTATAAACCTAATAAAAAATATTTATATTATCTATAAATATTTTTGTTCCTAGTTTAGTCGTTTTATATCACAGAGATAAAATATGAATTTAACTAAAAATATTCATTAAAATAAACTTAATAAAGTTTAAATTTCTTTTTAAAAGTATTAAAGAAATTTCCAGAATAATGCTTTTAGAGCTTGAATGAAATAACTTTAAATTAATCCTTTTTATGACAATTAAAATATGCAAATTAAAGTTATTTTTGTGGTATATACTTTTAAGAGAAGAATTTCAGCATTAGCATATTAATATTTTAAGCATATTGTTAAAGTTTATATAAGTTTAAATTATTAATTTGAAATCTTTAATTATTTTTTCGTAATTATCGATTTTTATTTTTTTATTGTATTTTATTATTTATTATAAAGTAAATGAAGTTTTATGCATCATTCAAAATTTAATGCATGATTAAAAGGAAAGGAATCGTTAAAAAATGATTCTTGTGCTTTATTATTATTTTTATTATTAATTTAATACAGTTTATGCCATACATTATAAAATATACAGTCTTTTTCAAATTGCACTATACGGTCTTGCACTGAGGAAAGTCACATTATGTAGTTTCAGTCATTGTATACTGAGTTTATTATTCTGATTATTTTATTATTTCCTTAAAAAGTGGTTTTAAACTCTACGTATTTAATAAAAATTTCTTTATTTGCATTTTCTTTTTATATTTGATGCATAAGACCAAACAACTCACTTACTATAAGGCGGAATGTAGTTAATTTTTCTAAATTTTTTTCGCTGGATGCCATGCCTAGAAGGGACGTGTGAATTACAACTTGCACAAACTACTCATTTTATGCATCCATTGACTTTGGCAACATCTTCCTCACCCACCAAATCTTCGGTCCGTATTCCTATTGCCTGCGACAACACCTTGCTCGTTTACTTCATTACTTCATTTAGGGTGTTTAATGGATGACAGTTTCGAAGCGGACAGTACATACAAAGGGCATTCCGTAAAAACTGAGAGTAAAATCATAAAAAATCAAGAAATTTTTTTACAGCAAAAAATACATCATTCTTTTTCAAAATACCTTCCGTCAGATGATATGCAACGGTTCCATCGTTCAACCCACTTTTCAAAAGAAATAGAAAGCCTTTTTTTCTGGAAGCTGCTTGAAAGAACCCTCCACTGCTGAAATACTTCAGAAGCTGTATTAAATTTTCTGCCACGGAGCTTCTCGTTCAACGTCGGAAACAGCCATAAATCGCATGGTGCGAGATCTGGACTGTAAGGGGTTGTGGCATCATTTTAATATTGCATTTACTAAGATATTGCTGGACAATAGCGACATGCGGACGAGCATTATCGTGATGTAATGTCCAAAATCCCTACCAGTTCATGACGCTTTCTCGATATGTGTTGTCGCAAAATTTTCAAAACTGAAACATAATATTCACCATTCACAGTAGTTTTTGGAGGCACAGCATGCTGATAGATTACACCTTTATGATCAAAGAAAGTAATCATCATGACCTTTCCAGCAGATTTGGTTCGTCGGATTTTTTTCGGAGGCGGAGAATCAGTATGTTTCCATACACTTGTTGCGGCCTTGGTAAGGGGATCATAATGATGCACCCAAGTTTCATCACCTGTTATTACAGTCTTTAGGAGATTTGGATAATTTTGAAGCATCTGTTTCCATTCACAACATTGGTGAATTCTTGTTTTCGTTTGTTCTTTAGTAAGGTGATGAGGGACCCATCTGGAACAAACATAGCGAAGCTGTAAATTGTTGCATAGAATGCGAAATATCGACGTTTTCGAAATGTTTGTTGATGCCGCTATCTCCTCACATGTCATTCGCCGATTTTCTTGAAGGATTACCCACACAGTGTTAACATTTCGATCATTCACTACACTTTTTGGTCGCCCAGGCCTAGGAGCCAATTCTGCAGACAAACGGCCTTTCTTGAAATCACTATGACATCTAAAAATCGTAGACTCACCAAAACATTTGTTTTTGTAAGCTTCTTTCATTAACTTAACTGTTTCTGGAGCTGTTTTGCCCAAACGGTAGCAAAGTTTTATGGCACAACGCATTTCGTTTTTTAACTCTGAATCACTCATCTCCATTTCTGTAGGGCAAATAAAACAGTTCTTTAAACAAGCACGGAAATAGGAAAATAAAATCGTCTGCTTCGTTTAAAATTTTGTATAAACGTACAGTTAACAGTATGAAAAAATCGCCTGCACTTCTATTTTTTAGTTTCGCGGTGTTGCCACTACGTAAAAAAATAACTCTCAGTTTTTATGGAATGCCCTTTGTATATATATATATAAAAAAATCGACATAGCAGCTTTATATTTTAATTGAAGTTATTTATGAACAACACTATGCGTACTGATAGCTTTACTAACATGTTGTTTCCCATTTTTTTTTTTAATCTATACAGTCTATAGTATTTTATAGGCAGGAGAAGATTTATAAGTAAGCCATAACATTGATATGACGAGGCGTTTCACTTTAAACACATATAATTTAATAGATGACTACGACAATTACAGATGAAATACACAAGGAGCATAAACGACTACATTTTGAAGACTGATCTGTTTTAGCAGAGATAAAAGTAAAGAGGAATGAACAGATCATTGATTGGACAATACAGTTTACAGGTACATGTACATTTACGTGACGTCACTTACCAAAAGTCCAATAGATTGAATCAGGAATACAATGGCGAAATACACCACAACTCTCCTCCCCTTAATTCTGTATACCATACCTGATGGGAGGTTTTCTTACTCTAGATGATCTTCTTACAATCTGTTCAGAAAAAGACAAATTAGTATTTTTAAGTTTTGAATGTTCAGATTTTAATTCTTTTTTATTTACAGTACTGTTGCGATTTTTATCACAGTCAATTTCTCCAGGCTTTATAGACACAGATCTACTGTCGGTTGGCACTGGATCTGGTGTAATGGCAGGATCGGTTGGCACTGGATCTGGTATAATGGCAGGCCTCCTACCAGACTTAGATTCTCCATCGCTTTGCAGGTGTGGACTCTTGCTATCGGAAACCATGGGAATATTTGCATCAAGGGTGTCTTTTCAATTTCACCAGGACTTGTAGTTTCCTCCAGTTGTACTCTGGAACCTACGCTTTTCAGTTGATCAACGTGTCTTTTTCATACACATGAACCTACTTGAATTTTATAATGTAGTTTGCCTATTCTGGCAATTACTTTACCTATTTTATATTTATCTCCTGGTGTGTAATTGCGTACTGCAACTTTTCCATTTACTTGGAATTCTCTTATCTTTTTCTTGTTAAAAACATTTTTATGTTGTTTGTTTTCAACATAATTTTTAACATTTGGTACAAGTAGATCTAATTTTGATCTTATATTTCTTTTGAGAAATAATGATGCGGGACTCTCCCCTGTTGTAATATAAGGCATTATTCGGTATTGGAATAGAAATTCGTTTAACTTAAATTGGAGATTTCCGGGTTCTGAACTTAAGGATTTCAATACTTTTTTAATTATTTGGACATATCTTTCGGCTTGACCATTTGTAGAGGGATGATATGGTGCAGTTAAGATATGTTTTATGCCTTTACTTTGAAGAAAATTTTCGAACTGTTCTGAAGTTAACTGTGGCCCATTATCAGACACAAGGGACACAGGATAGCCATATCTGTCAAAAAGCGAAGAAAGACAGTTTATAGTGTTCTCAGCAGTAGTATTAGGAACAATGAACACTTCTGTCCATTTACTGTGGGCATCTACTACGATTAAAAACATTTTCCCCATCATTGGACCAAAAAAGTCTACATGTATTCTGTTCCAAGGTGTTGTAGGCCATTCCCAGTGATGATTGTCCATTTTAGGAGGATTGTGTTTTAATTTAACACAAACAGAACAGTTATTTGCTAAATTCTCAATGTCTTTATCAATACCTGGCCACCATACAAAACTACGTGCCAGTGCTTTCATCTTAACTATGCCAAAATGGCCAAAATGTAAATCTTGTAAAACTTTTTGTCTATGAACAATCGGAATTACAACACGATTTCCTTGTAATATACAGTTATTTAATAATGAAAAATCTTCTTGTTTATGTCCGAAAAGTAAGTAATTTGGCATCTGTGTGCCTGATATTAAGTATTGATACATTTCTTTCAATACTGGATCCTTTTTAGAACTTGCACAGAAAATTTTTGTAGTTAAAGGTAAAGTAGTTATTTGATGAATAAACAAACAATCGGATTCATCAGTGTTGCCAAATAAATTTGGTGACAAAGTTGGTGACACTTTTTCTGGTGATAGCGAATCGGACGACGGCAGCAGTAAGTCTTCACTACGTAATGGAAGACGTGATAGAGCATCGGCATTTCCGTGCTCTGCAGATTTTTTATATTTAATATCATAATTAAATGTCTGTAAGTATAATGCATATCTTTGCATTCTAGGTGCCGAAAGTACCGAAATACTTTTTACGGGTGAAAATATGGAAACTAGGGGTTTACTATCAGTATACATAGTAAATCTCCTACCATATAAAAATTGAAAAACTTTCTTTATTCCAAAAATTATTGATAACTCTTTTTTATCTACCTGACTATACCGCTTTTCTGCAGAAGACAAAGTTCTAGAAGCAATAGCTATGAGTTTTTCGGAGTTATCTGGCATTGTATGCGAAAGTACTGCCGAAATTCCATAAGGAGAAGCATCAGTGGCTAAAATTAAGGGTAATTTAGGAGTAAAGTGGGTGAGAATCCTTTCGGAAGTAATTTCCTGTTTAATTGCATTAAATGAATTTTCATATTTTTTTGTCCACCGAAAATTTACATTTTTACGTAATAATTCATTTAGAGGATAAGCAATCGTAGATAATTTAGGAACAAATCTAGAATAGTAAGATACTAAGCCTAAGAATGCTTTTACCTGAGTTACGTTTTTGGGTGTTGGAGCATTTAAAATAGCAGAAATTTTTTCTTGCGTTTTGTGTATGCCATTTTTATCAATTTTGTAACCGCAGTATGTAATTTCATCATTCATGAAAAAAGATTTTTCTTTATTTATTTTAAGATTATATTCACGTAACCTTTCTAGCACTTAATTTAATCGCTCTAAATGTATTTCATCCGTTTCCCCTGAGATACATATATCGTCAATAAAAACTGAAATACCCTCTATACCTTTTAAAATTTGTTCTATAGTTCTCTGCCATATTGCTGGCGAACTGGCAATTCCGTATGGTAATCGCGTAAATTGAAATAAGCCTTTAGGAGTGTTAATAATGAGTAATTCTTGTGAATTTTCCTCTACCGGTAAATGCAAGTATGCTTGATTCAAATCAATTTTTGTAAAATGTAATAAACCCCCTAAAGTTGCTAATATATCCTCAATTTTCGGTAGCGGGTATTTGTCAACCTTTAAAAATTTATTTACCGTGACTTTAAAAAATCGCCACACAAACGAATTTTTCCATTGGGTTTTACTACTGAAACAATAGGCGTTGCCCATTTACTAGTACTAACAGCTTTTATTATCCCTTCATTTTCTAATCTAATTCTTCATTTACTGCATTCCTTAATGCATACGTAACTGTTCACGATTTACAAAATATTGGTGATGAGTCTTTCTCTAAATGTAATTCAGCTTTAACATTTTTAATTTCACCTACGTTATTTGTGAACAAATCCATAAATTCATTCAGTAAATTATTTAAATTTTCCGAGATTTGTACTTTGTTTACCGGAACAGTTTGTAAATTGTTTGGGAATATATTAATTGTAGTTATCCAATCCCTACCTAGTAATAAAGGAAAATTGTCTTTTTTAACGAAATATAACTTAACATTCCTTGTTTTGTTTTCATAAGTTACATTTACTCTAACAAATCCCTCGGGCTGGAAAATTTCTCCAATAGCTGTTTTTAATTGTACATTAGCAGGAAACATTTTATTTTCTGGAAATAATCTCCGAAAACGATTTATCGGTACAGCGGAAATCGCCGATCCTGTATCGAGCTCCATTTTGTTTACTTAAGTTATTTTGAGAATAATTTTGTTTCGGTTTTCTAGCGCTAGCAGAAACTTTATTCAAATTCAAATTCTTATTTTGTCATTCGATCATGTCATTTTCAGTACTTTGCATAGTTACGGCTTGTTCTACTGCTTTTTCAAACGTTAAATCTTCAACCTGAGACATTAATTTTCTTTGGATTGTTTCATTTTTTAATCCGCGTAAAAATTGTTCTAACAAATTTTCCGACAGCGAATCGCCCGTAAACGTGCAATGTGTTGTAAATTTCTTTAAACGAACACTAAAATCTTGAACAGATTCAGAATCTCCTTGAAAACATTTTCTAAATTTAATGCGTTCTGTAATTTTGTTAGGAGTCTTACATAGATGTTTTGTTAAAACATCTACTAGTTCAGTGTAAGTTTTTGATTCAGGAAGATCTGGGAACAATAAATTTGTAAGTAAATTATATAATTTCGGTCCGATAAAAGTAATTAAAGCACTAAGTTTTTTTCATCCTTTATATCAAACAATATAAAAGTCTGTTCTAATCGTCGAATATAAGTGTCAAAAGACTCAACAGAATCATTGAATTCATTAAAATTTTGAAACATTTTTAATGAAAATATGCTACCTCAAATAATAAAAACATGCAATCAAATAAAAGAACAGAAAGGAAAAAAAATTAATTAAATGTATAAATACCTTTTTTCTTCTCTTTCTCGAAAAAATAAAAAATCGCAGATTATCGCAGACCATAATTACACTCACTGGCGCCTAAATCGTATTTGCTCGCCACCAGACAAATATATTAACTGCTGCTGTCTCCGACCGCTTAATGATTCATTTCAATAAATAATTTTCTTTATGAAATAAGTAGATTTTGAATAAACTGATATGTAGAAGATATTCCGTTCTTTTTTATGAACTGCAGATTGTATTTCTAATTATCTTGAAGTAGATATTCGTAAATGTATAAGAGCAAAACTTTTTTGCATTTTTCTTTTTCTTTAATCCTTGTCGCCATTATAGTATTTTATAGGCAGGAGAAGATTTATAAGTAAGCCATAACATTGATAAGACGAAGCGTTTCATTTTAAACACATAAAATTTAATAGATGACTACGACAATTACAGATGAAATACACAAGTAGCATAAACGACTACATTTTGAAGACTGATCTGTTTTAGCAGAGATAAAAGTAAAGAGGAATGAACAGATCATTGATTGGACAATACAGTTTACAGGTACATGTACATTTACGTGACGTCACTTACCAAAAGTCCAATAGATTGAATCAGGAATACAATGGCGAAATACACCACACAGTCGATCATAATATGACAGCAATTTTACGCCAAATATACAATATGCTATGAGCGCTATATCAATCGTATTAGATAACTATTTTTTTTTTTTTTTTTAAGAATATATTTCATATTTTAAATACATTATTTTATTATTTTATTTAATTATTAATTTGAATTATTGAAGTTTACGCGCTTCTGAGCATGCAAGGGCAGAAATATTTCGGAGTTACACCTAACAACCCACTTACTTGTATGTTAAATTAATGAAATGGTTAGTATACAGGAAAATTAAAATAAATAAATAAAATAAACCTGATCATGGTACAGCTTTTTTATAGCTCCCCCTCGGCAAATTTTGAATTTTTGTCGCCATTTTAGTGAATTATATTTTTGTATAATTTTTTATATAAAAAAGGGGGGGGGGTATTTTTCAGTACCTATTTCAGAGTTCGTACTCTCCGCCATTTTTTAGGATACTCTCATAAAAAATAAATTTCTGCCTTTATTGCTACACCTAATTTTATACAATAATCCCTATCCTATTTAATCACGACACATTACAATAAAAATACCATAAAGATTTCTGTATGAAATTAGTGGTGGCAAAAATGACGGAAATTTCTTATCACTAAGCGTGACCTTGAAAAAGGGCGGAAAATACGACCCCAGCTACTTTGCTAATATTTTTATCGATTACATCTTTACGTTAATTTATAAGAATACCTCATATTCTGTTTGCATATTTAACGTACGCCTAGGTTTTAAACAGTGCTTCTAGAAAAAAATTCTATTTTTAAAAGAGCATTTTTTCTATGAAATGATCTAGTCAGACAAAAATAAATAATTTGCATGATTATTGTTTCTGTTTCTTTATATATATATATATATATATATATTCATTTTGCAATATTTTGTAATTTATTTATATTTATGATGAGTTACTTGATAGAAAGTTGCTCTCGCTAAAGTAAAATCCTTTGCAAAAAATATCCAGTCTACTTCAGTGCCAAAATTTAAAAAATCGCTCAGGGGATTTATAAGTAAAGCTATTCCTAATATGATGCTTAATTAGTTTTCATGCCAAGAGTACTATTCGAGCCAAAATCATTCTATTTTTAGAAATCTAAAGTTAAAGTATGTTAAAAAAAACTTGCTTAACAAAATTCAGAAGAATTATGCGAAGTTTTTTTTTTTTTTTTTAATTAATCGAACTGTGGATACAGGTTTAGCTTAGGACTCCTTTGGCGACATTTAAAAAATTTTCACCATTTTCTTAATGAATTAAAATACCTAATGTGTTTGCGAAGGTAAAATACTTGACAAGAAATGTGCGAGCTATTTCAATGCCAAATTTCGAATTTCACCAAAGGATCCTATACTAAATCTTTACCCATTCATTTTTCTTTCAGGCAGCTTTCTTTTACTTATAATTTTCTTTTAAATTTTCAGTATTCAGTAGCTTTTAATTACACGACCATTATTCACCTCAATACAGCACTTGCTTAAAATTTTCTGGAAAATGTCGTTGCCATTCTCCATCCTACAAATAACGTCGTAATTTGTGCTACGTACGCTAGCATAACATACATAAGGTAAAGCTAGGAGAGGATGGGCACATAGAGGATTGGACAGAAGGAATAGAGTCCGCGGGCGTGACTCCAGGTAGTTCTACAACAGCAATTGTGTAATGCAATGCACATGTACATTGCATTACACAATTGCTGTAATTCAATGTACATGTGCA
Organism: Salticus scenicus; assembly: GCA_963930645.1. Classification (NCBI taxonomy): domain Eukaryota; kingdom Metazoa; phylum Arthropoda; class Arachnida; order Araneae; family Salticidae; genus Salticus; species Salticus scenicus. Next base: position 116,775,380 of record OZ005650.1, on the reverse strand, counting down.
TGCGGATTGTTTTGAGAGTCTAAAATAAAACTCTGTTTTATTTTTTGTCTGGTTTTTTAAAAATAAATGCTTGAATTTTCGTAATTTTTCTAAGGAATTTCTATAGAATGGCAGTAGCACATTATATAATAAATGATTTCTCATAAGCTACTAATCTAGACTGACGTTATGAATACCAACGGTTCTCTCTAAAAACAAATAATTATTGAATAAAAAGCTGTTCTCCGATCGATGGGAGCAAATTGCGCAGTTGCTACTTAGGACAGATTGTACATTGTTTCCTTTAAATTCTTTACTCGGAGAGTTTTTTCGTAAGGACATTACAAGGAAGATTAATGTATTGAATATCTGGAATTACATCAGGAGACAACTTTGACAAGTGACTGGAACACTTTAAATCTGTTACTTGTTACAGGTTGTTGCACGAAAGTTGGACCATTTCCAAATACAAGTGCAACGATTGTAGAGAACGTCAGATTAATTCAGAAAACACGAAAATATTCAAACTAAAAAAGCAACATATTAAGTTTATGTTAAACATGTTACCCAAAACTTAATATTATTTTGTAATCTTATCTGGCCTTGTTGTTTTCTGATTTTTCAATAGTTTTCTCTTTAAATATTTTTTCTTTATATGTATTTTTAATTTCCTTTGTTTCTCTGATTTTTTAATTATTATGTTGAAATATCCAATCCTTATTCTATAATATCTGTTTACAAAAGTGTTACGATGCCATATCTAAGTGCAATTATTATTGTAATTATTATTATTAAAAAACAATCTCTTCTAACTATGTGAGTAATTACAACAACTCTGTAAAGAAAAATTGTGTAAAGTAACTCTCTTGGTTTTATTGGTTACCCAAAACTTAATATTATTTTGTAATCTTATCTGGCCTTGTTGTTTTCTGATTTTTCAATAGTTTTCTCTTTAAATATTTTTTCTTTATATGTATTTTTAATTTCCTTTGTTTCTCTGATTTTTTAATTATTATGTTGAAATATCCAATCCTTATTCTATAATATCTGTTTACAAAAGTGTTACGATGCCTATCTAAGTGCAATTATTATTGTAATTATTATTATTAAAAAACAATCTCTTCTAACTATGTGAGTAATTACAACAACTCTGTAAAGAAAAATTGTGTAAAGTAACTCTCTTGGTTTTATTACAACTTTTTCCTAGAATTAAAGCTTAGTAAGAAAATAGCAGTAGAAATGCATCAAAATCAAAATTATTCAAAATTATTCAGCAATAGGTCTGACACCAAAACTAATTATAATATTCATTTTATTCTGTTGAATTTTGCATAGACAATCCTCTTCACCTGATAGATTTACACGTGAATAATAAAACGACATAAAACTTTATCAATATGTAACCAATTTCTAAAGTTATAATGGTGTTATTTTGTTATGTGCGTATAGAAATTTAATTTGTGACAAATATTTATTACTTATGTATAACTATAAATATCAAAAATAATAATAATAATAATAATAATAACGAATAAACATTTTTACAGAAGCTTAATATAGTTTAAAGCTAATTTTAAAGCTACTGTAAGATTTTTTTTTCATATTTTAATTAATAAGAAAAACTAATCAAAATTTCGAAAATCGGCTTTGTGATGCATTAGGAGAGCTCAAAATGGTTCTCTTTGAAAATTTCCGTAGTTCTGCGGTCACCCTCTTGCTTACAAAGCTATCACCACTTAGACAAACATACAGATGTTTTCTTTCATTACATGTAGAGATTTACTTTTAAAAAATGCATATGGCCTGGACGGAATCTCCCAATAAATTCACAGTGAACTCAACGTGATAAGGAAAATAACGATTTAAAAATCAATTCATTTCTATTTATAATTACATAAAAAATTCTAAAAAAAGTTGTAATGTAATTACTCTTGCATAATCAGTCAAATATATGTTCAAACAAACAAATATATCTTTATTCTCAAATGAGAAGAATGGAGAACAATAGGCATTTGGTCAATTATGCAGGAAAATACTTACTCATTCTTAAAATAAATAGAATTATTAAATAAAATTATTAAAAAATAGAATAAAATCAGACAAATTTTGTTTGAAACTACAACTTTTTTTCATGTATATTGATAAATTTACATTGCTTTCCCGGGTCAATACTGTGCATATTAAAGGAAATTCAAATGTATTTTAAAGTACTCTAAAAAAAAAAAAAAATCGTTTTCTCTTTCTTAAGCTGCGTAAGTTTGGTTTTTCCTAACCAGACCATTTTTTCACATTCAGAATCACAACATTCAGAAAGCCTTTTTAGTTCTGAATTTATACATAAAAGAATTTTAATGGAGTATAATGGAAAAATTAGTAAGTTAAAACATAAAGTAATTTCATATCAGAAGAAATGTTTATCTTCATACAAAAAGATTTTAAAATAATTATGAAATGAATTTTTAGGAATTTTTTTTTTTTTTTTAAACCATCAAAATAAATTTTAAGCCATTTAAATTATCTTTTAACTTTATTTCTATATAAAAAAACTTCTTCCCATTACCCATTATACTCTAATATATATATATTTTTTTTTTAAATGTACATTTTTAAACTCAATTTTCTATTCTTGAAAAATGTAAAGTACTTTCATTTTCAATTTAGGAGAAAATGTTACTTAAATTTGAATTTTCGGTTCTTTTGCGTAAAATACTCTCTACTATTTTCTAAAATATAAAAAGTGAGTATTGTCAGTACTTTTAAATAAAAAATCCACATTTAAAAAATATATTTATATCTTATATGTTATTAATATATTTTTAATTGAATAATAATTCTTGTAGACCATTTCAGGCCTCGAACCGTTTATAGCATTTTGCTTGTGTTTTATTATACTCTTACCTCTATCAAATGTATGTATATATATACATACATTACATATATATATATATATATTCATATATATTCATACATATATATATATATATATTCATACATATATAGTGAACATTTTAATGCAAAAAAATTATTGTATTAAAATACTGGTGACACTATAATAAAATAAACATAAAATTTTGCGAGGTCTTCTATTTAAACTGTATATTAGTTTTAAAAGCAAACACGTTTTATTTATGAGACAAAAAATTTTCAAGTTAAAATACATTTAAAAAACAAAAATTACATATAAAAACAATTAAAATCAGACGTTTCGAAACCCGTCCGGGTTTCCTCATCAGTAATACAACACAATATGCAAACAGGACATGAACACTCAAGGAATTTAAAGGAGTACAGAATATTGAGGAGCCAGTGCGCATGCTTCATTGATAGTGTGGAGATGCTTGGCAGTGTGCCAGCTCTCAAGGAAAATACGCGATTTATAATTATAAACACCAGAATTTAAAATCTTTATATTATCGAAGTCAGGAATATGATCGGTTTCTATTGAATGGATTACAATTTTAGAATCAATAGAAACCGATCATATTCCTGACTTCGATAATATAAAGATTTTAAATTCTGGTGTTTATAATTATAAATCGCGTATTTTCCTTGAGAGCTGGCACACTGCCAAGCATCTCCACACTATCAATGAAGCATGCGCACTGGCTCCTCAATATTCTGTACTCCTTTAAATTCCTTGAGTGTTCATGTCCTGTTTGCATATTGTGTTGTATTACTGATGAGGAAACCCGGACGGGTTTCGAAACGTCTGATTTTAATTGTTTTTATATGTAATTTTTGTTTTTTAAATGTATTTTAACTTGAAAATTTTTTGTCTCATAAATAAAACGTGTTTGCTTTTAATATATATAATTGAGACGGTTTGATGTTTGTGTACGTTAAATGTATATTAGTTTTTTTTCCTATTGCATAAATTGAACTAAAACATACAAATATTTGGTTTATATTATTTTCTTTCCTTTTTTACTTCTGATTTAGCTATAAATGCAAAAAAATAAAGCATTATGAATCATTATTCATTGAAATTTATCATTTTTATTTTTACGACTATTGCTTTTTAAATAGATAAATCACTTAAACTTTTCTTTAAATTAAATATAAAAATGAAAGTACAATACTTACAAATATGTTACATTATTCCACATTACGATTTCGCATTAATTTTCTTTCTTTCTTTCTCCCCCACCCCTTTTTTTTAAGAACCACAATATTTTCTTAAATATGATATTTCTTATATATTTTTTTAAATATAAATTTCCTTGAACCACTAATAGCAAACAAACTGTCTTGATTAAAAAGAAAAAAAAAAAAAATCGCTTAACTTCAAAAAGGTTGTCAAAGAAAATACGCTAAATAACATGAAGGGATGGGTCCCAGAAATGACAATCATATCAACACAAAGTTTAATTCAATTAGAATTAAAAAAAAAAAAAATCTTATAACTTAGCAAAACAAGATACCATGCCAGATAAATTTAAAATAACGGTAATCATTAGTTGTTAATGCCTCTCAATTACACTTTGAATTTTTAAATTACGTTTAAATAATTTATTTTTGTCCTTTTCTTAATTCTTATCGAATCTTAAAGGAAGTTGTGGACGTTTCTTGGAATTCTTCTAGTGTATTTTCTTCTTTTCTCTTTAAAGTATCTTCTCTGTGTATTTTGATTCAAATAAATTTTCAAAATAATATTAAATTATTATCAAAAATGAAATATTCAAAATACATACATATACTGAGTTAGATAAATTTCAAGAAAGGAATATTTAAATTATTTTTCAAAATATCTATTAAGAGATGTGATGAAAAAAAAATGTTGTTTAAGAGTACGACAATTTTCAACCACTTTATTAAACTTTGCTTCTTTTTAAATCGGTTAAACATCTTATATAGTGAAAAAAATTATAAAATACTCTAACCTTCTATTTTTCATTTCAGATATTTTATAAGGTTGATTTCCCTCAGCGATCCAGTTTTTGAAATGATCATAATATTCAGACAGTTCTATTACTTTTGTTTTCCATTTCTGAGTTCAACTGACAGAATTTGAATGGAGTGTTAAAAAGAAATCAGCATTTTGAGACGTAAAGCATAAAACGTTTTTTTCGAAAAAGTAATTTTTAAAAATTATAAAATAAAATTTGATTGGGAAAAAAATGTTAAATTTGATTTCTAATTTTTAGCCATTAAATTATTCAAAGATATATGCTAGTAATTTTTCGCCTTTTCTGTTACCCTCCGATTTTATATTCATTTTTTCTAGTAAAACTTATTTCCCATTAAACTTCAATAAGCTTTTGTTATTAGACTGTAAAATTTTAAACAAAGTTCTCTTACTCTTCAAATTATTATAAAAATTTCATCTTCAATTTAGAAAAAGTGCTTACATTTAAAATCGTTAGATTTTTTTTTCTTTTTTTCACTCAAAATACTTTTTAGCATTTTTTTAGATAAAATGAACGCATATTGCCAAGATTTTAAAGTAAAAATAAAAGGTTATTGTGAAGATAATTTCATTTTCCGACTTCTTAAATTTATTTCAACAGAAAAATAAAATATCCTGTAGAATAATTCCGATTGGAAATATTTTTGCAAAAATCGCCCTTTTATATAAAAAACAATCATATACAAACCTATAAAAATTCACGTGATTTGCTATACTGCCAAGGAAAAAATTTAACCTCCCCCCCTCCCCCCGTCCCAAAAAATGGGAAAATAAGACAAAAAATTCAAAAAATATTTTTAAGAAATCGATATATACATGTAATTTATGAATATTAAATGATATAATGCACTCGCAGTACAGATATATTTAAGTTTAGTTGCATTTTGTAAAAATATGTATATTTAATTTGTACAATTCTATTGAATTGAAATTGGAAAATATGTATATATAAAATTTATATGATTTTTCTTTAGGAAGTGATATGTAATCTTTTTAGTATTACTCGTATCATTCGTCGGTTCATTGAACCAAAGTTTGGAATGTGCCCGGGTAATCTATTTTCTAGGAATTTTTGATTGATGTATTTAGATCAGACATGCTGCTTTAATGTCGACCATTCTTGTAAACAACTCGAGCTATAATGATTCAAACTTTTTTCATTGGATTCAGGTAAAGAGTCTAAGATGGTCATTGAAGTGTTTTTACGTTTTTTAGGTTGTTTACCTATAATAAGCATTTTGTGGAGCTGGAAGTACGCACAGATGCACTGTCTTGTTGCAATGTCTAGTTGTCTGATGTAATCAGAGGAAAAATCGGCAACAGATTATTAGCTAGCATGTACTCATATATCATTGAATTAATTTGGTTATTGACAAAAACAATTTCAATTGCATCATCAGAAAATGATGGCCAATCCCTGACATATCCCCACCCCTTATATTGGTGTTTTGAAAAACGGAGTGTTTTTCAGCAAGTTATACCAGTAAAACTTAAAACATTCTTGCCTATCGAAATTAAACTCTTTTTTTTTCATATACAAATCCCATACTATTCCAGTTGGTAATAGCTGTTAAATATTTTTTGACAGTCTTTAAATATGAATCAGTATGTCATGCAGAAAATGACTTTTTCTTTTAAACTTCTTGTACAGAATATTAGGATTTCTATGGAATGCATTTTTTCTCGTTTGACATACACAGCAAATATCAGCTGATTACACTCAAATCAAGTCAGCATTTTTTAATAGTTTTCTGACCTATCAAGTTTGGTGCGATTATGGGGCATAGAAGCTAAGATTTCGTCATCCTACTTAATGTGTAAATTGAATCTCAGCAGCGTTACCTATCAGCCGATCTGCACTCAAATTGAATCAGTATAAAGTTTTATAATGAGGGTCTTCATACCAAGTTTTCTCCAATTTTGCGATTTTCTTGTTAAAAACATTCTTGTAAAATACATGTAGATGTTCTATCACTTTCATATCAAAACAAACTCCACACGAAGTTGGAAATGGAGCGTACAACTTCATCGAGACATTTGGCAGCACATTAATAACTGCTACAAGTATATCACTCTCTGCATCGTCGATTCGTTGACGTCTGTTGTGCCGTGGACAGCGTGTACGAACTCCTTTATACAGGGTCCCCCCTCACGCGAAACCATCGACGCTTGCTTCTGCAATGGGTTCATGCACATAGAGAATGGCGTGCAAATAGGCAGCAAGTGTGGTTTTCTGACGAATCCCGCTTTAATTTGAGGCATAATGATGGCCGCATTTATGCTAGACTCTATGCCGGTGAACGCTACCTTACAGAGTACATTATCGAACGTCATAGTGGACGAACACCCGGAGTTATAGTTTGGGGTACGATTGCATATCATGGACGATCTCTGCTGCTGCGAATTGTGGATAATCTTAACAGCAACAGGTTCATCAGAGAAATGCTGGAGCCCGAAGTCATTCAAGGCATTCCTGGAGCTACCTTTCAGCAGGATAATGCCCGACCACATGTGGCAAGGAATGTCCAAGTCTTCTTTTCAGCATAAAATGTACAGCTTCTTTCGTGGCCTTCTTATTCGCCGGATATGTCACTGATTGAACATGTGTGGGATTTCACTGGTCGGCGTCTCGCTCGTGATTCTCGTCCTACAGCTTCAAGAGATGAACTTTGGGTACGCCTACAAGAAAAATGGAATGCTTTTACCCAAGCATACATTCTAAATCTGTTTGACTCTATGCCACGTTGTATAGCAGCACTTATTGCAGCGCATGGTGGCCACAGCAGATACTGATTTCAAACAATGAATTTTTTTTCTTTGGAAATTTAATAATTTATCGTACTAATACAAGTCGTTTCTGCATTAAATTTAATTTGATTCTGAGGAATCCTTCATGGTGTTGCATTTTTAAAAATCATGAGTGTAACATCGCTTGTCTCGGGACCATCTTTACGGGTGAGACCCAGACCATCGCCAGCGCAGCATTAGTGCGATGTAAAATCTAACCAATAAACCAAATTACACTTTAGGAGGTCAACAAAGCGGTAAATGAACTAGCTCTTCCTGTAATATCCTGTTATAGGAGATGTTGAGCTATCCTAGTCACGGAATATCAAAATTGTAATGACATTTTACCCGACCTGCATAAGGGTGAGTCCTAGACCGTCGCCAATTGCCCCTAATGTAGCATTAGTGGGAGGTAAAACCCACTCAACTTCATCCATTAACTCAACCTGTACGATGATTTTCACAAAATTTGATAGGCATTAATTTTTATCAACGTGCATTTATATACCAATTCGTACGAAATTCTATACAGTTGTTCCTGAGATACAGTTCTTACTTTCTTTTTCACACAAATACACATAGACATTAAAAAAATAATAATCTAATCGTGTTCTAGGCCTCTCAAAACGTGTAAATCTATCGGAAATGCGAAGTTGAAAGCTCTTACCAAACCATTTCTTATATAATACTAATAAAATATTAATAATAATAAAAATAATTTTTGTAATAATTTTCACAAGTTTGTATTTCTCAATATGTTTTCAGCTTTCACAAGACTAAATAATAAAGGAAAAACTAATGAAATCCATATCTTTTCATTTCATTAGTATTCAATTTTGCTTCTTTCGATTTTTAATTTAAATGATGACTTATCACATATCACAAAGTAGTAATTAAAAGACATAATTATGAGATCATTACATTTAGCTCTTTTCATTAAATGTTTTCCGATGACACAAGCTTTTGTGAATGATAATTTTTGTGAAGAAGAAATGGGGGGAAAAAAAGAAAAAGAAGAAAGAGAGAATTGAGCTAGAAATAGAACAGTCGAAAAATAAAAGTAATGACAGATCCAGGAAAAAATTGAACAAGTAAGAATTTTTGCTAGGAGGCAAAAAGAGATATAAATGCCTCAATAATAAAAGATATATTTATTGCATATTGTGTGAGATCTTTGTACTTTATGTTTTATTAAACAAAATATTAATAATATATAAACATTCTTAAATTACTACATTCAATAGCGAAGTTTACTTTAGAAAACTAGTATGTTGTGGCCACCACATGACTTTCTTCTATCTTTTCCTATACAAATTCACTCAGCAACAATAATTAAAAAAAAAAAAAAAAAAAAAGTGGGACTTTAACAAATTTTCACATTTTACCCAAAATTTTATCAAAGTCCCACATTTTTTTTTTTCTTCTCCCCTTAATTCTATCAAACGCCCACGGTTTCCGTGTTCTGACAAACTTAAACAAATTTTTGCATTTCCCTCCCAATTTTGTCAATGTCCCACGGTTTCCGTGTTTTGACAAATTTAGAATAATTTTCACATTTTACCCAAAGTTTGTCAAAACACGGAAACCGTGGGACTTTGACAAAATTAGGGGAAAAATGCAAAAATATGTTAAAGTTTGTCAAGACACGGAAACCGTAGGACTTTGACAAAATTAGGGAAAAAAAGCAAAAATTAGTTCAAGTTTGTCAGAACACGGAAACCGTGGGAGTTTGTTAAAATTAAGGGGAGAGAGGAAAAAAAAAAAGATTTTTTTTCTAAGTTTTTTTTCGTAAAAAGTAAAAAAAATCGATAACTTCGTTTTAAATTATCACAGATTTATAGTTCAACCATTCGTTTTAAAGGTACTGACGAGACCTTTCGAAAGATACCCATCTTGAAAATGTTTGCGTTTATCACCCTGTTGAAAATTTAGAAAAAGCGGGATGGCAACGCAACCTGTAAGACGATTTTTACCAAAAGTTGAAAGGCACTAATTTATGTCAAGGTGCAACTACATACCAATTTGTATGAAATTCTGTGCAGTAGTTCCAGAGATACAGTTGCCACAAAATTTTGTCACACACACACACACAGACAGACAGACAGACAGACAGACAGACAGACATTTTCTAAAAATGGTAAAATCGTGTTCTACATCTCTCAAAACGTGTAAATCCATCAAAAACCCGAAATCGAAAATTTTTACGAATCCAATACTTTCTTCTATTGAAGATAGAAGAAAGTAAAAAGCAATATTTACCAGTAAAATAATATGGTATGTCACTCACAGGACTTTCTTCTACTTTGAATTTCAATACTATAAAGATAAGTTTTATATTAAATCTTAAGAACTATATAGTAAGATAATAAAGTTCACTGCACTTTTAAGGGGGTCTGGGGCACCAAATTTTTGTTTTTATTATTTATTAATGAATTGTATTAATTACTTTATTTGAAATTGGAGCTTTTTGACGATGAAGTTGAGCAAGAAAGAATCTTAAAAAAAAAATTAAATATTTTTTTTTTTTTAATTTAATTAAAATTTTAAAAATAAAAAAAAATTTGATAATATTAAAATTTGTTAAATATCATGTCCCAATGGTTCAATTTACAAGCGTTTTTCACTCTCTTTTATAGAAAAGATTTATCTTCAATTTCTCTTCGAAATTTTAATTAGGAGAAAAACTTTTTTGGTAATCCAAAAGTTATGCATGAAATAAGTACTTTTTTCAAATTAAAATTAATATTTAAAAAACTTATTATTATAATCAGAAATCCTGAAGACAAATTGAAGATAAATCCTTTCTGTATATAACAATGAAAAAAGTTTGTAAATTGAACCATTAGTTCATGAGATATAACAAATTTAAAATTAAAAAAAAAAAAAAAAAAATTAAATTTTATTTTAATTATTAAAGTTTTATTAAATTTCTTTTTTAAGATTCTTTCTTGCTCAACTTCATTATCAAAAAAGCTTCAATTTCAGAAAAAAAATATTACAGAAATTCATCAATAAATAATAAAAACAAAAATATGGTGGCCCCAACCCCGTTAAGATAATCTAAAATAGGTTTAGGAAAAGTTTTATTTGACATTTAATTCTGTGTGAGTGGGGTCTACGCCCCCCTCAAACCCCTGTTCAATTATACAGCATACAATTATGAAAAAAAAAAACAAAAAAAAAAAAAAAAAAAAAAAAGCTGTTGTTAATTTGCTTTCAAATTTAAGTGGCAACCTAATACAGATTTCAGTATACCAAATTTGAATTTCTTGTAGCTATTTGTTTTTAAGTTATGCTGATAAATGATATGTACACAGATTGACCACTAAAAATTGGAATTTCGTAATCAAAGCACATCAAAACGGGATTTTACGAAAAAAAAAAAAAAAAAAAAAACTGATTTAAAAATTCAAAAAATGCTTTATTTACAGTATACGTATGAAAATTTAATTTTGCTTCCTGAACAGTGTTCGTCGACATAATAAAATGTAGCAAAGAACTTCCATCAATTACATTCAATAGAAAGGAAAGTTTAGCTTAATTTTGGGTAGCCCTGTATATTGTCTATAATCAATATGAACTATAAAGAGTACTGTGTACTCAAACTTAGCCTTTCTTGAAAAACATTTAACCCAAAAGGAATTACAATTCAGGCAATTTTCATATATAGCCGCAATATATCTATATACTTTGGGTAGCCCTGTAAAAGAATGAGGAATGATTTCCATGCCACAATCTACACAAAACATGTCTTTATGCATGTAATAAATTTTGTTGTTGCCGTTTTGTTTAACACGGCTTATAGATGTTACACTCTACTTACCAGCATGTTTCCGATAGATATAATTTATTCAAATTCTCTTGGTTGTTCCTGTACTCGAACCATTTGCATCCCTATATGATACACATTTAGAATACCAAGTTTGGAATTTCTGCTATTATTTTTTTTTTTCTGAGATATGCTGATAACAGACAGACACACACACAGACCAACAGCTAAAAACATAATTTTTGGATTCAGAGGACGTTAAAACGTGTAAATATAAAAAAAAAACTTATTTTCGAAAATTTGACCTAAAGACAATATTTTCTCTATATTATGGGTAAGAGAAAGAAATAGTAAGTAATATACTAAAAAGAATGGTGAAGAAAGAAGATGGATGCTGTCTAAGAGGAAAATAGAGAAAAATATAAAAGGATATATCTTTTTAATACTGTGCGAGCTTTCTATAATTATTTTTTTCTGAAAGGTTATATTAAATGTATATGTATACAAATTCTTTAAATATTTATACTCAATAGGAAAGTGTGCTCTAGAAAATTAAGCAAAATCTATGAGTAAAAGTAATTTATAATAAACAATAAGTTTAATATAGTATATTTCCCATTTTATAAGAACAATAACCCTGCTAAAGTAAAGAAAATACATATTCCATAATTTTATAAAGGTTTTTTGGTTGAAATCCAAATCATTTGTTTTAAGTTTAAGAACACTAGAAAGAGTAACTTTCCCACAAAATCAATTCCTTGTTAAATTTTACAACTCATTTGCTAGTTTCGATATACTTATTAGACTAAAATATTTTTAAGTTTTAAAAATTTATTATTGGAATAAGCTAGATGTTCTTTTAATATCATCCTTAACAATAAACAAGTCATTCTTGAATGAATATGTGTATAATAATATATGTGTTTTAAATTTCTCAAAAACGGGTTTAACGACAAAGATGACAATTCATTGTGATTTTTTTTTTTTTTTTAGGACTGAAGGCCTATTAGTCTCAATCTGGGATTTTTGCGTTGTCGTTTTCGATAGTTGGACATTTGTCGAAATCATTTTTCGATAGTTGGACATTTATCGAAATCTAAAATTTATCGAAAATGTAATTGAATAATTTGAAAGCGATGTTATAATTGGGAAGAAAAAAAAAACTAATAGTCCTCCGTCCTAAACTAAATTCTGCTTTTGCCAGAATTTCATCAAAATCTTTATTATTATTATTATTATTATTATTGAAAGAAAAAGAAAATAAAATTAATAATAATCAGTATCGTTACAAGCGATATCGAAAAAGTTCTTTTAATAATTTTGAATTAGGAAATAAAAAGTGCGCGTGAAATAATATGAAATAAAAATAAGTAAAATATTTTTTTTTTTTTTTTTTTTTGCCATTAGTTTAAGGGAAAATCTGATTTTCTATTTTTAGACGGGAAAGAATTATTATTACTTTTAATTCTTTGAAATTCATTCAACATTAAATTATATAAAATTCCATTAAGTTTGTAGATAATACATAAATACTGCTACAATTTCATCAAGTGTTGTACCTGTAGATGGGGCAATGTTTTCCTTAGTATATTTCGCTAAGCGATGTAACAATCAGATATGTTAATTAATTAAAACATTGTTAATGTAACCAATCCAAGACATATCTTTTAAATACATCTGATAAGAGAGGCAACCATTTTACTTTTTTTTTTTTTTTTTTTTTTTTTTTAATATTTATAACTTGGAGTTTTCAGTAGAATTGTTGCCATCTTTGAATAAATTTATTTTTTCTGAACTTTTAAGAAATATTACTTTTCTAGAGAACTATTTTATTTTAGTAGGCAAAATAACTTTTTAGCAGATAAAAGTTATTTCGTAGTCACGTGATGTATCATTGTTTTAAGTACAGTTTATATCTCGATTTTAATATGGAAGTAACATACCGATATTTTTTATATCGGTACCATTCGGTGGAGAAACGTTTTTTTAAGCTGAAGAAATATTTCGGTAACCCATGTAACTATTTCATTTCTAAAAAAAGTATTTAAAACATAGATTTTTCAGTGGAATTGTGGCCATCTGTTACAAATTTAATTTTCTATCCTACTTCTTCTCAACACAAGCAAAAAATATTACTTTCCTGGAGAACCCATAAAATAAATTCCTTGTTAAATTGCATTTTGTTATTCAAAGCAATGTATGTACTAGAAGCAAATGGAAGAAAATATTATAATTTTTTGAAAAAATTCATCTTATTAAATCCTCCTTATTATTAAACGAGTTAATCTTTGACTAATATATGTCCTGGTTTTCTCAGAAACGGCTCTAAAGAGTTTCATAAAAATTTAGGTAAGTAATTTTTGAGATGAGAAACCGGTGTGAAAAGTCCATATCTTTAAATAGTTAGTGATCAGAAGATTGTAATTAGTGATCAGAAGATAGAGAAAACGTATAAAAATAAAAATAAAACCATATTTTACGGAAAAATCAACTTTTTAGCTCAACGTACCGTATGTGGAACATACATAAAAATATGATTTACTAATACGTTTACTATTGTAATATAAAAAAAATAATAATAATAACATACCTCTGCAAAATATACACTTCGTTATAACACACAGTATTTTTTTTTTTTTTTTTGACTGAAAATTGTTCAATAACTATTCTTTTTTTATTTTTGAATTCAGACAAACGACTAACGTATCACTTTCATTCAAATTTCACACTGAGTGCACTATAACAAAAACACGAACGACATATTTAGGTAAAGATTCGTATTACTACATTGCTAAATGTCAGTAGCTTCTATCAAGATGTCAAGAGATGTCGCTACTAATAGTTTTATAGCTATAGGAACGATTAAAGTCGGTGTTAAACATATGGAACTGGGTGCCTTCTAGGGTTAATTTAGTACGACAAGACTTTATACTAATCTTCCATAATGCATGTGGTAACTGTGTTGCGTTTCTTAGAAACGGTTACTATATTCATTATTTAAATTTTCTTTGGTACTGGTTTAATACAGGACCACCTTGGCAACTTTTAAATTTTTGTCGTCATTTCAGCAAAAAATTAAAATAGCTATTGCAATTACGCAAGTAAACAACTTGAAAATAAAAGTCTGTGTTACTTCGGTGCCAGCAATCAAATGTCGCCAAAGGGATCCCCTGTTAAACTTCTTTCGCATGATTTTTTTCAATTTTACTTTAAATATTTTTTAACTGGGCGTGCGAGGAAAAAATCTGAAGTGACTCCACCTGAGTTTCCATGCATTAAGTAATTGACAGTTGTATAATTTAATTAAAGTAAGATAAGTCGTTAAAAATGAAAAAGAGAATATTATAATAGGATGTTTGAGCATTTTTCTCCTTATAATAAGTTCTGTAATATAATGCTTTTGCACTTCAAATAATTTCGAGCCCATGGATCATAATGATAAAGAATTTTTCTATGCGTTTCTGTAAAATACTATAAGTGCTAGGTTCACCAAACTCTATACCATTCGTGCGACAGTAATCTGAAACACGTAAATAAATTTTCAGCTCAATCGGGTAAGGCATTTAGAGCTATATAACTTTAGGCTATATAATTTAGAAGTATATAATTTTAGAGCTTTAAATAATTTTAGGCCATAAGTCATAATGACAAAGAAATTTTCGTTTTGTTCCTATAAAAACTGTTATTCCTAGATTCTTAAAAATTCATACAGTTCATGTTACGGTGACCTATGATATATATACAAATTTTCAACTCATTCGAATAAGGCGTTTAGACAGTATCGCACTTTAAATAATTTGAGCCCTTGGGCCATTTTGATAAAGAATTTTTCTTTGTTTCCCTGTAAAAAAAAAAAAAAACTAAGTACTAAATTTACCAAAACCAATAGGGTTCGTGCAAATGAGGCCGATAACATACGTATCTCTTTTCAGTTCAGTCGATGAAAGTATTTGGATGTTATCGTGTTCACTCACATACATTCGCATATACATAAATACATTATATAAAAAATGGCAAAAATAAATGAATCAGGACATCTTACAACGTGTAGAAACACCAAAATCTCAAAGTTCATTTTTTGTCAGGATTACCATACTTTCCTTATACATATATATTACTTACAGTCGGCAACAAAAGTCTCCGAACACTAGAAAAAATTCCTATGTAAAAAAAGTACACTTAATACAGTTTTGTTAAATAAATCCTTGTCGAATCCTGTTCTTAGTCAGTCTAAGAACAGGATTCGACAAGGATTTATTTAACAAAACTTTATTAAGCGTACTTTTTTTATATATAGGAATTTTTGCTAGTGTTCGGAGACTTTTGTTACCGACTTTACATACTTACATGTCGGAAAATAAAAGGGACCTTTTTTTTTGTGTGTGTGTGTATGTATGTGTGTGTAAGGATAAATATAGCGTAAATAAATGAATAAATAAATAAATAAAGTAACTGTTTTTATATTAAAATGTAAAAATGCATTCCATAGCAACTGTTACTATATAATTTCATAAGAAAAAAAAATGTTTGAAAGTTTTGTCTGAGTTTTAATTTAATATTTTAAATATTTTTTTTTTTCTTTAACTTGCCGCCGAAGGGAAAAACGTCATGACATATTCAAGGAGAAATACAGCAATGAAAAAAAAAAAAGTAAAATCTCTGACTGAAAGCAATAAACTTGTCGGACTAAAAATAAATCTCAATTTTATATTTGAAAAGCTTAAACTTAAAAATTAGAAAATACAAAGTCTATTTCAGATAAATAGAAAGCGATTTCAATATTTTCATTTTATTTACATAGACATTAAATTTTGCCCTCCTAAATACATGCTTGAAAACGATTTTCAAACATATTCTGTATTCATATTGTTTAAACAAGAAATATGATTCTAGCGCCAGGAGCATATCTTAACGTAGTTTCCAAAATTATGTATATTACGATAGAAAAACACCGTTTGACAAGCTAATGTCTAAAGAGATGCATTTACTTTCTGCGAGAAAAAATCGGTTCTAATGGATAAATATGTTGAACACAATGAACAAAATAAATATATACATAACGGAAATTTTGTTCAATAATAAATATTTATAAGATAAAAAACTTTTTATAAACCATGATTTCAAATTTTCTGTTGAATCATAGCTGAAGAACTACATTACCACTTTATTAATGCGTATAAAATTTTTAAAGTGATAATGACGTCAATTTTTGTGAGGTGCATAATTTAACATTTCACAATTTTTTAACGTTCATTAAATTAAATGTATTTATTTTTGTGTCGAAGGAAAATAAACTCGTAATATATATATATATATATATATATATATATATATATATTGGCAACAATTGAATTATAGCTAATATTTTAATGGCTATTTTTACCATGTTTTTATTTGCTTCTATTCTTGTTTGCTTGTTTGTTTGTTTGTCCGGTACAAATCTTGCAATCGAATTTTAACTAACTTCCCTACTAGCTAGACATTTGAAATTTTTAGATTAGCTCAGAACAGAACCAAATGACAACACAATACTTCGAAGCCCGATTTTCGAATTTTTGATTAGTTTTCTTATAATTAATTAAAAAATGAAAATAATAACATTCTAATAGCGTTAAAATAGCCATTAAAATTATAGCTATAATTTAATTTCTGCAAAAAAAGAAAAAAAAATACCAGTTCATTTTCTTTCGATATAAAAATAAATACATTTTATTAAACGTGAACATTAAAAAATTATAAACAGTTAAATTATGCATCTCTCAAAAATTGACGTCATTATCACTTTAAAAAAATTATGCACATTGATAAGAGCATCAGAAAATTTAAAACATGGTATATAAAAAGTTTTTTTTTTTTTTTTTTTATCTTATAATTATTATAGCTATTAGGACATTATTATTTTCATATTTTAAATGATTAAAAGAAAACTAATCAAAAATTCGAAAATCGGGCTTCGAAGTATTGTGTTGTCACCAGGTTCTGAGCTATTCTGAAAGTTTCAAATGTCTAGCTAGTAGGGATTTTAGCTAAAAATCGATTGCAAGATTTGTACTGGACAAATAAAAAACAAACAAGAATCGGAGTTTAAAAAAAAAAAAAAAATAAAATAAAAAAAAGAGGTAAAAAAAGTTTTTTTTTTTTTTTATTTGTATAACTATATATGCTTAGTTTTAAATTTCCGAAACTTTTTTCAACTTTTCTTTTAAATCATTTGTACAGAAAATTTCTAGGTCATGCAGCATCATAATTTATACAATTTAGTTCAAACAGAAACCTAAAATAGCATTTAAATTCGTAAAGTTAAATAAATAATTTATATATATTCATATTATTATCGAAACATAAAACAGAAATATTTCAAAAAATCTCTGGATATAGATGTAATAGAAATTTTTTCTTTAAGGTTCATGGCTGATATGCATTCTTGATGTTCACAAAAGCTTACTTAACATAAAATATTTTATGAACGACATTTATCCATTCTTATTATATTGCCACTCAAAATAAGTACGATATTCTAGAACTATATCTGGATGCATGACTAAAGCTAAATAGTTGTTCAAAACTTTTTTAAGGCCAAATCTGTGAAAAACTATGCTTCAGTATTAAGTTTAAGTACTAAGTTAAATATTAAGTTTATTTAAGATTCTAAGTTTAGGTACTTAGTTTGCAACATACATAATATGTAAATAATATGCAGGGCTACTCAAAATTAGTCCAATAAACTTTTGAAAATCGTGGTGTGTGGCAGTTCTTTTAATAGTTTGAAATAAATTGTAAAATATAACAAAATAACCTTAAATTTAATAACAATGCAATGGAAAGGAGGCGTTTAAAATAAATAATATAAAAACTTTGAATAAACACCAAAAAAAAAAAAAAATTGCGTAACGATTATATTTCGGGTCACGTAAAACACGATCCTTTTTCAGGCAAGCTAAGTAGCCATGAGTGCGGCTAACAAATGCGTTTTGTACTGGTATTAATACAACTGATATCATACTGACTACTGATTCATGCTGATATTTTACTATGACATTTAAAGGTCATATAGAAATTCCAAAATCATCGAAATATTTCATTTGTATTAGATATATTTAAAATTAACAAAAAATGAACTTTTTCATTGATATCTTTTATTTGTGTAATATACTGATTACATAAAAAAGACTATCTCATTCGTTGAATTTCTTTAATAATTATTATAAATTTGTCTAAAAGATTATTTTCTACTTACAATGCCATTATTTTTTTTCATACAGATACATTATATATGGAAATAGTATGCAATTTAAAAAGTAATTGAAGTTCTGTAGACTCTAAAATTATGTTTTATTTTTAACATGCAAAGAGATTATCTTATATAGATATATTTTTAAGTCTCTTTAAAATAATATACTTATTAACACATTAAGTATATTCTTTTTTAATCCATATTATTTATATTATCGAATTGTAAAGATCATGCAATATATATTTCAAATTTTTAAACATCTTAAAGTATAAGTGGATTTTTAAATAGATCTCCCATTTGATATGCGCTAATAAATTAAACTATTGAGAATATATTTTGTGGAAAATCTCAATATAATACTGAGTACCTTTTAAACTATTTTGAAGTGACATGCATGTTATGCAACATGCATTAAAATTTCAACGTCGCTTAAGAAATCTCTGGTTTCTGTTATTTGCTGTCGTAACCATGTGTTGTTCTTGAAGTATTTTCTACTTAAAAATTAATTTATAACTAATTAAATAAAACCATCAGTATAAGTGTGTCAATTATCGTTAGAAATATACCTGGGTTAAATAAACGCTTTCAACAATACCTGTCATAAAATGTTATTTTAGAAAACTGAAACACTTAGATGAGCTAGTATTATTAAGTTGTATTTTTAAAAGTCATAATTTATCAAGAAGAATATTCCCAAATGTTTAGTATGCCACACTTACATTGCTGCGATAAGATGGTAAATGAGAAAAAGAAAAGAATAGTTTCTTAGAAATTTTAGAACTCATATTTCATTATTATTGTAAGAAAAAAAACTAGTATGTTGTGGCCACCACAAGACTTTCTTCTATATTTACCTATACATATTCAATCAGTAACAATATTAAAAAAAAAAAAAAAAAAAAAAAAAAGTACGATTTTTTTTTTCAAAGTTTTTTTTTTTTTTTTTTTTTTTTTTTTTTGTTAAAAGTGAAAAAAATCGATAACTTCGTTTTAAATTATCACAGATTTATAGTTCAACCATTCGTTTTTAAGGTATTGACGAGACCTTTCGAAAGATACCCATCTTGAAAATTTATCCCCCCCGCGGGGGTACTTCCCCCCCAGAGGGGGAAGCGATGCCCCCCCCATGCAGAAATTTTTTTTCTTAGTTACATACTACTATTATCAATAATTCATATTAATTTTACAATCACAAGTTTAAAACAACTCTAATTATGCACATTTATACGAATTTTTGTCCTATGCTGCTATGTTAAAAATTTAGATAAAATGCTATCACAGCGCCACCTGTTGAGCTATTGATCCCCAAACATAATCAGCACCAGTTTATGTCGGGGACCAACTAAATACCAAGTTTGGTTAAATTTCGTTAAAAAAAAAAAAAATTGCGATATTTTTCTAAGTTTTTTTTTTGTTAAAAGTTAAAAAAATCGATAACTTTGGTTTAAATTATCACAGATTTATCGTTCAACCATTCGTTTTAAAGGTATTGACGAGATCTTTCGAAAGATACCCATCTTGAAACTTTGCCCCCCCGGGTGGGAACTTCCCCCCCCCCCCGGTGGGGGGGGGGCAACCGGTGCCCCCACATGCACAAAAATTTTTTCCAAGTTAACTATTACTATTATCAACGAGACCTTTCGAAAGATACTCATCTTGAAAATTTACTTCCCCGGGGGGGATTTCCCCCCCCGGGGGGGGGAACCGATGCCCCCCCATGCACAAATTTTTTTTCCTAGCTAACTACTACTATTATCAATAATTCATATTAATTTTACAATCACAAGTGTAAAATAACTCTCTTTATGCCCATTTATACGGAATTTTGTCCTATGCTGCCATGTTAAAAATTTGCATAAAATGCGATCACAACGCCACCTATTGAGCGATTGATCCCAAAATCTAATCAGCACCAGTTTATGTCAGGGTGCAACTAAATACCAAGTTTGGTTAAATTTCATTCATTGGTTCGTGAGATACAGCGTCCACAAAAAAATGATACAGACAGACAGACAGACAGACACTTTCTAAAAACTATTAATTCGTGTTCTCCATATCGCAAAACATGTAAATCCATCAAAAAGTGGACTTCGAAAATTTTCGCGAATCCAATACTTTCTCTATATTACATATAGAAGAAAGTAATAACTATTAAACACAGTAAAAATTTTACTTTTTATGATAAATTAATTTTTTCATGTATATGTTTTAAAGTAAAATAAGATTAAATTTATAACAAACTAGCAGGCTACGCCCGCTTCACTGGCCACTGCATTTAAATGAATCTTCAAAGGAATTGAATCACTGTTTATATATATATATATATATATAGCTTTATAAATAAAAACTAAAAATTACTTTTTCATGATTTTTATGGGGATTTTAATTAAAATTTCGAAATTCAGTTGAATAAAAAAGTGGCGCAATCTGTACTAGGTTGCGCTGTCTACTGTTTGAACTGTTTCCAAGTTTCCGAGCCACGCGGGAGGCATCTAGTTTAGAAGGCTGTTTAGATGGTCAGACTGACAGAAAAGTGGACAGATAGAATAGTTTAAATTATAATCACTTTTAAACAATGTTACAATTTTTTTAAAAACGATTAATAAAGATTAAAATGCAGTTCCAGCAATTTCCAATAGTATTTCTTAATGTATCTAGTTATTTTTGTGTGTCCATGAATATTTACGTTTGTCAGATCGTGGACAGACGAACAGGCTGGAAGACAAACCGAAATCATAAACATATTTCAAACTTTGTTGGAAAGTTCTAAAATTTTACAATATTATACAGTCGGTAACAAAAGTATCCGGAAACTAGCCAGTCTAAGAACATGATTCGACAAGGATTTATTTAACAAAACAGTATTAACTCTACTTTTTTTATATAGGAATTTTTGCTAGTGTTCGGATATTTTTGTTACCGACTGTACATATGTACCAGTTTTGTATCTTATACAGAGGTCCTAAACAACATTCCGAAGTCACTTCACTAATGTTTCTTCTATTACATTAGGCTTCTATTCTATCATACATAAATGCATACAAACTACACTAATCAAATATATCTAAACGAACTACATAGAAGAATAAGGATTAAATTTGATACAATTTTAAATCATATGTAATATCTACTCTTAAAAGTTTTCTCGTGTATGAGATGACATTCAATGACATTTTCGTACATTATACGATGCAAAAGTGTTTCATACAGTTCTTATAAAAATATACAATGTCTTCTTAAATTAAGCATTAATATTTCATGAATAACTACTTTAGATGATATGGCATAAGCAAAAGGTCTTTCTTTGAATAAATTATTTTCAAAATAGCGCTATCTTTAGGATAGATATTTCCTCCGAGAGTTGAGATCAAACATTTTGTAAAATATTTATTTTAAGGAACAGTTTATACAGCGTGTAAATAAAAAGTTTCATACTTTGATATTCGTTACATGAAGTAGTAAAAACCGTGATGCCGACTTTGATAAATAGCGTTGGAGAGATAAAGATATTAAAAGCGTGGGGGAAGTTAAATTTATTGCATATGGAAGATTTTTGAAAAAAAATGTAGTAATATTTTTTACGACAAAGTTCATAAGTATATGTCAAAATTATATTAATGTCAAATGTTTAGGTTCAGAATGAGAAAGTCAATATAAAGAATATTTATATAATAAAAATATTTTATATCAGTAAACTTTGTTAATCTTCTTAGGTAATAGTATATATGTATATACGAAACCAAATTGAGGGCCCCCCCCCCTCAATTTGGCTTCGTTTCTTAAACTTAAAATAATTGAAGGTAACCCTGTTGTTCTTTTTTCTGGCAACCCTGCAGTGTGATCCTTTGACTCTGTTTTATTAAAGAGCTTTATTTTTCTTGTTATGTGCATGATTGGGTTTTTTTTAGATGTTTTTAACTCATTTTAAGATGTATATAGAGTGTTTTTTATATAAGTTATGTAATCACGTATTAATTTCTTTATGAATTGTGTTTGTAATATCCATGAATGGTTTAATTTGATTTATGTTTATAGTTTATGTACACCATTTCCCTGAACATGGTTGAAAATTGAATATTAACCGAAATGT
This sequence comes from Salticus scenicus, assembly GCA_963930645.1. Taxonomy (NCBI): domain Eukaryota; kingdom Metazoa; phylum Arthropoda; class Arachnida; order Araneae; family Salticidae; genus Salticus; species Salticus scenicus. The sequence continues at coordinate 116,752,615 of OZ005650.1, read as the reverse complement.
CGGAATGTAAATATATCTGTATGTATTTGGTTCGAAAAGCATGCACCGCATTCTTGCGTGGTAATAAAAGGTGGGGAAGTCAACTCATGGGCAAGGGTAAATAAATAAATAAATAAAATAAAAAATACAAATACATAAGTCAGAAAATCCATTGATACTGGTCAAAAAATTCATGAAAAATATTTAAGCTTAAAACAGTGAAACGGTCTATTATTAGACTACGTAATATCATGTGATAAAACTAACATCTATACCATTTCCATTCTTTAAGCCTTACTTTTCTAAATTTTAGCATTTATTTAAATACACTTAATCTTCCATAATCTATATTTTTACTAGATCTTACGATTCATTTAAAAACACCAGTGTATTCCATTCTTTCTTTAATATCAGGATGGCAGATGAATATGCTATTTTTTTCACACCACTATTTTTATAATATTAATCTATTAAATGAAATATATATATAAACTCTTTTACTATAAAAATAGTGGTGTACGAAAATAAAAAAATAATTTTTTAGAATTCATCTGGTAATCCTATTTAATATACACATTACGGAAAAAAATAATTTATTAAAAAAATGATTTCCCGTTAAAATGAAATATGTAATTTATATATCAATGGCTTATTTACCCGAAATAATAAATATTCCTTTGTCTCTTTCCGCCATTTTTTTTTTTTTTTTTTTAGTAGAGAAGATAATAAATAAGTAATTATTATTGCATTTTTCATATCAAATGTATATTTAAACTAAAAGAAGCCTGCATAAGTTTTTTAAGCTGTCATCGTGAATAATTTCCTTTTTAAATCCGAAATATTGTTTTTCTAAAGCAGTTGGCATAGTAAACGTTTTAACTCAATAAATCGATACAAGTTTTACCAAAATTATATTGAGTTCTTAAAAGGAAAAAGAATTCGTTGAAATTCAGTAACACAGAAAATTGAAGGTTGTTACATTTTAAAGGAAAAAAAGTCTTTATACAAAAGACTCTATAGTGAAAATATATCGGTTTTAAATAAAATCAATTAGACTGATTTTCGTTTTTTTTTTTTTTTTTTTTTTTTTTTTTTTCAGCATTTAAAGCATAATACTAGAGAAAAAAATTCCACATAAATATTTTTTTTTAAATCTATTCCTATTATATTTTAAGTAAATAATTTTAAATCTTCGATATCTTTATTGAACGTTCATTTTTTTTTTTTTTTTTTTTTTTTTAAATATATCCGAAAATTTAGAGATCTTAAAAATAATGCATATGTTCCGTGTTGTATGTTATCGGTGTACCGTATTTTTATATTTATATTAGGAAATTATAAGATAATTATTTTTTTTTAATGATTCACGATTGCAATTTAACTACATAAAATTATATATATATTTGTATATGTATCAGGTTTATACGGAATTTGTTTGAGAATTTTATTGAGAACTATGTTTATTCAGTTTGGACGCATTCTCACCGACAGATAGCACTGTTATGCTGCAATTTAATGGTCTTTTCGCAAAGGTAATATCTCAGTTGCTGTCATATATAATAGCACCAAACTTCATAATTAACAGAAATACTGTGGAAAACAATGTTGATTTTATTTGGTTGCACTTCGAACCGCAGCTGATGTTGCCATGTTCCTGCATTTCCCATTTTCGTAAAAGCTGTATTTCTGTATCAATAACATGAAAATATACAAAACTTGGATCTGAACAATACATTATAAAAGCTTTGTTCATTCAGTTTTGGTCTATATCAGACCACAACTACTCTGTCGTTACTCACTTTCTGCAATTCTTCATATTGTTATATCTAACTGTCTATAGGCTAAAATTGAATCTAACTGTATAATAAAAATATTTATTTTAAAAAGCTTCGATAATTAAGTTTTATCCAAACTAAAGAGTAAACAACACTGTTAAAGCCCTGGAAAAAATGATAATGTCAAATAAATAGCCAGTTAAACTAGTATTTATGCAAATCTGTCGGATGGGAAGGCAAATAAAATACAAAGCACGTAAAAAAGGATTTGATTATTAAAATCTAATTTAAATTTACTGAACTAATTAACATATTAAATATTAATCGTGTCTGCTGAAGGTAAAAGGTATAATAAGTGTATAATAAGTTAGTCGAATTTTTTGAAGAGATATGAAAATTTTCGCCGATCTGAGAAATCACGAAATATAAAGGCAACCAAACAACGCATTTAGGGATAGTTTAATCTTTCTCTGTTCTATCGGCAACGATGCCGAGGCAGAAACAATTATCTGATGTAGAACTCGGGAAAATCTTTGGAATGAAAGCGAGTAAAATGAGTGGTGCAGCTATTTCTAAGTCTGTCGGCAGGTCTAAAATGGTAGTCAATACTTTTTTTAAAAAATCCTCCAAAGTATAATAAATGCAAGCGAACATGAAACCCAAGAGCATATTTAAGGCGCCAAAAATCGATCGTTTCTCGATGGACATGCCACAAAAAAGTGCGTTCTTCTGAAATAGTTCGTGCTTTAAGCCTACCATTATATATATATATATATATATATATATATATATATATACACTGGTAGACAATTACTAAGGACAGATGATAATAACTAACCTATTGTCATCCGTCCTTAGCAATAGTCCGCCTGTGTATATATTGGATCAGAGTCCTTTTTCTGTCGGACATTATGAAAAGCATCGCTACCATTTTCACAGACCAATTTGAATTTTGCAAAATAAGAAATAGTCTGTGAAAGAATCTAAGAGCTTAAAAACAAGAAAATTTACAGTTATTTTAATTATAACTTTAGCATATACAGGGATGGAACACGGGCGCAGAATTCATACCACTATCGATGTAAGAAAATTTCCTACTTCTTAAATCAACGATATTATAAGTAGAGAAATTTCTTATACGGATACGGATTCCGGTATGAATTCTGCGCCCGTGTTCCATCCCTGCATATATATTCCACTTCTTTTAAGTATTAGGAACAAGACAAAATATATCTTACTTCAATTCTGCTTAGCTGGTTATAAAGAAATACCAATATTTTTAAGGCATTGCATTTTTACAAACTATTTTCTGCCCAGTCATGTCTATAATATACAATTTTAAAGTTTTTTTTTTTTTTTTTTTTTTTTTTTTTGGTTGTTTGCATTTGAAAATCTGAAATATTTTAGTAAATGTTCTATCGATTTATTGAGTTAAAGCATTTAATGTGTCAACTGCTACAGAAAAGCAATATTTTTGATTTAATTTTTTTTTTTTTTTTTTTTTTTTACACATAATATAAGCCTAATACATTTTATGCTAGTACCTTTTTCATTCATCTTTAGGATTATGTATTTTGACAAATAATTATAATTATTACTTATTTGAACATTTCACTAACATAAATATAAGAATACTTTTTGTAGCGGAAGATAAAATTATTAATGTATAAATTAAATGTTTCTCTCTCTATATATATGATACTTTTTTTTTTTAATACTGATATGTAAAGATAACGAAATATTACTGTTTTAAGTGAAAATCGAAAAACAAATCGGAAAAAAAGTTCAGGAATACAGAAAGTCGTTTGCATATTAGGAAAAGTTTTTGTATTGATTCATTTATTTTTGCATGCTTTTTGTAATAAGCATTTAGCAAGTTCAATATATTCTTCGACAGATAAGGGTATAGTGTAACCTAGTTTCTCACGCCTAGCACTGAGCACTAGTTTCTCGCAACAAGCCTTCCAGACTTGGAGGGCTGGCAAATCGACCGACAGGTTAAGATATGGTGAATATTCAGTCGATCGGCGTTCTCTTATCGCTTTTTTCTCCGAATCATAATGGCTATCACCCCTATTGTAACACGGGGCTCGTCGGGAAGAACTTGCGTAGAGGCTCCCATAGTGGCAAGAAGTGTGATTGAAGAATAATCGTCTATAGATTAGAATAATTACCCAATAATCTGCCATTTTGTTTTAATTGGAATGCAGAATTCAAGATTTGTTTTAAAATTAGCACACGGATTTCTGATAGATAGTTCTAATGTTACGAAACTACCCTTTTCAAAGAGAAACATTTGCACACTTGCTAACATACTATTCAATATTCCTTAGTATTGTTAGCCCCGCCTTCTTTTTCACCCCAGCATATTATTACAGTACTTTCTTTCTTATTTAATTGTAATTGCATCTGGAAAACATTACTCTTAACAATTACTGATGTGAAAAAAAAAGGGGCAATGCTAACGACACTGTATCAACATATTATAATATCAACATATATCCATTGTATCAACATATTATAAAATGGGCTAAGAATTGCTGTTATATCATTTCAAAACTAAAAATATAAAAATGACCATAAAACTACGATCTAAGATCTTGATTCAACGCAGTTCAATATCACGAAAGTGAATTTTTTTTTTAATGCCAAAAGAAAATTCGACATCTCAAAAAACCATTGCATCGAAACTAGCAGTATCACTTATTATATAAAAAAAATTATTTAAAAAATTTTGAGGTTATTGTTTATAAAATTCAAAACTTTCAAACAAATAAACAAAAAAAAAAAAAAAAAAAAAAAAAATGCATACCTGTTTTTGAAAAAAAGTTGTAGAAAATTGCGGGAAAATAAACTAGCTATTGAAGAATGGAAATTTGTTGCAACATTAGATCACGAATGATGGCTACATTTAAGTAACTTTAATTATATATATATATTTAAAGAAAAGAAAAAAAAAGGCAATTTCCTAATCACAAAAATGACCGTGCGTAAAGGATTATTACAGAAAAATTATAATGGAATTCATGATAATTGAAGGGTTATTTTTTTATGATTGCAAATTAAAAAATAAAAATGTATTGTGTAAAACCCAATTTAATCCATTGCATTATTTCAAAACGAATTTTTTAAAGAAATCTAAGATTTATTAGGACAACTTTATAAACATTTATAAAGTTGAATTGCATATGTGCAAAGACTCTAGTCACCCTTGTGACATTTTTTTTTTTACTTTGAACCTTCTGACTGAACATGGTGGTAACTGAAATCTGGGAGCATTACAAACAATATATGAAGAGTAAACTAAGAAAATTTACTCTAACTTGAATAAGGCATGTAGAGGACATGACTTCCCCAACATACAAAATAATGTTTAATGCTACACGTAGTGAAGAGAATGTGAGAGAAGTGTATGTGTTTAAAATAGATGGAGACGTGTGATCTTTAACTACACAAACACTACAATATCACTTTCTTTGAAGTAATTCCGAGTGTTATCAACATCTTTGCAGAAAAACTGCCGTAAATATTTATAGTAGCTCTCCGACAGAAAAAGCTGTAATCTCTCAGAAGCCAAAATTTCTGAAGCTTAACTCTGGATGAGAGCTCCAAACTGAACTTTTTATCTTAAAAATCTCATTACTGGAGTTCCACTTCAGTAATAACAGGTTACGTAGGTCCATTTTACGTCTGATTGCATTCCTTATTATTCAGGCCAATTTTGAGTCTTTGAAGTGGTAATTTAAAAAAAAATGGCTTTATAGATTTTTTGAAACTTATACAATCCCTTTTACATATGCTTACACCGTCAATTATAATACTTTATTTGTTTACAACAGCAGAAAAGCGTCCTGATTAGTTAAGTCAGTTGTTTGTCTTTTGACCATACTATCTTTGTCATATGTTAAGTACTGAAATGTCGAGGACGCGAGGCAGAAATACACAACTTTTTTTAATATCCTTCAATAATCTCCCCTCTCATTAAAGACATAACTAACGTTTTCAATGTGAAAGTTACTGAAAAAAAACCATACCATTCGGGGAAGTATATAACTTTCCATCTCCTTTTTCTTCTCAATGTACAATTTTTGTTCTGAAAAATAATATATTGTTTCTTTTGAAATGTGTGTCAATTTTTTCTCATCACTTTTACATGTGTATTTAACATTTTTTTTCTATATATGTCGCATAATTTTTAACGTAATATGTGTCATACAGTTATTTCAGACTTATCTGACGATGAAGTAAATTTTCTCTTGAATACTTTTAAAGATTGTGAGGGTCCATAGAAATTTGCAAACTGGGAGCCACGAGTTAGATAGAAGCGATTCTAAAAATTGAATTTAGTAAGTCTTACATACAAACATTACTAAATTTGGAACGAATTGTCCACCAAAGTATCCACCGCACATTATAATGTAAAAATCGAAGAAAAAGGCTAAAAATTTATTGAAAAAAGCATGAGATGAAAATGAAAAAACTCAAACTGTTAAGTGTGTAAAAAAAAAAAAAGGCTAACACCGGGTGGCATAAAAAGTCATCTAAGCTCGGTAAGGGATCGGGCTCAGGACCCTGAAGCTATCGTCGAAGGTTTGATATGTGTCGCCTATTATTCGCCGAAAAAGAAGCGAGTTGGAATAGCAATCTTAACACTTTCGTGACCGCTGACGTGAATTTCTGTCATTTGAAAAATCTTTAACTCCACCAGTGGGTGTTTCTTTAGATTACATAGATTACATTTTTTCTTAAAAATATACCCAATATTCACATTTGTACAATAAATGCACTACGAATACAAATACTTTGATCATAATGAGTATAACTGTAATGTATATTAATTTTTATTATAAATATGAATACAGAAAACATTGATGTAATATAATGTAGTATACAAGCATAACGCCCACAGGCGGAGCTTACGGTCAAAAAGACAAAAACATTGCGGTCGCGGAAGTGTTAAATAAGATTTAAACAGATACTGAATTCAATTTTTAGTTGCTTATTCAGAATATAGCTTTTAATAATATATATAATTATTTCTTCTGAATTGAAATTTATTTATTTTTATATTAGTAATAGTTATTTAATTTTTGTAAAAGTTTATTAATCCAATTTACACTATTTTAAATAAAATATTTTAAATTGAAATATATATATATATATATATATAATATATATAACGTAAAAAAATTTAATCTAAAAATTTAGCAATTAATTATAGCAATTAATTAGCAATTTAGCAATTAATTATATATATATATATATATATATATATACTGCTTTTTTACATTCAATTAATTAAACAAAATTTCATTTATCAATGGCATAAGAAAAATACCAAATGTTAAATGCTTGATGATTTGTGTAATCTCATTATTGTATTATTTTAGAAAGCAGTGAGAACTTTCCCATTTGAATAGAAATATGTCAACGTAGAAAGATAACCTAGTTCAACAATGCGCTGACACATAAAGGAAATTCAAACAGTATCGCTTAAACAGAACAGCCATTTGGTGAAATATAATTACCCGCATTGCATTAAAGTTAATGTCAGCGCTTGAAACTTCTCCTTAAACACACCATTCGTGTAATTACTTGCCCTTTTATGTAGAAAATATTATAATAGATTACTTTTAATAAGGCTAAAGAGACGCACAAACATCATTTGTTTGAAATTTAATGTTAGTTTAATTTATGTCAAAAAATATTTGTGTTTGGTTTTCAAATGAGCAATTATAAACTATGAAAAATGTCGTTTATCTACTAAATTTTCATATGGATGTATGATATAGTACTTCAAGAGTTCTTTAAGTATTATTTTTTTTTTACTTTTCTTATTCTTATGTAATAGATAATTCTTTGGTAGATTTTTAATTTTTAATTTTTTCTTCTATTAAATTATTTCCCCGTTTAAAGTGCCGTAATCTTGAAATCACAGATTTACTAGTTGGTCTGTGCGTCTGTGCACCGTATCCCTATTTGCCCATCTGTCTCTCTGACTGTGTGTGTGCACGTGAGACTGTTATCAGAAGAACTCAAAAATAAATAGAAGAGTGTTTATACTTCGTATTCTAAATCTTTATCATAAAAGGATTTTACTTATAACCTTTTATTAAAATCAGACAAATAATTCTTGTGCAGAGATATTTAATATTATACAAATACATTACACTTGTGGGCAAAATTTCTCACTGTTGCATTTTATCATCATAAACAGTGCAAAGGAAAAGAAAAGAAACTTACATTTCTTATAAGAAAAATTAAATGTCGACAGTACCTTGCGTAAACAGCGCTAGGAAGTTGGTAAATAATTTTTTCGTAGCAAATAAGTCGAAAAGGCACAATGGATGTTAAAAAAGCATAATCATTGGCTTATATACCATGAAAACCTTATTCATTCGCCCTATGTCCAGATCTACCATAGATATTCTATTTTGTAAGTAATTACATAGAAGTTTCTCATTTTCAAGAGATTCTAAAACATTTCGCTGAATAGAAATCAATCTCTCAATTGTGGGGTCGCAATAATTCATTAAATTCTTGTGCAATTGTTGAATGTATTACAATGTTTTCTTTTTCCGTTGCTTCTTGGAAAATATTGTACGGTGGAAATGCACTAGATCTTCTATTTGTAATGGTATCGTATTATTGCGATAGTTTTACATCTACTAAAATACCTAAAGTCATATTCTTATAACATTACTTATTTATTTTGAATATTTTTTACATGTGTCCCTAAATTTTTTGACAAGATGTGAACTATTAGTTATTTCTTATATAATCGAATGTAAGATCAAATTAAAACTGCAAATCGAGGATCCGAGCATAAGAATTGAAAATATAAATAGAAAAAAAATTGGTATCTTCACATCAACAATGTTTTAGATAGGAGTCTTTTAACAATTGAGTGAACAAAACAATGAGCTGAACGAAAAATTTATGATCAAAGATTTAGAAACGAAACTAACAATGTAAATTTATAAAAAAATGAGCTGGATAGCAATAATGATTTTAACAAATAATTTCTAATAATAGATAGAATGTGAGAATTTATTAGATCTTCAAATAGATTATCCAACAGATAGAAACGGAAAAAAAAAATAAAGCAGTCTTTGGGGACTGCCTATAGAAGTAACTTGTAACGTCGAGCTATTAGATTACTATTTTCGAATTATTTTTGGTTTGTAAAGAAGTGTTTATGATGTGTATTATATGATTCGGCACAATATTTGTAGCTACCCAAATTAAATGAACTAAGCCTTATATTAGGTAAAAATATTGTAATATGACTAAAATGATTTTCTTTTTTTTATTATTTATTTGAAAATTTATATTGAAAGCAAAAAGAAGAATATAACAGTCTGTATAAAAACACGTGCTTGTACTTTGTGAACTATGTATATGCTGTGGAAAAAGTACATACATACATACATAGAGTGTAGAACTAGAAAGAGACAGATGCGAGTAGCCAGTATACTACTCGTATTAGTATACATTTTATACATACATATATATATATATATATATATATATATATATATGTATATGAGGCATTCCGCGTCGTGTATATATGTAGAGAGATATACTCTTTGTATATATATAATGTATACTAATAACGCACGGAAGTATATCTATGTACATATATACACAGTATACATATAGCTCATGGAAAGCGTTCGGTGACGATGACGCGAGTTCCATGATTTTTGTTCACCCAAAAAGTGCTCAACGCGATTAAAGAAGTTTTCACTTCAAAGCGTTCGGTGACGATGAAGCAAGTTCCATAATTTTTGTTCACTCAAAAAGTGCACAACGCACCTAAAGAAGTTTTCACTTTAAAAAAAAATAAAAATAAATAAATAAATAGAAACTAAAAATTGTAACGTAACATCATGATTTTGTTAAATATGAAAGGAACATAACTTACATTGAACAGGCAAATCAATGAATCGTAATGAATCGTAGAATCATCGAAACTACATATGTACCCAAATATTTGTATGTGTGTTTAAGTAATTTATTAATAAAAAATGGTTATTTTCTTCATGAAACTGTAGTTGCAAAATCGGCATCTAAAAAAAAATATAGAGAGAGATAAAATAAAATGAAATTTTAAGTAAAAGCTGATTTCTTGCGACACTTAGCCAAAATAAGATAGGAATCAAAACTCTTTAGTTTTATACTCGTTAGGGCAATGTATTTGAAAACTCAAAATAAGGTGGCAAGGGCACGTGATAGTAGGGGAATTATTCAAATTTTAATTTTGGATTTGACCACCTTTGCAACTTATTTTGGAGTTGGCTGGTTTTGTAATGTACTAAAATTTAATTTTAGTTAAATTTATATGAATATTGGTTTTTCAGGGTTGCAAATCCAGAAAATTATTGTTCAATTAAAGTTTGTTTATAAATAACTGATTTATTTGATTAAATAAATACATAATACACAAACGCACCTCTATAACCTGCTGAATCATCATAGGTACGTTATTAAATTAATAACATTTGATAAATTAATCGTAATATGCTAACTAAGATGCTATTATGTTATCAAATAATATTACATTATTACAAAGCGATTGTACATTCCCTTTGAACTTTGGCTTTGTTTCTTTTCCACGTCGTAGTGTCACTTTTCCTCTTCCTCTATTGATTAGAAGATACTTCTACAAACTTCTGCAAAGTCGATGGAAATACGAAATTTTGTCTTTAGAAACTTCGTATACGCCAATAAAAAGCAGCCACAGTTAAGAGAAAACACCACAACACTAACCTAATCTACAAGCCCACTGCTTTAATCGGGTGGAGCAGAGTCGCGATCTCACAACTATGCGGATGATCGGTTTTCAAACTCATCAGTTAACCCGTTAGTAGTCGATATAGACAGCGCCACCTATTACAGATTGCGCACTTTTTATTTAACTCTCACCAATAATTTTAAGAAGTGATGTGATCGACGTTCCTTCAATTTTATTCGCGTTTTATGTATATCAAAATGCTACTTTTAAAAATTGTTGGTGGCTATTGAATAAAAAAATCTGGCAACACTGAAGGATGGGCGGCAAATCGACCAACTACCGACTACTAACGGGTTTTAAAAAACGTTATTTATAGATATAATTTATATGAGAATTGTTATTATATTAAATAAGGATTTGACCGGGTTTACAGCACCTCGTGATTTTCAAACCCAAGTAACACAGGGATGGATCGGCTTTAGCATGGTTTCTTGTTTCCAGATGGTGAAAATATTTTCTTAGAACTGAAAAAAACAAAAAAGTAAATAAATAAATGAAAAATAAACGCACTGTCCAAATTTAAGGACGGTTTTTAAACTAGACAACGCAGTTATAATAAAATAATTCTTGCAAAGAATATAAAATTTCAATCGATATACGGTAGAATTTTTGTATATTATTCAGTAGTAGTTCAGTAGTTTAAAGTAAAAATATTTTACAGTTTAATAAAAAATACTTATTCAATAGAAATACCAAATAAATAACATATAGTGTTAATAAGTGAAAAAAAAATAATAATAACTAAATTATGGTGCGTAGACAGGCATATATGTGTTTAATAAAATATTGTTTTATAGTTTTTTATGTTAAATCTTATACAGTTTTCGAAAATTGCCATACACTGGTGGACAATTGTTATGGGCGGATGAAAATAACTAAGCTATCTAAATGTTTCTTTCAAATATCTAAACGAATAATTTATGGATACTCTTAAAACTTTAAAGGTAATATAGAACATGCTGTACCCCATATATTCCAGTGAAAGTTTTGTCTCGAAGGCTAAAAGGAAATTAGTCACAAATTAACCAAAAATATATAATCTTCACTATCATACTATGCAAAATAAGGCGTGAAATTAGTTGTAGCTGTAGTATATGATTATGATTTTCTTTTTCAATTATAGATATGAAATTATATGACAATTGTTATTAAAGGAGATATAAAGGTTTCTTTAATAACTACGGCAATTTTCGATCATTTATTATTTATAACATGCAACGCTCTAAAACCAAAGCAATATCACTTTTAGAAAACTTGACATACTGCAATTAGAATGTCTAATGAATTAGATATCATTAGATATCATTATTTCATTAAATATCAAATATCTAATGAAATATGAGTTTTTTTTTTTTTTTTTTTTTTTTTTTTTTGCATAATTTAGTAGCCAAAGTTCAAAAGTTCAATTTTCTTTTCTAAAATTGTTGAATTTTTTTCTTTTTCCAAAGCATACTTTAGAAAATAAATGAATAATTATTAGTTTAAAAATTATTACTCATGCTAAAATTTTATAAAATTCGATTAATTGTATGATAACGAATATGCCATCTAAATTTTATGTCCATATGTTTATTTGTTTAAAAATTATGCGCAAATGAAGAAAACGAGAAAGCATGTTGTTGCTTGAATTTTGAACACCATTGTAACACTTTTCTTTCATTTTAATAGATATTTGATTTTGAAATTATTGATACGTTGTAAAATAATGTCAATTGATATATAGTAAAACGTATCAGTATAATAAGATTCTTTATTTCATAATTTGATTTTTTTTTATTTTTTAAATTAATGAAAACAATTTTATCGATATAAATAATGAACAAGTAACTAGAAAAATGGATTTTTTAAGCAAAAATTCATTAACATGCACATAGGTTAGTAGAGATTTGTACAGTCAAATAAGAAAAATATTGTTTTATAGTTTTAGATGGTGTATATTATGTAGTTTTAATGCATAATCATAAATATTTTCCATAAGAAATTTAATTTTTTTCTCGCGTTAAAAACTTTCGCCCCACTACAGTGTATATAAAATATGAGGGTGCATTAAACCTGGAAATCTGACTCTTCAGCACTAAAAAACAATTATTAAGGTAAAAGTTAACATAGTGACGTCCCATCGACAATGGTATAGATAAAAGATTTAACAATGAATGACAAATTACAATGAATTAAAGGAAAAAAATATTATCAGTGCAGTAGTAACAAATTTAACAATGAAATAATGTAAAACAATAACATTGGAGCTGTAACAGTTTTAAAAAATACTTTGTAACAATGAATTGCATGTAAGAATGAAACAAATTTACAAATTTATTGTCTGAAAATTCAATGGAAAATAACAATGGAAAAAAAAATTAAAATAGAGTTCTTACATCAATAATGGTACAGATAAATTTATTTTAACAATGTAAGATACATAACAATGACTTTAACAGGAAAAAAAAATAGAGCAATAGAAACAAAATTAACAACAAAAATGTATTACAAATTGCCATTCGAGCTGTGAAAATTTGGATAAAAATAATTTCTATCAATGAATAGGACGTAAAAATGAATTAAACCTTCAAATAGGTAGATTATTAGACAACTTGAAGTGAAAATAACAATAAAACTTAAAAATGTAAAATTAAAAATGCTATACAACATAAACAATATTTGGAAAATATTTTTAGCAATTGAAAGAACATAAAAATAAAGTGAACAGACAAATCGATCACCATAATTGTTGAAATAAAAGTAATAATGAAAAGCCATAAACAGTAGCAATAAAGCAAGAAATGTTTCGATAAACATTTTCTATCAATGACTGTGATATAAGAATGACGAAATTTCCTAATAGATAATTAGAGAACTAAAAACAAAACCTAACAATGGAAAATTTTTAAATGTTAATACCACATCAAATTTGGTACCGATAACCATATTTTATTCATGGACAAAACATAAAATTCAATTTAAAAAGAAAAACTGATTATCAGAGTTGTGAAAACGAAAGTAATAATAGAGATATATGAAACAGTTACTTTGAAGCAATAGTACAGTAGATCCACGATTATCCGAGCCCTGATTAACCGAGTTCGGGGTTAACCGAGGTAGTCCCAAAGACACTGCTTCCCGGAGAGGCGTGGCTTTTGACAAAAGGCGTATATAACTTTCAAAATTTTACTATACATCACTGTGTTTTATAATCTATACACGTATGTATTGTATTGCATTTTTAACAGGATACATTTAAATATGTAATATATGTATTATTTTATTCATTGACCACGTTATCATTCATTTTAACCTTTGCCTTATTTTTGACTTCCAATTTACAGCAGAATCCATTTTATCCGAGCTTTCGATTATCCGAGGTACTCTCGGTCCCCATTACTTCGGTTAAGCGAGGCTGTTCTGCGGTTTGGATAAGTGTATTCTGACAATTGACTGGATTTTAAAACGAAAGAAATCTTCAAATCCATGATAAGAGAAATATGAACGAAAACAGCAAGGGAAAAAATTATATATTGACTTCACATCTACAATGGTTGATATAAATATCTTTTTATTATATAATAACCAGAAAAAAAAAGAGATTATGCATATAAAACGATGATTAGAGCACTAGAAAAGAATGTAAGAATGTAAAAAATAAAATAATGACAGAGCAACAATGCTTTGCGCAAGGGTTTTCGTACAATGAATACGTTGTAAGCCTAAATTAAGCCTTGGAAAGAATAATCTATGCACTTGAAAGTAAAATAACAATGGAAAATGTTTTAATAATTGCTTCACATTAACAATGAGTCTTATAAACAACATTTAACAATGGAAGAGATATAACAATGTCTTTAACAGGCAAATCGATTATCAGAGCAGTAGAAAAGAAAGTAACAATGAAAAGTTATAATATACCAACTTTGGAGCGATAACGCCAAGAATATACAATTCCTTACAATGGACGGGGTATAATAATAAAATGAACAAATAAATTCAAGATATAATCTTTAGAAACTAACGACGATAACACGCTGGGGGTAATCAGAACGTGCCTAAATGCAATATGCTGTTTCAATTTATGGAAAAAGGAAACTCTTCTGCTAAGATTCCTGGCCAATGGTCGATAAAAAAATATTTGGAACGACATTGAAAATTTAAAAATTGTTTTTGAAGTACTGAAATCCATTTAGGAAAAACTTTCATGTAACACAACATCATACAGAAATTTACTTGTATTTTTATAGAAGTAATAAAAACAATATCCAGCAATTGAAAAATTAATAGGAAGAACAACAAGGTTCCTAATGAAATATATGGAGTTTAAGACAAAAAAAAAATGTATTGAAATTAAATTTTTTTATACAAGAAAGTATTGGATTCATAAACTTTTCTAAGTTTATTTTTCGATGTAACGGGTGATCAATAAAAATCCGCAATATGTTAACTTTATTATATTTTTTATTAAACGCAATTATGATACAAATAAACATATGCAAATTATAAGACTGGATAAATACTAAATACTGATAGTTTTATCTCTGTTCTATTACACCATTTCTGCGGATATAATCAATTATTTTCTTTGTATCGACTGCGAGCTTCAGTACAAGGTTTAAAATAATTTGTTTTATGCAATATCTGATGCGATTCACAAGTTGATCGACATTTTCTGCCCGCCAAGCCTTTGCATTAACTTTCCCTTTTAAAATTGACCAAAAGTCTTCAATTGATCTTGCCTCTGGAACATTAGCGGGATTATCTTCTTTAACCACAAAGTCAATTGATTCTTGAAGGAGATAATTGGTCACTTTTTTAGCATAATGAGAACTGGCCAAGTCTGGCCAAAATATATAATTTCTTTGGTAATTATCTCGAATATAGGGAATTAGACGCTTTTTGTTACATTCCTCAAAATAAACATCTTGATTGATCGCCATATTTGAACTTCGAATGAAAGGCTTGCTCATTCCTTTTGGACCAATGGCAATCCATACAAGAACTTTGCTTTCAAACTTTGTTTTCGTTGAATATTTAACATCTGGTGGTGTATCTGATATATTGGAAGAATAGAAACGATTATTGCCATTTATTGAGGAATTTGAAAGAGTAAAATATGATTCATCATCAAGAATCCAAGACCTTTTTGAAAATTTTCGATACAGACATCCCCACTTCGCTTTTGCTGAAATTTGTTGCATTTAATTTCTTTGTGAAATGGTTTTCTTCTTTCGGCAACTTATCTTTGCTTTCTCAAGGACATAATTAATCATTGATTGTAAACATTTGTACTTTTTTGCTGCTTGACGCTGAGAAATTCGGTCCTTGTGATCAAAATCCTTTTTCAAATTTCCAATTTTTTTACGTGTGAAAATTTTTGCAACTCTTCCAGAGCCAGATTGGCGAAAAGCACTCAAACCCCTTTTATAACGTTTCAAAATGTCATAAATAGTTAGTTGTGGTATTTTTTCTTTCATAAAATGCTTTACAGTTAAAGATTTACCTGACGAAAGATTTTCTGAATAGAACTCGTACACACGAGATCGCAGATTGTCTTCATTCGAAGTCATATTACCTAAAAAAAAGAAAATATTTTGCAAATGTGAATCTGTCTACAGTAACTAGTAAGGTTAAGTAATAATCCACATTAAAATTTTAGCAATTTATATCATTTTTTAACAATTTGAATGCTGTTAAATTTATTGCGGATTTTTATTGATCACCCGTTATTTACAGGTTTTGCGATTTCTAGAATACGATTTGGCTATTTTCAGTAAAGGTCTGTCAATCCATATGTCTATGCGTGTAAAACAAAATTTTATGGCAACTGTATCTCAGGAACTACTGCACAGAAATTGATAAAAAGTGGTGTGTAGTTGGAACTTAACGTGAATTAGTACCAACCAAAGTTTGATTAAAATCGTCCCAAAGGTCGCGTCGCCCTCCCATTTATTTTTTTAAATTTTTAATACTGCAGTATAGGACAAAATTACTTATAAAGAGCATAATAAGAATAATTTTTAACATATCGTTAGTAATTTAAAAAAATAAATATATTCATTTATTAATTGTAATCTGGGAATTTTTTTTTTTTTTGAACATGTTAGAATTTTGCTTACCCATGAAAAGAAGTCCCTTCCCTCCCCCGAGAGAGCAAATTTTTCAAAATGGTTATCTTTAAAAAAAATCATGCTACTTACCTCTAAAACGAATAGTGGCACCATTACTTTTTGTTAATTAAAATAATAATAATAATAAAGCTATCGTAATTTTTTTTCTGACCTTTTTTCTTCGGGTATTTGGTGTTATACTTCTCTACGACGAAAGTCGCTTGCCTTTATCATTGAAGATCGTTTAAATAAATAATAATTTAAATAAATTTTATGTTCTGAATGAATTTGTATAAGAAAATATAGAAGAAAGTCTTGCGACGGGCACAATATACTAACTTTTATTCGTATAAACATCGGCACCATGATCAACATAATATTTATTATTTGTTAAGTTTTATTCAGATACGAACAATAAAACCGGAGCTATTTGTCTGTAAGTATTGCCAATTTAATTTTAATCAACTTGTATTTCTCAGTACTGTACAGTTTTATAATTTATATAATAATAATAATAGTAATAGTAATAATAATAAAAATAATAATAATGTACGGTTATACTAACGCATAATATATAATGCATCGCACTATTTTCGTTTAGCTCTGTAAAATAATTATAAATTCTTAGCACATTATTTTCTACGGACATTGCTTTTAAGCTTCTTAATAATGTATAAAATATTTATGATGTTAACTACAGTGTATCAACATTAAAAGCTTTTTAATCAAACATCCTGATATATAGTAATGTATAAAATTTATTTTTTGTTACTGTGTACAGATCATAAACTGTATATGCATTAAAAATAATACTGCTTAATTCTATGTAACTCATATTTGTACCTAATTTCAAGTCATTAAAGAAATTTTTTGAATGCTCTTTTGGAACAGACAGATGTCCCTGCAAGCACCAGACAGATACCATTTGAATGAGGTATGACAAGCAGCCTCACTAATGTTTTATCAATAAAAAATACGTATATTTATATAAACATCAAAACTCTAAATATTAAAAGAATATTTTTACAAAAAATTAACACAAAATAAAACATGAATTTACATGTCTAATACATGTCAAATTTTTAAAAATTTCAATTACAAATTGTTTAAACAGTTAATTTAAAATTTAAATATTTTAAACTATAATAACATGTACCAATTTTTAACAGAAAACTCAGATTACTTGAACATAACAATAAAAACACAGTTACATTTTTTTTTATATTATAAATTTCTTATTTATCTTGAAATTACTTTTGTTCTGGCAAACATAAAAATTATATAATATTGGGTTTTCTCTTCTTTTTTGTTATTAGCCAATAATTACAAGTCAATAATTTTATCCAGAGTAGAAAAAGAATATAATTCACTGTTTAATATTTGCAATAGGCAAATATTGGATAGTTGGAGAGATAAATGAAAGTGAAAGAAATGTCGCTATATTTGAATTTAAATCAAAAGAAAAATTGGAACTATTTAACATTTTCGACTTTTGAATTATAGCCCGAAGGCATGTAAGTTTCATAGAATGATTAATCTTTTATGATCGTGCTATAGAAAAGTTCCTAGAATTTTAAATCTTTTTTTTTTTTTTTTTTTTTTTTTTTATGCATTTTTCCTATGCATATTTAAGGCACATGCACATATTTCCTTATTAAACTTTTTATTTGACTTATAATCTGCATATAAATGTTATACGCAAAATTATAACGTTATGTTTATTTTGTAATATATTCTTTAACCATATTAGACTTCAAAGGATAAATTGAGTAATAGTTTTATAAATCCTTACATATTTCTATAGCTGGTGCTAAACAAAATTATAATTTCTGAATTATTCATAAAAAAATATTATAAATATTGATGCACAGTATCTCAACACAAGGTACAGAAAAGCTTTTAGAAATGAAATTCATAAATATAATACCATTTATGAATATATATATATATATATATATATATATATATATATATATATATATATATATATACATATATAAACTAGTTACCAAATTGGCTTTTGTGCATTGTTGTGGTTAATTATTTATCTGTATTTTTTGTTCTTATTCTGTTATCATAATATATATATATATATATATATATATATATTGATTAAAAGTGATAAAATTAAAATTCTGACTACATCGAATATTAAACATTTTTTAACTTTAAATAACCATACCAGCTTAACTATTCCTATATTTAATGATGAATATTTTGTTAAACAGTATATCATAACTGTTGACATTGGGTCTTTCTCCTTGTTGTATTATTCAAATTTACGATGATTTATTTCCTTACGCAAAATGACCTCGAGATTAACTATATACAGGATGTTCCCGACTATAAATGGTGATAGAACTTGCCAAAACAAACAAATTTCACCATACAGTGTGAGGTCGGAAAGTAAATAAGACACAGCCGCGAAAGGCCGTCATCTGGGTGAAAATGGAGATTACAATAAAGAAAAAAGAACCCTTATCATTGAAAATTTACAACAAATGCTCAAATGAGTGACCACCAGTTACAATACAAGTTTTACGTCGGAGACGGATTGAATCACGCAGGCGTTGGTAGACTCCTGACACTTCCCTTATGCGACTTTATGGAAACGACATCCACTGCTAACATCAAGGATTCTAAGATTCTAAGACGGAAGGTGGCCGCTCACCACTATGCAGCGGTTTTGAGCGATTTTAACCTTTAGAGGTTAAAATTATTCCTCAGTTTATTCCTCTCCGATCGCACTGTGGAGATGCCTGCCTCAAGGATTGTCTTTATTCGATATATCATTCTCACAATCAGTGTTAGACAAGTACCATATCTTTGTACGAGGAATGATCCCGTCCCGAAGTGTTGCCTGTACAATCATCAATTAATATCCAGTCATCAGCGCCAAGTTTAAAATCATTCCTGGTAAAGACTTACAGCATCATCATCATTGCCGTCTGCAGCTTAGTACATAAGGTGCACATCGACCATCTCTGAATTCAAATATTTTTGGATCACCGACGATGGATAGCAGTTAAATGACGGGTTCTACGGTAGCCGATGATACATCCACTTTAGATAAAACACCCTCTCACGGCTCGCCCTTTACTTTTCGACCCCACATTGCATGGTGAAAGTCGTTTGATTTAGCAATTTCTATTACTCCTTGCATTTGTGACCATAAATTTTGTTACACCCTACATATATATATATATATATATATATATATATATATATATAATATATATAGTATCTCAATGTGAGGTTGGTTATTCCTGATGCATTACTTCTACATTCTAATCCATTAATTTTAATATTTATTCAATTATTTGTGTCTTGTTCCAGAAATTCAGCTTTTTTCATTTTTTCGTTCACTTTTTTTTTTTTTTTTTTTTTTTGTCATGGTCAAATTATTTATTAAAAATTTAATTTAGTTAACTAGTTACCAAATTTCTTTGGAAGTTGGGGCGAAGTATTCATGTGTTTATTTTCGTTCTCATTCCTATTGTTGTTATAATATATATATATATATATATATATATATATATATATATATATATATGTATATATATATATTATGATAACAATAAGATATGTTCCTATTTTAATATAAAATGTGAGAAGTGATTAATGAAACGTAGTATCAAAAGACGTTTAATGAAATTGATTCTTCAAAAGCGATATTAAAAGTCAATCTGGAATGTTAAGAAAATTTAAAGGAAACCGCATACAAAAAAAAAAAAAAAAAAAAAAAAAAAAAAACTGAAGAAAATTAGCTCAGAGTCGAATTATGCCATAATGTTGTTCATTTACCCCATTTTACACTATATCGAAAATTTAAAATAATACCAATAATAATTACTCAATGATTAAACTATGATTTTTTTATTAATGTTAATATAAAGAAAACAATTATTTACCTCATTAAAAATCTATGACCATGTTTATTGCAGAAAGACTATTTTAATGAGAAAAAAAAAAAAAAAATCTAAAAAATATCAATAATAAAATCTAACAAAAATATTAAAGATCTTTGAATCAAATTTTCTTTTGTTTTCTTTGATTATGATTATTCTAAAAACATGGATTTTGAAAATCGCATTATATTCGTTATGTACCCCAGCATTCTATTCATTATATACCCAATTACTAGATCTAAACGATTAACGTAAATACATTTCATTATTTGAAACCACATTAATTTTCGCTTGATCCATGGAAAGGATACATTACTTTCTCTATAATTATTATTCCCATTTTGTCATAAAATTTAAGGTAAAAGACTTTTCTAAATAAAATACTTTTTAATAATTTAAAAAAATCATTATTATTTTTTTTTCTAATAATAAGTATGTTTTAACTACAATAAACATTTTATATTATTAAAAAATTATATATAAATAAAATATATCAACACACGAACGCTAATGCTAACTCTGAAAAAAAAAAAAAAAGAGAGAGAGAGAGAGAGAGAACAGAAAAATAATGATTGTGGATTTGAACAAATATTACTGACGATACTATCAAGTCCATTCGAAATATAAATTCCAGATTCATAAATATTTCTTGAAGTGATTGTGACCAGGTTATAAGTATGTGTAAAAATGTGCTAGTTTCCGTTAATGATGGCAGAAACTGTATAGCTCTCTTATTATTTAATCCAGACATGTTACTTATTACTTGCTTACCATATGGCCTTCACAGAGTAGAGGAAAAGGTGAAATCTTTGTTCTTATAAGTAAAATAATATCTTGTGCTACGAAAATTTTCTTAAATTCCCTGTATGGTCTAAACTTTACAATTAGATGTACCTTGACCTTCATTTTTAAAAACAGCCTGTTCTAACAATCTGGGGTTCTTAGATAAATGCTGCTTACACTTAATTTAAATAATTTTTGATTAAAAAAAAAAAAAAAAAAACATTTGCACTCCGGGAGTGCCGACAGAAGTGAAAACGTGAACAATTACGTGTGTATTTCTTGAATCGTCAGGAAATATTAATATTGTGTAGGAAATACTTTTAAATGAAGTGTTTTTTTATTCATTAATATAAACTACTACTACAAAAATTATATTACAATTTTATTTAATGCGCTAACTGCAATAGAGACAGTGTCCGGAGAAGAGAGAAGTCGTGTAGAGCCGCACCAGATTGCAAAAACTTGAGAAAAAGGGCGGCTTTGGCCTTTCTCACGGTTTTGTGAGGTCTAACTGCAATAGAGACAGTGCCCAGAGATGAGAGAAGTCGTGTAGAGCCGCACTAGATTGTAAAAAGTTGAGAAAAATGGCGGCTTTGGCCTTTCTCACGGTTTTGTGAGGTCTAACTGCAACGTTTCCGGCTGCAATCTTTAAGAGACAGTGGCCGGAGATGAGAGAAGTCGTGTAAAGCCGCACCAGATTGTAAAAACGTGAGAAAAATATCGGCTTTGGCCTTTCTCACGGTTTTGTGAGGTCTAACTGGAATAGAGACAGTGTCCGGAGATGAGAGAAGTCGTGTAGAGCCGCACCAGATTGTAAAAAACGTGAGAAAAATGGCGGCTTTGGCCTTTCTCACTGTTTTATGAGGTCTAACTGCAATAGAGACAGTGTCTGGAGATGAGAGAAGTCGTGTAGAGCCGCACCAGATTGTAAAAACGTGATAAAATTTGCGGTTTTGGCCTTTATCACGGTTTTGTGGGGTCTAACTGCAACGTTTCCGGCTGCAATCTTTAAGAGATAGTGTCCGGAGATGAGAGAAGTCGTGTAGAGCCGCACCAGATTGTAAAAACGTGAGAAAAATGGCAGCTTTGGCCTTTCTCACGGTTTTGTGAGGTCTAACTGCAATAGAGACAGTGCCCAGAGATGAGAGAAGTCGTGTAGAGCCGCACCAGATTGTATAAAGGTGAGAAAAATGGCGGCTTTGGCCTTTCTCACGGTTTTGTGAGGTCTAACTGCAATAGAGACAGTGCCCAGAGATGAGAGAAGTCGTGTAGAGCCGCACCAGATTGTAAAAAGGTGAGAAAAATGGCGGCTTTAGCCTTTCTCACGGTTTTGTGAGGTCTAACTGGAGTAGAGACAGTGTCCGGAGATGAGAGAAGTCGTGTAGAGCCGCACCAGATTGTAAAAACGTGAGAAAAATGGAAGCTTTGGCCTTTCTCACTGTTTTGTGAGGTCTAACTGCAATAGGGATAGTGTCCGGAGATGAGAGAAGTCGTGTAGAGCCGCACCAGATTGTAAAAACGTGAGAAAAATGGAGGCTTTGGCCTTTATCAAGGTTCTGTGAGGTCTAACTGCAACGTTTTCGGCTGCAATATTTGAGAGACAGTGTCCGGAGATGAGAGAAGTCGTGTAGAGCCGCACCAGATTGTAAAAACGAGAGAAAAATGGCGGCTTTGGCCTTTCTCACGGTTTTGTGAGGTCTAACTGCAATAGAGACAGTGTCTGGAGATGAGAGAAGTCGTGTAGAGCTGCACCAGATTGTAAAAACGTGATAAAATTTAAGGTTTTGGCCTTTATCACGGTTTTGTGAGGTCTAACTGCAACGTTTCCGGCTGCAATCTTTAAGAGATAGTGTCCGGAGATGAGAGAAGTCGTGTAGAGCCGCACCAGATTTTAAAACAATATACAGTAGATAATCATTAACACTTCACATTAGCAAGTTAATTGTATGATACATTATTTGTATCTACAAGGATGGACGCGAATTCAATTATTTTTGTTCACCCAAAAGTTTTCACTTCAAATGGAAAGCGTCAGCTGACGATGACGGGAATTCAAAGATTTTTGTTCACCCAAAAGTGCTTAACGCGCCTAAAGAAGTTTTCACTTCAAAAACTTTTTTATTGCTTTATACAATGTAGAATCACCCTCTATCTTGACCAATGTTTAAGGAAATGCTTTATGATAACTCACTTTAAAAATGTGCATCGAATATAGAAACCTACTTTTCTTTTATAAGTTAAACTATTACGAATTCGGAAACTCAGAGTCTTCCCTTAAATCAGACAATGTCTTTATGAATATTTCAATTTTATACTTATATGATAACTCACTTTAAAAATGTGTACCAAATATAGAAACCTACTTTTCTTATATAAGTTAAACTTATACGAATTCGGAAACTCAGAATCTTCCCTTAAATCAGGCAATGTCTTTATGAATATTTCAATTTTATGCTTCAGATTTTTTAGTGCATATTTGCATGCATATTTTAGCATTTTTCAAGTGCATATAATTAAAACAAAATTTGTTTGTGGAATTTCTGGCATTCACTTAGATGCATTTATTTTTTGAATATGTAAAAAATAGAAACCTTAAAACATTAAATTAACTTTTAAATAACAATTTATATTTTCATATAAATTGACAATTTCTTTTAGATTTCATATTATAATATTATTCGTAAAGATAAAACTATACAACATGCAAAAATGCCAGTTAAAAAGATCAATTTAAGTATGTCACTAATCTCATAAAATCCTTATACAGCCGCGACAAAAAGAAAAGTACAAATGGTTTTTTCTTTGATTTTTCATAAAATAACATTATCTAAATTGTGATTATCATTTATTATTATCATAAAATAACACTTTTCCCGGACTAATTTTTGTTTTAAGACTAATTTAGAAAACTTTTAAGACTAAATTTTTTCTAATTTAAGACTGCACTCCGCGACAAAAAGATAGGAAAAAAGGGATTTTTTTATTTTTTCATAAAATAACATTATCTAAATTGTGCTGATCATTTATTATCATAACAAAATATTATCATATCAAAAACATATTAATTATTTGATTCATATTCAAAATATTCATATTCAAAATAATCATATTCAAAAATTTAAAAAAAAAGTCCTTTGTTCCTATCTTTTTGTCGCGGTGTGTAGTCTTAAATTAGAAAAATTTTAGTCTTAAAAATTTTCTAAATTAGTCTTGAAAAAAAAATTAGTCCGGGAATAGTGTTATTTTATGATAATAATAAATTATAAGCACAATTTAGATAATGTTATTTTAGGAAAAATCAAAGAAAAAACCCTTTGTACCTATCTTTTTGTCGCGGGGTGTATGTTAGGTATATAAATGCATGTAAAAATATTTAAGTAAAAATTTATTAGGTACTATTTGAAGATAAATACTAGATATTTGCGCTTTCTGAAATATAGGGCAGACACTGTTTATCAAAATAAAATTTTTTGTTTCATATTTCGTGCTCAAAATTTTTTTATGTCGCATAAATTTTTAGAAATATCTTCCACTAAAATGCTTAATCCCTGACAAAATCCTCTGTTTTCTTAAACCTATAATTAATCACACTAATTAGGGGATTTTTTCACAGTCCGCTAACACAAATAAAAGACCGTCTTCTGTAAATAAAATAAAATGTGTACAAAGACTAATTAAACGTATTAATTTCTATTTAGATTTCGTATTTAACGAGATCGGTTTAAGAATAAATTGCTTTTACACAGATCCCTAAAAATCCCCAATGAATTATATTTTCTTTAATTATTATTCTATTGCATCCATTTATTAAGAGTTTTTTGCAGAAGAAATTCGTTCATTTTTCATGAACGTCTTTCATATATTTATTGTTGTTTTCAAATGCTTTTTAAGGGCACTTTTTTTTTCGGAGAAATTTTGAGTTATAGAATAAAATTTCTTATTTTATTAATAGGGTACGTGCACCAGTGACTGACACTTTTAGAGTAATCTCTGATGTTTTAAATGTTCTAGTCATGAGAAAATATTTTTAGAAATTTTAAGTTAATACAAATGGTATGAAAGATATTCAGAACCACATATACGTTAAAATATATACATTTGATAACAATTATTTTTTTTTATGAATTCTTATTTGACACCCACTCAATGTTCCAGTAATTGACACTGCCAGTTTTTCATTTTATCAGTAATTGGCACCCTATGTTCCAGTGTTTGACACTGCTTGTTATTCATTTCACCAGTTATTACCACCCTATGCTCCAGTGTTTGAAATAAAATGTTGAAATTCTTGTATGTAAAATATATGATTTTATTATTTTTCTTATTTATTAATTATTTCTGGATAGATGCCAATTACTGGAGCATGCCAATCACTGGAGCACCTACCTTACTATAAATAAAACTGTCAGTAATCAGAAATGTAACGCTGAAATTTAGAATATATGATTATTTTTTCTTCTATTACTGTTTCGGTTGAAATTTGTAAACTCCAAAAACATTATTCTGAAATAGTAAATCTTTTTTTTTTTTTTTTTTTTTTTATCTCAAGAGTCAGAGCGCTCTTACTTTTTTACGATCGTTTTATTTTGCTGTCAACGCAATTAAAAACAAGAAAAAGAAATAAAAAATTCTTGAATGTTTCAATGCTAAGCATTAAAACTTTCAAGAAAATTTTCTTTTTGAGAATTGTGGTGAGAGTAATATAAAACGATCGTATATAGGTAAGAGTACTGCGACCCCTGTAGCTTATATTCATAAGGTAGTTGAATTTTAATTTATTTAATCTACTAAAAGAATCTTTCTTCTATTAAAGTATTAGTATATAAATATTAAAATTAAATACATTAATTATTTTAAATTACTTGCAAAATTTTAATGACAGCATGGGAAAAACTATATTTTAACAATTCACATTCTTTTTAAGCAAACACCATAAAATGTAAAAACACACAACATTACATTGCATTTCCTCCTGAAAAGAAAATGTAACACAAATACAGCATTTTGCTTTATCTCTAGTTAAAAGCACATATTTATTTTATTATAAATGATATAATTATTTATGTACTCATATTTATCTGAAGAAACTGTGATTCTTTCCTCAAATAAATTAAAAATAAAAAGTTGTGTTTCATTTCTGACATTTTAGTAGGTGAGTAATAATTTAATTTTATGAGATTATTTTAGCTAAACTTTTTCATAAATGAGTTATCTAAAAATGCTTTTTTTTTTTTTTTTTAGCTACTTTCTTTTAATTCCTTACAAGGCAGTTAAAAATAGTATCGCTGCGGTTCCTTATTCTGCTTGTCCATCTGTGCAATAATTGTTAAGGCATGTTGTATATCTACGAAATTCGCATCAGTTAAAACAAATCATTTAATAATATTTTCTATTGAAATAAATAAATAAATAAATAAATAAACGTAGCATTTTTTTTAATAAAAAAAAATTGTTTACTATAAACTATATGTATTACAGGTAAGTAGAATTTATTTAACCCTTAAATGCCGAGTGTTGCATTTCCGCAACATAACCAACTTTATCTTCTAAAGTATTATTAGAATATCATTGAAGCTCTAAATCCTCATGCTTGCTAATTGATAACAAATGCCTTTTAGCTGTAAACAATAGTTAAAATAAATTATAATTTTTTAAAATATTTTTTTCCGTGATTTATTTAAGAGATTTAAATAAGTAAAACATTTTTTTAAATTCATAATAAAATAATGAGGCATTTAAGAGTTAATATGGCAATTTATTGAAAAAATGTTTCAAGTGGATTGAACATGCTATATCACAAAGACATTCACTGCAATGATTTCTAGTAAGGGTCTGGTAAAATTTAGTGTTTAACAATTTAAATAATAATGTAGGTATATGCAAACTTATGATATTCTTCCATAGTATAACTCACGTACTTTCTTTTACAGTGCAAACGTTTATCATGAACAATTTCGATTTACCGTTTGAATTTTCCTTTTCTTCAGATATACTACGGAATACAGAGGAAGTAGTTAAATTTCTTAATATATTACATTCTACGACAAAGCTTGCTTTCATCTTTTAAGTACAGTAAATTACATAATGTGTGCATATAGAAATCTGAAAACCCCCATGAATATCGTGAAATACAATGGGACTCTTTAGCTTAATGCGATGTTAATGTGTGTTTAATTGGTGGTGTACGACTACGTCGCTGGTACTTATTTTTTCACAGAAAATCTATTCGCATCGGTCATTTACTTAAACCGGGTGAAACATTCCGTATTTATACAACTCTAATAGCTCCAGTCACATGTCTTTTTGCAACACGATGGTTCAGAGCATCATTGGGATACCATCCTTCGTAGTTGTTTAAAATTACCATTTCAAGGAAAGATAGCGTTGGCGAAAGTGGAATTAGCATTATTGGTCAAGGCGACCGGATTTTGTCCACTTTCGTCACCTAATAAAATGCCGCTGGACTTTTTCGAATATATAAACTCATTAATAATAGGAGAAAAGTTTCAGATATTAATTACCTAATGACAAGGAATTTAATCGTAATAGGAACTGTGGATGCAGTCATACTAGCAGGTACCTCGAGTGAAATAAACTACTATCCTAATATTCTCCGTGTTGCGAAGACCGCATGTTTGTCCCGTACACTGAGAATAGCCGTAAACTTTATTGAATCTGTTTAATCAAAAATGTTTTGAATTTATATCTATCTGCATTATTTTATGAATTATTAAACATCAAAATGTGTCTTATTTTTAAAGTCATTTTGGCAAAATGATGGGCATAACATTTACAGAAAAAAATAATATTAAAGTTTGGATGTATAATAAATTTAATATTTTAAACTATTTGGAATAATATCATATCAGTATACAGTCGGCAGCAAAATTATTGAAGCACACATCCACACTTTTCATATATTTCTTTCTTAGTTTGATTGCTGATTTTTAGCATCAGCATACTTTTTTATAAACAGTGTAAGACTAAGATCATGACTCGACAAGTATTTACTTAACAAAAAAAGCACTAGGTGATCATCTTTTAAGAATTAATTATTGCTAGTGCTTCAATAATTTTGCTGCCGACTGCATGTAATTAAGCTTCAATTTAATTCGAAATAAATGTGCGTTTAATATTAACACTCATTTTATAATATTTGATTCAATATAAATCTATTCTGCTATTAATGCATTATTCTTAAATATTTCTGTATATCTTTTAGTCTATTATATCTTTTTATTACTGTCTTTTTAAGATTCTCTTTTGTATATTTTTTACTATTTCAATTTATTGTATTTGTATAAACCACTGACTCGTCAAGTTTAGATTACTTTTCTTGATATATTCAAATCAAATGAATAAAGCAAACAAATAAAACCGAAAAACTCAAAAATAAACTACAAATATACATCAGTAATTAATTCAGATTCTTATAATTGTGCATCAGTCTTGAATATTAATAAGCAATTTCAATTTTGCAAAACTCATTTTTCAGATAAAAATATTACAATTTGTGAAAAAAAAAAAAAAAAATCCTTTCAACTTTTTTTTATGAAAAATATGCGTGTCGCTATCATGAAATACATGACTTAAAATATCCACCTTTGTACTCTAAAAAACCTGTTATGATGATTATGTCAGAATTTGAGACGACGAGTCTAAGTGTCTCATGCCCTAATGTTCAAAATACTCATTTAACACTTAGGTAAGGTAATTCGAGCATTATTATCTATAAGAATTAGTTCATCACTAGCATAAACTAATATGATCTGAACTTTTTATTGAAGATTATTTTTTCTTGCTATGTAATAGGAGTCAATATTTCTTTATAAAACACAAAAAGACCATTGAAACCAGTCAAACAGATTGAAGTCAAAACGTGATTCCACTTTCTATTAACCTAAATTTTAGCAAAAATTTATTATTTTTATTTCGTCCGATGCTTTTTTCACATCACCACAAAACCTAAATCATAATTCAAAGTAGAGAAAGGTGGACTAAAATGATCGTCTTAAGGGAAAAACTTGTGTAAAATAATCTAACTGTTTAAATGAGACTCTGGTTCTTTGCTAGTGTGTTTTACACTATATTTTGAATTATAAATATACTGTAATAATATATTTAAATTAAATTGAGTAATGGAAAAAATAGATTTTCGAAAAAGGGTACAAAGTATCCCTTTACCCTCACCAAAGGACAAAATGATCTTTCTTATGAAAATAATTGTACATTGTTTTTTATCGACAAAATAAAGGATGTAAAATAAATTGTGATAGTACCTAATGAAATAAAATACGTTTTGCAAACAAATACCATATATAATTTATTATTATTATTATTATTATTATTATATTTTTTTTTTGTGTCACAAATAATTTTTGAAAAAAAAAAAAAAAAAAGGAATATCTGAAAATTATGATCTAAAAATAGTAGATAAAATAACAGAGCAGAACAAAGTCAGAAATAAGTTAATGCCTATTTCCGACAAATATGTTCCTCATAATGGATTCACAACGATTCACGTAATGGATTCAATACTACTAGCATAAACCTGGCAACATAGTCGTCCATTTTAGATCATGTTACAGGATGACGAAGGGAACATAAAAAAAATTTAGTAAGTGTAATATACTTCTAAAAACATATTTTATGATGTAAACCAAGTCATATTTCTATACATGAAAGACTATGTAAATTAATAAATAGGACAGTTGGTTCTTAACTTATAATAGATGTTAAAGCCCACTTTTTCAAAGAATTCTATTCAGACGCGTAATACTGCCTTCGCTTGAATACCGTCATAGCTTCTTCTTGACTTGGTACAACTAGTTTATGTGATACCCGGTAGATAGGGCTATCTGTTTCGAAGAAAACATATGTGGATCGTTATGACCGCTAGGACGATTTTAGGCTAATTTCCTTAGATATAAAATTGTATGTATAGAGTACGAAAATACCTTGCTGTCTGATCAAAAAATTTACTTTCATCCGGAATATTAAAGTATAATTCTTGGTCATAGTTTAAGAGAAATTTAAAAGATATACAATATAATTATTCCATATATCCACAAGATAATTCCATTGTATGCAAGATAATTGCGTATACAAGAAAATTATTCCATAGTTAAGTCAAAACAACATGAAACAAACTTTATATATATGTAATATATATATATATATATATATATATATATATATATATATATATAAGGTAACGACACCAGTGCTCGTCACACTTAAGGCCTTATTTTTAAAATTTTTGTTTTTTCGAGTGGTATTCGTGTGGTATTCATGTATCAATATTATACTTTGGTCTATTTTATACACTGATTCTTCTTAGTTGTTGTTAGACACTTGCAATTTTTAAATCGTTAAGCCATTTAAAAAAAATTAAATAAAAATTAAACCTATAAAAATGTACTAGTGCTCGTCACTTGAAAAATGCGTTTCACCAATAGTCACCAGGTGTTTGCACCAGTGGTCGTCATGTAAATAAAACGCAACAATTTACTGAATAGTTTGATTTTAATTGCGATTTTACAAAATTTAATGAAACAAAATATAGTTGGCAGCTATTTAGAACCTAAATCCATTCTTAGAGCTTAAAACACAATACATAAAGCGGTAAAATACAAAATATTGCGAATAAAACATATTCATATGTGAAATAATTTGAAAATTGTTTGCTTTTAAGAAAAGTTATCAAAATTTTATTCGTTCTCAAAAATATCTTTACTTAAAGCAGAGGGTAAGTAGCAGGGGAGGGGGTAATAATCTGGTTTTTAAGAGTGACTTTGCTCCAAATTATTCAGTAAGATTGATTTTACCATGTTTTTATTAACTCGTATTCTTGTTTTTTGTCCAGTACAAATCTTGCAATTGATTTTTAACTAACTTCCCGACTACCTAGACATTTGAAACTTTCAGAATAGCCCAGTACACGATGACAATGCATTTTTTAAATACTTTTAGCCAACTGTTTCGGATCCCCGCTGCCTTCAGTAGCGTTTATTATTCAATAGAAAATTTGTTTAACTAACTTCCCGACTAGCTAAACATTTGAAACTTTTAGAATAGCTCAAGACACGATTACAATGCATTTTTAAAATACTTTTAGCTTTAGCCAATTCTTTCGGGTTTTCGCTACCTCCGGTAGCATTTATATCATTCAACAGAAAATTTAAAAACATGGTATATAAAAAAAATCTTTTGAACTTTCAATTATTTTTTTAAAAAACGTATGGGTTTATCATGCGTACCTGACGCACGCTACAGAGGAATTTTGCGAAATCTTTCGCTTCTCCTTCCTCATTAAGTGTGGGGTGGATGCAAAAACACGTTTTCAAGAGTAATTCTGCTCCAAATTATATCAGGAAAGCAATTTTCGATGCATTGGTTGGTTATGCGTACCCAAACATATTGTAAAGGAATTTTGCGTAATTCTTTTTGACCAAATTTTGAGGAAGGGGAGCAAAAACATATTTCTATGCATAACTTTGCTCTAAATTATCACACAAAGGTGTTTTTTGATGCTTGAGTTGGTCTTATGTATCCAACTCCTAGTATAAAGAGGTTTTGCGGAAATCTTTCGTCTATGTGCGGGTCGCAAAAAAAAAAAAAAAAAAAAAAAGTTTTTAAGCGTAACTGTGCTGCAAACCATTTTAGCGTGGGGGGGGGGGGATGGGATTTTTTTTATGCGTTGGTGGTGTGCACCCAACACACATTATAAGACGATTTTCCAAAATGACCCCTCCCCTCTTCCCTCGGTCGGTCGGACAAAAAACAAGTTTTTAAACTTAGATCTACTCCAAATTAATTCAGAAAAGCGAGTTTTGATGTGTGGGTATTGGTTAAAAGTTCCCAATATGTAATTTGATGATATTTCGTTAAAATTCTAAATTTATCCGTGGGAGAGGGGGGCGGGATAAAAAGTGGTTAAGTCTATGCCGAAGGCAGTAGAAGCCATTCATCATATTGCGGGACGGAAAGCTATTACAGAAGACAGCGGGAACATTAACTGTGGTTTCGACTGATTTCAAAGGTTTTTTTTTTTTTTTTTTTTTTTTTTTTTTTTTTTAAATAATGATATGGATTTTTTCATATTTTATTTAAGTATAGAAACCAGCGAAGAGGGTAAAGCTTGCTAGTATTATTCTACACATCAAGCTAATGTTATCAAATATTATGGATATGTATCTTACAATTTTAATATTTAAGAACAACAGTCAACAGGGTAATTTTGATCAACATTTTAATTATTTGCTTATCTTACATAAATGATATAATGTATAAATATAAAACATGCTTAAGAATTGCTTTTAATATTTAATATTTTCTATATAATTTTTTATTCACGTACATCTAACGTAAGAAAAATGCCTTAACATAATTTTGAACTGACTCACAGTCATGTTAATTATGAAATTAAGCCTTTGTATTTTATAATTTTCGCAATATTTATGAATTAAAATTAAATTATCACGGTCAGTAAAAAACTTATACAAAATGCATAAAAAAGTCCTTAAATGGTACTTATAGTTTGTGACTAGTTAGTATGAAGCAACTTTAAAACATCACTTAAATGCATCTTCGCAAAAGCATGACATCATAAAAATTTAAAATACATTAGACAGATTATAGAGTAATCATGTCTGGTTTTCTAAAATGTATAGCAGAAAACTAGAAAAAACTCTTTATAACTAAATATGCTTATGTGCCATTGTTTAATTTTTCCAGCAAAATACAATGCAAAATTTTAGGTGGTTAAAGTCAGTCATAGTGAATTAAAGATACCATGACTGACTTTATTTAAAGAAGCTATATAAAAGTTACATGTGCAACAAAGTTCACATTCTTGAGGTTAAAATACATTTGTTTACATTTACGAATATCCCTGACGACAACTGGTGCCGATAGGCTAATTAAAGTAAAACTTATATCATCATAACTCTAAACGAAAATATAGTATTTTTAATCAAGAAAGTTACCCGGTTATTAAATATGTTAAAACACCAGTGTTCGTCAAGAATGACGAGCACTGGTAAAACGTGCAAAATATGCACCAGTACTCTTCATGCCTTAAAAATCTTTATATTAATGTGAAATTTTAAAAAGTTGCACATAAATCATATTCTACATTTCATAAACATTATATACAATGCTTTATGAGGAATGTCAAATACAGCAAACAACAAAATATATCAAGAAATGCATATTGCTTTCTTTAATCATTTGCTTTACATTAACTCAATCCAATTGTAATTTAACGTATACTTCCCGTATTTTGCTTCTCCCTACTCTTCCCCAATAGTAGAAATCGGAACTTTTTATGTTATAAGAATCAGAAGGCTTTGGAGAATCTTGTGCGAGTAGATTCAAATTCATACAGGTTATAAAACGGATATTTTAACACTCATTTAAGAGGGTGACGACTACTGGTGCAGATTTTAGGGGTGACGAGCACTGGTGTCGTTACCTAATATGTCGATTTTTTTATTTTTTTATTTTTTATTTTTTTAAATAATTGCAGATTCTTCAGATTACACAGGGAGGCACATCTAAAACTATCATCATATGCAAATTCTGACATTCAAGTTTAAAGAAAATATTTATATTTTTCCCCAAATGAACATAAAATAAAGTAATACAATTCATTAACGTAAAAGAAATTATTTTAAGTAATTCTAGATTTATAACCTAATTCGAAGTTGTAAAAATCCTCTAAATCTTGTTTACTTTCATTTGTAGTACAAATTTCACTAGAAGCATGAAGATTATATTATTTTGTAGTTTTGTGATCCGAGTAACTATTTTATTTTAATTTATTTCAATTTATTAATTAATTAATTTTTATTTCTTATTATTATTCTTATTATTTGTGTAACATAATTTTAATATTTAATTCAATTTACACTTACAATCTGCATGTATAATATAGATTTCAATTGAATAAATTGTGTGTTTGTAATTGCACTAAAAAGATAAATTGTGGGTAATAAGGATTTTTTTTCCTTAAAAGACATTATATATATAGATATATATTACGAGTGAGATATACAGATATATATACACATACATATATTCTGGAAAATTAAATTTAGTTTGAAAATTTAGAACGCAATAAATCCTATTTTCTTTAGATGCGTATTTATCTTTTATATTTCGTCTCAGTAAATATTGCCTACTTTAAAGACTTAAAGTGTAACACATACTCGCTGAATGAGATTATATAAAAAAAAATAGCACAATTTAATACGACGTGTCATACATAAAAGTAGTAAATATTGCGCGCAAGAAGGAAATACACTACACGTAGAGTAAATAAAAATATTGCATTTTTCTTTGCAGGTTTAGGAGAGTTTCTGAAATATTTGAATACCTTAAATTTTGTGAATGTTTAAAAGGCATGTATCAAGGTTAAGGAACATTCTATACGATTTATATAAGCTAATGTTATTTAAATTAATAATTCGTACGGAAAAAAGAACAAAAAAAATTGAAACGTTGTTTAAATAATTGGAACTTTAAACCAAATACGTGGCATGGGAAAAATTCATTATGAAATTTCAACCTTAGAAAATATCTAAACACTAGTTCGTTGCTATGCCGACAATTTGCTCAATTTTTACTCTACTGAAATAAAATTTTGACATAAGTTACCGAAAGCTTTTAATTTATGTGATAAAAAAATTTCTATCTTTCACGCATACACAGTAAAAAAAAATCCACTGTAAATGCTTATATCTCAGCGAATAATACACATGTGAATTTTGTTTTTCATATTAATGCTTCTATTATGTCTTGTCATTTTTTCTTCACATTTTGTAAAATTTTATGGAAATCCATTCTTATAAGCAAAATACGTGCCAAAAAAATTAATATATTTTAAGAAAAGAAGTGACTGCCTAAATAATTGTGAAATTCCTACAAATAAACCATACAAATATTGTACATAGTAAGTGCAATAATGTGTTAAAATTACAAGTCCTTTTGCATCTTTTTATGATACGGGATGATCTAAAGTATTTGTACTTTTGTTCAACTGATATTTGATCTCCTAACTGAACTCTGGTTTAAATCGGTTCAAGTCCATTTTTTTTTTTTTTTTTTTTAATTAGAAAATTCAAAATAATGTCAAAAAAAAAATCTACTAATTTGATCTTACTGTAACTACAAAATCAAATTAAATATTGGATGCATAGAAACCAGCACTTACAAAATTAAAGATATATGTATATTAAAAAAAGAAAGAAAGAAAGAAATACTGGCCATAACCAAACCACTGTTAGCTCATTAATGGGATAATATAAAGAGGCAATGAAATCTGCCGCCAGTACCACAACTGGCCCACAACAGAGTTTGCCACAACTGGATCACCTAGGGTTGCCAGCAACAATATGAAAATATGTTTGCCACCAGATATCTCAACGCTGACCCACTAACAATTTCCAATCTAACGTTGGTTGACAATAGTGGCCCACAGTCAATTTTCAACCTACAGCTGGCTGCCAGCAATGACCCATCACTGGTCTACTAATTTATTTCAACCATACTGCAGGCTTCCAACAGTGGATTGGTCGAATGTGGTCATCTGCTGGCCGGCGCAACTAATTCCCTTCGGCACAGTTAACTTTTGCCACCAGCGTGCCAGCTGCAGCTACTGTTGTCAGCCGACACTTGGCCTAGTGTTGGCCACCATCTCAGGTTTTGCTGGGTACTTTATATACCCATTTAATAAAAAAAAAAATATATTAACATCTTTCCCCTCCAAAAAAAAGTTTTATTTATTTATTTTATTTTATTTTTTAATGGGAACTGATTTTTTAATTTTATTCCTTTGATCTTTTTTTTTCTTCTTCATTTTTTTTTTTTTAAATACAAAATGAATTGTGTTTTTTTCTTTTGCCTAAGGGAAAAGATTTATGTAACTGGTTAAATAACATATTGTTATCTATTAAACGAACTTTTAATCTTTTTTTTTTTTTTAGCTTGTTAAATGTACATCAGAAAACTACAGTAAATTTGGTAATGTAAAAAACTAACTTTGGTTAAAAAAATTACTGAAACAAAGGTTAAACTGGGGATTTAACTGTAAAACTTTTAATTAGAATATGAAACAATTTATTTTTTCACCGCTAATGTAACTGAAGTTCTTTGACGTAAAATGATTGTTCTCTAGATAGTTCGCATTTTTTTTTTTTTCTCCCAAAGTTACACGAAAAAAAAATCTAGATACAATGAATTCACAATTTTTTCTCAAACTTCTTTACTATAATTTTCAGAGTGTTATTTATAAAAAGTTCAAATCATTGTTCAACGATTTAGGTTATTTCGGTACAATAATTAAAACATAAAAATAACAAAAAGGAAAAGAAATCGTTAGATAATGGTCATTTAGAAAATGATTTATTAACTTTTAATAATAAACTAAACTAAAAAAAAAAAAAAAAAAAAAAACTTCTGCATTTATAGTAATTGTCCTATTGTAAGTTTATACCATTGTAAAATTATTTTTGACGAAAACATTTTAGATTTTTTTTTCTTTTTTATAAGTGTACTAAACATGTAATGTATGAAGTCTACTATGGAAAACTGTGCTGATTTTGTTTGTGGAAATATTGGCCAAAAGATGGCGTTCCTCTGCGGCAATTAAATCTTTTTATGGAAATATATATCTCAAGTTCTATGATATTTTAATTTCATCATTCCAATGCGAAATGGATTGTAAGAAAAAATATAATGATTCAATTTGTGTTTATATAAGGCGGCAGCTGGCATCGTTGTCATTCATTTTTTAAGAATTTTCAAATGACTATGTTTTACTGCCTATTTTTTAAGAACATAACTATATGTGTAATATATTTATTGGGCAAACTATATCAATTAAATTTTTGTACCGGTAAACTGGTAAGTGACATTGTCATATAGAACATTTTGGACCAAAACATACTAATTTATAAGTGACAAAGTTATTCATTCTAAAGAAATGTACATCAATATACAATAATTTACTTCCACTTGAATTAAAATTAGCATGTATGGCATTTGGAATTTTATCAGGAAGATATTCGAAGATATTTTATTAGAAAAGTCTATGGTGTATGAGTTACATTTCAGTGAATAAATTTGTAATAAAAAATGACAATTGTTTTATTAGAATTTTAAAATGAAACCTAATACATTATTTAGAAAATTATGCAAATATCAGCCTTAAAAAGTTCACTTACAAATTCTTTTGACTGCAGTTTTCTCTTTTTATATGATGAATAATATTTCTCTGATTCATAAAACCCTAGAGGAGTATACTTTTGAAATTGCATTTATTTATTTATTTATTTTAATTTGCGATTGCGAATCTCAAATGAATATTCCTAATATAGTTTGTTGATTAATTATAACTAGACTCATGCATAAAGAATTGACCTGCATCAAAAACATTTTATTAAAACGAAACTAAGTTTTAGCATGCATAATATTAAGTTAAATCTAACTCACCTCTCTCCTGTATTTCCCGGATGCTTGAAGTAAATGTAAGCCACTCATGAAAAGAGATGCGAAGTCAAATCACTGATATACTTGATTTTAATTATCGAATTTAATAGAGAATCTTGATGAACAAAAAAACAGAATCTTTCAAGTATTTGAGCACAGGATTAAACCATGTCGAATACATGTAAAGGCATTTTTTTTTTAATGCTTTGAATGAATTATAAAGAATAAACAGAATAATACTTATTATTTGAATAATATAACAATTAATGGATTACTTGGCTGTACGAATTCAGCCTGAATATTAGAATGTCAATTGAAGAATAAAGTTACTTCCGTTTTTCGAATAGTTCAGAGAGAAAACCAGAATCAGTAATAAAAAAAAGAAAAAGAAAGAGTTTTGTTTCTCTCTCTGGTCACATGACTGTCTACTTCTGATCGGCTGTCGCCGCCACCGCTTCCCATGAATCAACAGGCTGGGCGGGGCGGGAAGGCACCGGAGCAGGAGTCAAAATACTTGGAAAAGGGATCACCTGCGAAACCGGTCGAATAAGAGTTCCAGCAGAAGAGGTCTTAAGTTGGAGGACCCTGGCGATTCCGTCAGGTCCGGGAATCAACTTGATGATTCTTGCTAGATCCCAATGGAGTGGAGGTGATGCTTTATTTTTCAGGATGACGAGTTCCCCTGGAGAAAAGTTGTGACGGTGGTTGTTGGTTCTTTTGGATCTATGCAGCAAGGTTGGCAGGTATTGTGCTTTCCACCTCTTCCAAAACGTTTCCTTCATCTGCAATAAGAGCTTATACCTAGAAGAAAGACTAAGAGAATTGTTTGTTAACGATAGTTCTGGCAATTCTAATAATGCAGATCCAATCAAGAAATGTCCTGGTGTTAAAGCTGCGCAATCATTAAGAGCATTGGACAATGGTGTTAGAGGCCGCGAATTTATAACAGCCTCTATTTGACATAGAAGGGTGGAAAGTTCCTCGAAAGTTAATATTGCTCCTTGTGTGATTTTTACCAAATGATGTTTGGCTAATTTTATCGACGCTTCCCAGAGTCCCCCAAAATTTGGAGCATACCGGGGAATAAAGTGCCAGGTTATTTGGTGTTGGGAAGCAAAATTTTGTAATTTTTCTTCTTTGAATAAAGAAAATAGCTGTTTTAGGTAAGAATGGGCTCCGACAAAATTTCTGCCATTGTCCTAAAATATGTCAGAGGGGTAGCCACGCCTACCTATGAAGCGTTTCAAGGCTGCGAGAAATGCTTCTGTAGAAAGATTTGAAACACATTCAAGATGCACTGCCTTTGTCGCCATACAGATGAAAAGGGCGATATATGATTTAAAGGTTGTCGCTTTTCGTTTATGTTGACATTTTGTCATTACTGGTCCCGCGAAATCGACACCAACCTTCGAAAAGGGCCGAATGGGTGTGATTCTTTCTGAGGGTAGATCCCCCATCTTTGGAATTATTGGCTTAGCTGACAGTCGAAAACAGAGTATACACTGTCTTAATACTGATTTTACGGTGGAGCGTCCGTGCGGAATCCAAAATTTGTTTCTAAGGAGTGAAAGTACTAAATTGGGACCAGCATGGGAGCTTAAGTTATGATAATATGTTATTATCAAGGAAGTAACGTGATTTGCTTTGGGAAGTAATATGGGGTGTTTTTCTTGAAATCGTAAGGATGGGTGGTTCCGCAGGCGTCCTCCAACACGAAGAATGCCTGCTTCATCCAGAAAAGGATCAAAACAGAATAGATGGTGTGAAGGTTTTAAAAGTTTGCCTTTCCTTAGTAAGGCAATTTCATCACTAAATTCTGCATTTTGAATAATTTTTACAAGACACATTTCCGCTTGATTTATCTCTATGGCCTTTAAAGGACCACCTTCCTTTGATTTGGTTTTAATTTTATTGATAAATCTCAGAACATAAGCTAGAATTCTTAAAAGTTTTAGATAGTTAGAGTATTTCGTGATATGTGATATGAAAGTGTTATTAGAAAGTGTAGGCTTAGAACTTGAATCTGTCGAATGTTGATGAGTTTGTTTCTGAACGGAAACTGAATGTAATGTGCACATTGGTGGTAGCTCAAAACTATGGAGCCATTTTGGCCCTTCCCACCACTCAGTTCTAGCTTTCAACTTAGCCGGGGACAATCCGCGTGTGGCACAATCCGCCGGGTTTTGTTTTCCTGGGACATGTCTCCAGGATTCTAATTGAGTAAGAGCTCTGATTTTGGTAGCTCTATGGGCCACGAAACTATTTCCTTTGTTTGAAGGGTTATTTATCCAGTTTAATACAATAGAAGAGTCAGTGTACCTGTATGTCGAATGAGTAAATTTAAGGGATTTTTGAATGTTGCAAATTAACTCAGCTACGAGTACAGCCCCACACAATTCCAATTTCGGTAAAGTGAGTTCTTTTATAGGTGCGACTCTAGTTTTAGCAGCAATTAAATATACCTGAATCGTGTTTGTTATGATCTTTAAATATGCGACTGCCGCATACGCCATCGGAGAGGCATCACAAAAGCCATGCAGTTCAACTGTACAGTCTTTAGTATTTGAACCTACATAGCGTGGAATGGACATAGATTTAAACTCATTAATTTCATTGCAAAGTTTTCCATTCTTGCAAAATATCTGGAGGTATAGGCTCATTCCACGTTGATTGCAACTTCCACAATTTTTGTAGAATGAGTTTTAAGGTTATTGTAGATGGCGAAATAATTCCGAGGGGATCATAAATTTGTGCAATTACGGAGAGCAACTGTCTTTTCGTGTTAATTTGTTGATCAGCTAAGGTTCTAACTTGAAGAGTATCTTCACTTAAATCCCAGAACATTCCTAGTACTCTTTGATTTATTTTTTCTTTACCCTCAAAAACATGAATGACCGAATTAGCCTTCTCTTCCTCTGGAATATCAGAGAGCGCTTCTGGATGGCTACAAGCCCATTTCCTAAGTTTAAACCCTCCAGCTTGCATTAGAGCCTGCAGCTCCATTATTGTATCTTTTGCTAATTGAAGGGATTGTGCCCCTGACAATAAGTCGTCGATTTAAAAATCTTCCTTGGCAATTTCTGTTGCCAATGGAAAATTTTGTCCCTCATCCTCACATAATTGCTTAAGCGTGCGTAACGCTAAATACGGTGCACAAGCTGTTCCGTAAGTGACAGTATTCAATTCGTAAAAAGATAATTGGTCATTGGGAGATTCTCTCCAAACAATTCTTTGGTAGATTCTATGTTTCCTTTCAATTAAGATTTGCCGATACAATTTCGCTATGTCTGCACTGAACGCTACAGGGTTGGCTCGAAATTTTACTAAATTGTCAAAAATATTTGACTGTAGTTTAGGACCAATATATAAAATGTCATTTAAAGATTTGTTATTTGTTGTTTTAAACGAGGCGTCAAATACTACACGCAATTTTGTTGTTTCAGAGTTTTCATTTACCACCGCATGATGCGGTAAATAATAATGTGGCGTTTCATTAATTTTGTCTGGATTTAATTTTGTCATATGACCCAAATTTATATATTCGTTCATGAAATTCGAATACTCCATTTTTAATTGTGGGTTCTTTTTAATTTTATTTTCAATGGAAAGAAATCTTGAAATAGCACCTGACTTACTGTCACCTAGTGCCTTATCTGGCTTAAAGGGTAGATGAACGACATATCTTCCCTGAATATTTCTTTTAGTTGTGGTCAAATAAATATTTTCCACAGGATCATTTTCTATCTTTTTTGATTCTACATTTGGAATTGACTCTGTATCAAAAAATTGTTTTAAAGTGTTGTTGATATCATCATCAACAGTCATATGACAAGTTAAACTGATATTTGTACATTGAAAACTGTTTATTCGTCCTGAAAGGAGGTAACCCAGCTTTCTGGGGAATGCTGTAGGAGTTCCTGCTGGCCCTTGAATTGGACTGCAATTGCAGATTGAGGCGACTATTTCTGCCCCAAGAAGAATATCGATGGGACCTCTAGCATAATATTGTGGATCCGCCAGTTGTAATCCCTGTATATGTGGCCAATCGTTTTGCGCTAGTTGGAAATTAGGGAGAGGTGAGGTAACCCTATCAACTATAAAAGCGCTGACTGAAAATGACTCCGACGAAAAATGCGGAGTGAATTTAAATTCTGTTTCGTTGAGAGCAGTTTCTGCTAAAACGCAATTAATCCCTATTATACTATGCGACGTGCTCCGTAAGGGCAAATTTAGTCGCTTAGCACATTCCTTAGTAATTAATGAATTTTGACTAGCATTATCTATCAAAGCTTTACAATGCATAATTTTGCCTTTATTTGATTTAACCTTAATTAGTGCTGTAGATAACAAAACATTACTAGAATAAAACTGAGCACTATTTGAAACTGATATATCTGGCGATACATGATTCGCCCTTTCAGAATTTGAATTTCTACCATAAACATGCAATAGCGTATGATGTTTTTCTGCACAATTTTTACAATTAATGTTTATCCTACAATTCTCCAGCCTATAATTTTGGCGTAAGCAATTTTGACATAACTTATTTAATTCAACAAATTTCCATCTTTCTTTAACCGGTTTTGAATTAAATGTCGGACATTTAAATAGCGCGTTACGCTCATTACAAAGAATGCACGTATTTTCCTTTTTCACAATTGTACTCAATACGTTTGATTTCTTCGAATCAATGAATTTTACGTCTTGTTTACATTTTATCTCTACAACACCGCGCGCTTCGCGCTCAACGAATTTCCTAAAAAGATCAAGATCAGGCAATTTATCACTATCCAACATTAATTCCCATCTCTGTTTTAACGATTCATCCAATTTCCCCATCATGAATTTTATTATAATTAAGTCGCTTAACGCATTAAAATCTAAACCCAAAGTTTTTAAGTTTCTGACGGCTTCGTTACAAGTATCTAATAACTCAAGTAAAGTTTTAGCATTGTTTGCTTTTACAATTTTCATAGAAAATATTTTGTTAATTTGACTCAATGCTAATTGTCTTTTATTTTCATATCTTTCATTTAATATTTCCCAACATTGATCTAAATTTTCCTCTTTTAGAGCGAATCCTCGAATTAATTTAGCTGCGTTTCCGCGCACTGAAGAATGTAAATATTGCAGTTTTTCAATTTTGGATAATTGATTATTCTGTAGAATTGTCGAATTAAAAATTTCTTTAAAAGAAATCCAATTTTCGGTTTCACCAAAAAATCGCGGAAGATCAAATTTCGGTAATTTAATAAGAGACGATTTACCATTTTTCTCCTCTTTG
The DNA here is from genome assembly GCA_963930645.1 of Salticus scenicus. Taxonomy (NCBI): domain Eukaryota; kingdom Metazoa; phylum Arthropoda; class Arachnida; order Araneae; family Salticidae; genus Salticus; species Salticus scenicus. The sequence goes on along the minus strand of OZ005650.1, from coordinate 116,709,506 downwards.
TTTTCCGCGTGAGTATCTGAATCGCACGCGTTTACTTCTGTTTTGTCCTCTAACTCCACCAGTAAATCAAAAACCACTCCCTTATATCTCAAATACATATCCATATACTCCTCATTCTCTTTAGCGGATAAATTTTTAAATATTTCCGCGATTTCATGATCATACGATTGAACTTTGGTTTTTAATAATTTAACCTTAGATTGTTCATCTTTACTACACCCCTTTACTCTATCTCTAAAACTATCGATTTCCTTACATAAATTTTCAAATAATAAAACTTGCTTAGATAATTTCGGCATTTTAGAATATATAAGTTTAAATACACATAACTATAGGCCTTCGAATTACAGAACAAACATTCAAGAACAAAAATAAATCATTTTAAGAATAAATGATTACGAATAAGAATAAGAATAAGAATATCAAATACATATTAAATATATATAGTTTATATATATATATATATATATATATATATATATATATATATATAAATCATCGATAGCTTCATGGCTCTAGGACGGACCAAAAACATGTTGATTAATTATAACTAGACTCATGCATAAAGAATTGACCTGCATCAAAAACATTTTATTAAAACGAAACTAAGTTTTAGCATGCATAATATTAAGTTAAATCTAACTCACCTCTCTCCTGTATTTCCCGGATGCTTGAAGTAAATGTAAGCCACTCATGAAAAGAGATGCGAAGTCAAATCACTGATATACTTGATTTTAATTATCGAATTTAATAGAGAATCTTGATGAACAAAAAAACAGAATCTTTCAAGTATTTGAGCACAGGATTAAACCATGTCGAATACATGTAAAGGCATTTTTTTTTTTTTAATGCCTTGAATGAATTATAAAGAATAAACAGAATAATACTTATTATTTGAATAGTATAACAATTAATGGATTACTTGGCTGTACGAATTCAGCCTGAATATTAGAATGTCAATTCAAGAATAAAGTTACTTCCGTTTTTCGAATAGTTCAGAGAGAAAACCAGAATCAGTAATAAAAAAAAGAAAAAGAAAGAGTTTTGTTTCTCTCTCTGGTCACATGACTGTCTACTTCTGATCGGCTGTCGCCGCCACCGCTTCCCATGAATCAACAAGTTTATTATATTCTTTTGCTCTTTGATTACAGAATTATGTTGTGTTGGATTACTTACTTGGAAGATTACTGGAAACAATTTCATGGTGCTTTCAATTGAGCATTATACAAAATTATTGCTAGTGTAATGGTATGTACTACTGGAAGAAATTATAACCGCAAATTATTATTAATAATGTTGAACAACCCTGTGTTTGAGGAATCTCCTCGTGAAATTCTTTTATCAAAAATGCATGCAGTAAAATCCAGTGTAAACTAGGTTTATTTAAGCAAATTGAAACCGATTGACACTATTTCATATTTTCAGAAAATAAACATAATTTTTATTCGTAGCGTTTATCATCAACTAAAAATTTTATAATATTATCGTAATAATGTTAGTTAAAAAATGGGCAAAAAATCAGAATTGCAATTTATATATATCTGCAGCAAAATCAGACAAATGTAAATCATTCATGGCTATAACCAACAAGGAGAGGCTATATTAATGATCAATCAAATAAAAATAAACAAATAAACTGTAGGAATTTGTTTACGCAGGTCAGTCGGTTTAATCGCAGAAATTTTTCCCTTTACATCTCAACATTTGGCGAAAATCTTATTATTATTATTATTGTTTTAACCAAATTTTGTCACCTATTTCTGAGTGCGTTTACAAGATGTAGAAATGGTAATGGGACTGCTGAAATTCTTAAAGGAATAATTTTGATAATCGTGTAATTTTTTGAATTTTGATTGTTTCACGTAAAAGGGAGTAAAGTGGCCACCGTATTCTCAGACTTGAATCGGGCGATGTCTTCATTTGAAATCTCTTAAAGGATACAGTGTATTGGAGAAATCTCGAAACTTCACAAATTTGCAGAATTAAGTAGCGACGAATGGGCAACCATTCAAGTGGACACTTTATAGAAAATTTTATGTTAATTTCATTCTCCGATTACGGCATGAGATAACAGCTGATGGTGACATTTCGAAAATATTGTAATGCAATTTTCATTCATCAAAAATCTTCGAAAATTTTTGATGTGATTTTCAATTATTATTTTATTTATGGGTTTACTAGCTGCAATGCTATCTATCGGAATTTTTTTTTACTATAAACCAAGAACCATAGGTGGAAAATATATGCTCTGTCACATGAAAATTTGATGTAATATATATATATATATATATAACCTTATCGTTTTCTAATTATGAATCTTTGAAGACCTCAAACCTATTTTAGGACATATGGCAAATACAAATATATAAGGAAACTCAAATAAAAGGAAGTTAATTATAAAAAAAAAAAAAATAATAATAAAACTAACAAATTGAGCATATAGTAACAAGACAAGTCATGTATTAGTATTCTTAATAAATAAATTAAGCAATAGTGAAATAAGGGTATAAAAGTATAATAAAGTGTGCACATTATTGCAAGTAATAGTTAATGTAAAACATTTCACAATATTTGCGCAGCATCAGCGTAATAATTAAGAATTAAAATGTTATAAATTATTATTAAGTTTTCAGACATTCCCCAAGAAGAAATGAAATCACATGGAAAACAGAAAAAAAATTCAAAAAGTAGAACTCAGAACGCAAAAAATTATAGCAGTTATATGCTATATGCAATATGATGTAATGTCAATGCAAGAAAAGGAAATTCAAACAAAAAGAAGTTGATATTTAAAAAACAGTAATACAAGCAAGTTGCGCATATAGCAGCAAGACACGTAATGTATTAGTACTTAGTAAATAAATTAAGAAAAATCCAAATAAGGGCACCAAAGAGATAATAAAGTATGCAGATTATTGCAATATGTATTTGCTTCACTTAATATTTTTTTTTTCTTTTTGTATTATTCGGATACTAAATGTGATTATTTGTTCCACATGAAGATATTTTTCATTTTTTTATGCTCCATACACATTGCAATGATGATTTTTTATCTCATCACAACAGAAAAATAATAATAATAATAATAATAATAATAATAATAAACCTAAATTAAAATCTTGGGGTGGCGAATTCATTTTGTATAATGAAAATAATTTTTAATTTTGTTTATGAATTCCTATGTACTAAATTTGTCTCGCATTTAACCACTCATTCAATAAATGTGACAAATTTAATAATTTTTGAAACAGTGTTAAATTGTGCTTTTAATGAGTACTTCTATAATTAGATTACTATGTACTTTTTACTGCTACGTTTTTTAGACAGATGACATTCAAAAAATTTTCATGCAATCACACTGTTCGTGCCATATATCATTACACTCGAATGTACCCCTTCTTCTACATCGATCATGCAAGTTTTGAAATTGTTAATTTAAAAGAAATTTTCTGTTTACAAAAAATTTTTAATTTTAATCAAAACGAACAAAAAAGAATTATTTCATATGTTTAACGAATTTGTAGTAAACTAAAACCAATCTTTAATAAATATCCATATGTTTTTTTTTTTTTTTTCAAGTTTTTTTGTTATTTACTTCTCATACTAAGTACATGAGATTTCATTTCATCGTATGTCCATATTCTCCAATAACTCGGAATCATATGTAAAGCGTCATTCAGAAAAAATGCGGAGAAAACTCCATATTAACGTAGCGAGAACTTATTCTGAGTGAAATGAAATTCGTTCCGTTCTCCATTCCGAATATGGGAGAATGTGGCCCATTGATAACATTTATTTATGTCATATCACGAAATGTGTCTTCTCCTTCGAAAATTTTAGAAGAATAGTTACGGCTGTTGTGACTGTCCTTATCTAACCACTGACCATCGTCTGTAACTTGTATTCTTCAAGTATATACCTCATACATACTTGCCAACCTAACCTGGAAGATTGTTAGTTTCCACCCCTTTTTGTACACCACTTAATTTTTAGAGTAATTCTCTTCAAATATATTTACGATTAAAGAAGAAGAAAAGTACTCTGAAAAAAGACTGGTGTAAAAAAAAATAGGCGGAAAAGGGCGGGACTAACAATCTTCCGGGCAAGGTTGGCCTGTATGCTCATACCATAGCCTCCTAAACTAGATGCCTTCCGCTTGGCTCGGAAATTTGGCAAAAGTTCAAGCGGTAGACAGCGCCACCTGGTACAGATTGCGTGACTTCTTTATTCAACAGCCACCAAAGTTTTTTAAAAGTGGGATTTGGTATACATAAAAGGCGAATGCAATCGAAGAAACGTCGATTATACATGTATATATCATACATCACTTCTTAAAATTATTGGTAACAGTTGAATAAAAAAGTCGCGCAATCTGTATCAGGAGGGGCTGTCTACCGCTTGAACTGTTGCCAAGTTTCCGAGCCACACGGAAGGCATCTAGTTTAGGAGGCTTATGCTCATACAGTCTGTCGTGAGTTACGAATCTTAATTTTGGAGGACATCTATAAAACAGTCTTTTTAAAGAAAACCCGACAAGTCAGGGTTATGGCAGTATTGAGTTGATACAATGAAAAAAATGCGTATGAAGTGATCTAAGGTGTGAAAAAATAAAACAAAATCATTATCGTGATTTAAAAAGCTGTGAAATATTTGTGTCCGATTTATCGGAGACTGTTCAAAGATTTATCGTTATCTTTAAGTTTTTTTTTTTTTTTTTTTCAAATAATTTACTTTTTAGTTGTGTCGCAATTCTTGCCTTTTAGAAGTGGTTTTCAGCATGTAAATGCTTCAGTGTTATTAATGTTATGCTAATTCTTTTTGTTTTAATTTTAAGAAATTTGAATATTTTAAAAATAAATTTTATGTTCCATTCTAAAATTTTAGAAAAACAAAATAAATCTATCTTCACTCTTTTATTTTTTGTGAAAATGTGACTTCTTTTTAAGTTAATAAATCGACAGAAGTAATCACAAAAAAAAAAAAAAAAAAAAAAAAAAATCAATAATTAAGCTCATTAAAATAATTAAAGTTTCTTTTAGAATATGTCAAGATATTTTCTAACTTATTTCCCTTTCCCTTTTTTTTAATATTCCAAAGAGGAAATTACTACGTACAAAGAATGTTACCTACGTACAAAGAATGTTTCTTCCACAAAAGAAATTTTAAATAATTAAAAGTTGATAATTTCTAGTGTGCTTCATTTTTCTGCTTTGAAGTTTGTAAGTTTCTAAAAAAGCAAAATTATATTAACGCTAGTGTTTTTTTTTTATATTTCTATTGTCAATTAGGAAAAAAAGAGAGAGAGAGATAGAGAAAGAAAGAAAGAAACATTTTTCTCAAGTTTTGCATTAAAATTAAATTATAAATCTACTCTTTTATATTAATAAACAGAGTAACAGTTGAATTGTCAGTATAACTTGCTTTAGAAAAATTACAAAAAATAACCTTTTTTGAATTATTTTAAATCAGTTATGTGTCTAATAATATATTAACAATATTTTTCACAAATTTTGTGGAAAAAAAAAAAAAAGAGGTTTTTATAAATTTGTATATCAGTTTATATAATTTACATTAAAAAAAGTTTCAGAAGTTTGTAAGTTTCGGAAAAGAACACTTGTTCTGTCGTCACTATTTAAATAAAATTAAGCTCTAGCTGCCAATTAAAAAAAAAGAATAGAACATTATTCTTAAATATTCAATCAATTTATTTATTTATATTTTCAATTTTTTTTTTTAATAAGCAGAGAAACAAATGAATTAGCAATAAAACATGTTTTTGAAAAGTTGAAAAGGATAATATTTTTTGCGCTAAAGTAAATCAGTTTTGTGATCAATACAATAAGAATATTTATAACAAACTTTGTAGACTCGTTATAAAATTTTATATTAGTTAAAATAATTTATGAAATAAATCTCAAAAATCACCAACATTGTAAAATATTGAAATTTTTCATCTTTAAGAATATATTTCAGAATTCGATTTTTAAATAAACAGAAAAAACGTAAATAATAGCTCCACTACACGTCTTACTCATATAGGTAAACATACATACATATATATATATATATATTAAAAAAAAAAAAAAAAAAAAAAAAAAAACTGTGAAATACTTTCTGTTGCAAAAAGAAAATTTACAAATATTTAGTGTAACATCGTGATTAAAAGCAACTGTGAAATTTTAATCATTACTAAAAAAAAAAGAAAAAAAAAATTTTTTTTTTCGTTGAATGGTTACCATTCTGGCTCTCGAGTGCCAGTTTTGAGTTCCAGTTAAGGCATGAATGTTCATACGGTTAGGAATCACACTTTAAACAATATGCTCCGTCTATTTTTTTCAAATTTTTAAATTAACATAGAATGGCCAATAAAAACCAATAGAGAAACATTTGAAGAATTGTCAATTAGAAACTAACATACTTCGAATATCAGCACAAATCAATTTCTCAAATTTTTGTTATAGCATTTATGGTTGGGATATTTTACTATGTAAATAATAAACTATTTTTATAAAATGGCATTTAAAAACTATAAGATTTTTACTCATAATGTTAATTTATAAGTATTATTTTTCATTTCACTTTAAAATATGTTACCTATATAAATAGACTATCTAGAAAATTTATTAATTCGAGTCTTCAAAATGATAGAGAAATTTCTGATTATATTTTCAATGATTGCATTTATCAAAAATCATTGTTATTTATTTTATTATGTGTACTATATTTTTATAGCTGTTCATAAGTATTTGAAATATCATCTTACATAATACAGTTCATAAAAATAATTGAAATTATTGCAATTCATTACACTTTATTAAAAAAAAAAAAACTCACAAAATAAGATACAATTTTATGATATATATTTTCTGAATTTAAAGCGTAACTAATGATAATTATAAAATTAATTCACTTTGATCAGACATTTATTTTTAAAAAACTTCTTGTCAAGCGAAAAAAAAAAAATATCGGTCTGTATCTTTACTTCCATTAACCTAGAGCCGTAGATAATATAGTATTTTATTCAGACAAAAATTCGATATAGGGTTTTCAGCTTATTTACACGTTTTAAAGCCTCCTGAGTCCAAAAAAGTAAATTTGTCAATTGGTCATTATGTTTGTGTATGTGTGTACGTGCAGAATCTTCTGGCTATCATATCTCCGAAATTAGTAAAGATAGAATGACGAAACTTCAGAACTGATATAGGTCTGGTATATAGATGAATTTTCCAAATTTTGGTGAAAATTTAAAAACCGGAAGTGGGTCATCGGACACCGAAAGTGGGTCATCGGAGACCGAAAATGGAACCGAAAGTCCGCATCTTAAAAAGGGCTCTAACGGTTTTCTTCAAAGTTGCTATATAAACACTATATTAGATGTCCTTTCGAATGATCTAGGTGGTTAGTTCAGGAAAATTGATAGGCGTTCTGTAGAAGTTGCTCAATATCAGGTCTCGCAAGTGCGTTCCTTTAGAAATGGCTGTACGGATTTTTATCAAACTCGCCATATTAACTCCCTTTTAAATATTCTTTTGCGTGTAATTATTGTTTTTCGGTCAATAATTGAATACGCCAAGTTATGACAAAAGTTGGTATCTGAAAAACAGCTCTAACGATTTTCTTCAAAATTGTTAAATAAAACAATTTTAGATATCCTTTCTTTTGCATTACGTGGTTGTTGCAGAAAAAGTAAGTCATTCTGCTTAGGTAGGTTATTTTTAGATCTCGGAAATTGGTGTTTCAAAAAATAACTCAACCATTTTTTTTTTCTCTTATTTTTTAACTTGCTATGTAAACTTTGTTTTATATTTCTTTACACGTATATTAAGTTTCTCATAATGGAAAATATTTAAGTTTCTAATTCGTTAGGTCAATTTTATGTCTTCTGATCACATTATCTTTTCTGATCATAGTTCCAAAAAATGCATATAATACATGTAGTAGTGGGTAATGGAAGTCGTGTGTCTGTTTCACACCAGATTTTTCCTTGAGTTTGTGGTACAATAATGTTGCTGTTAGAAAAAAAAAAAAAAAAAAAAAAAAAACCTTTGAAATTGTTTAAGAGACATTTTTTCAAACTCTCACAAAGATATTAAATAAGCATAAAGTTTTTATAAGCATAAAGATTTTATAATAGCATGTATATAGTTTATATAAGCATAAAGATTTTAATATTTTTATGATAGCATTTGTCTCTAACCGTGAGATCTGCTAATGTCAACACATGCTAGCCAGTTTTAAGTGAGGTGTAAGCAAATAAATAGAGTTGGTATGTTTGATGTTACCGCAAAATACTTTTTCCGTTGTGTTTTATATTTTCTTCCAGAAAATAGTAACAGTGCCGCGATAATTCACAGAAGAATTGTCCAAGTATACGGTGAAAACTTTATAAATGATACCCTTGTGCGTGAATGATGCAGAAAATGTTAGTCAGTCTAACTACTCATGATGATAGGGGACACGAGCGTAAGTAAGTTGTAAAAGACGATAATATTCAACAAAGAGATTTAAAAGAAACGAAAAGTTTTCGAAAGTTTTCAGTGAACTGAATAAAAGGAAAACGTCTTTACTAATGAATTCTATACAATCATAATTAAATGGGACATCTTTCACAACTATAAAGATTATAAGACATATTTATAATATATTTCTTGAAGATAAAGTTAATTTATAATCAATAAGATTAAAATTTCGAAATTTATTTTATGCTTCTGACGTAAGCCATTTGCATTATACTTGTACTCCAGTTCCTTTTCAATGGAATACTTTGAAATGCAAATGCTTTCACTTATCGCATTTAAGTGTATTTGATCGAAATCCACTTAAATAAATTCTCTTTAAATCAAACTATTTCTATGACTGAATTCAAAAGTTAAATGCGTACTATAATTTTAAATAACAGTTAGAACGCGATTTTTATAACATAACTCTTATAAAATAAAAAGAAAATTTAATTAACATTCTCTATTATATAGCAAGATTTAAAGTGGATTAATCTTTGACATTTGAAATATTTAAACTTATAGAAGCTATATTGAATGAGTATTATTTTGAGAGATTTTAAACTTGAGATCTTAATTAAACTACAAAGAAGGAACTGTATTTAGTTTTCTCCTTAATATTATTCAATAAAATGAAAGATTGCATGTTTTGAAGTCTTTAAAATTATATCAAGTAAAACTAATTTTTTCTTTGTTTTTATGTTATTTGGAATCCTTAAACCGATTATTTTATTTACAATAGTGATATTTTATTTTCGCGTACGGCAATAAAATATTATTATCAAGATAATAAAGCTTAAGGTTTTCATGTAACTGTGTTAGGGTGCAAAACTTAAACAAATATCTGACTTTGCTGTATTTTAGCAAACGATTAGGTTGAAGTCCTGAAATTCACACTTTAGAGGTACAATGTAAGTACTTCAAGGATAACAAAAGCATAGTTCAAAAAAAAAAAAAAAAAAAAGAAAAGAAAGAAAGAAAGAAAGAAAGAAAGAAAGAATAGCAAACATTATAAAACTGGGAAAAAAGTAGTTTCTTTTAAGAGAATGGCGTAAATACAAAATACTACCTAGTCAAGTGAGAGAACAAACATTAAAGTCACTGAATAAAAGGCATTAACTTCCCTAGCTGCAAAGAATTCGAGATATGTACTCCATACTCAACACCAGATTATCCAATAATCCTTTAGACAAAGGTTTCCATTTATCAGTTAGTCTTTATATTAAATATCCTGAGGCTACGTACCTGTTGTCATCTCTCCAAAGCATCAGTACATATACAATAAGATTTAAATCAGGAAAGCAAGCTTGTTAATCTGTTTTCCGGATATTTTTTCTTTTCTGAAACTTTTGAATAATATTCGTAGTGCATTCATTTATGCTGTCGTCCGTAAAAATAATGTCTGAAAAAATCTATTCTTCAAACGGTTACACATAGAGAAGAAAACCTTCATCACAAGAACGATTTCCATTAAATGTATGTAGTACATCTGTCGAAAATGGAAAGTTATTTAAGTACATTTATCAAAGTGTGTCTAAGAACAAGCACGTCAGAAAAAAATAATTGTTTTTTTTTCAGACGATATTTCGAAGAAAGAGTGCCACTACTACTTTCCATATAAACTAATTTAGAGAAAAGTTTCTCAGATTCAAACGTTTGTCAGATTTAAACGTTTCTCCTCGTCGAGGAACCGAAATTCATTTAATGAGGTATTCAATCGTTGTATTCATTACAGTACTGTAAACTCTGCCACCGATTAAAATTTTGGTGGCAGTGTGCTCCATTTGAAAGTCCAAAGTTAAATATCCTAGAAAACCCTAAGTCATTGATTCTACCTTTTTTAAAGTCAAATACGTTCCACGTCAGATTGTGCACATTTTTTTAATATATTTGTTGTATCAGGATGTTTAAAGTGCAACATATTGTCTACTTTTTGCTGATTATAAGTATTTCGATAACTTTTTTGCTGCAACAATCCTTAGGTGAAAAGAATCACGTAAGTAATATTAGGTAAGTTCCATACTTCTATACTTATTTTAAGAAAAACTTTCATTTGTTTACAGTATGATATATAAACCAGCATTATGAAATATATATATATATATATATATATTTAAAAATTATATTAAAAAAATTATATTTTATTATAAAAAAAAGTAAAAAAAGCTATATGTATGTATTTTATTTTACTTTTTTTATTTAATCAAAAAGTCGATACGATTTTCATAGAAGCAAAAAAGCAACTAGAAATGCAATAAATCGAACTTGTAATGTTATCATATAGATCACTGAAATATTATCATATAGTTTACTTTTATGTTAAATTGGCCTACCTACGATAGGCTTTATTCGCCCGCATGAGAATTGGAAATATTTTAATGGCAACGACGAAGTTCATTTGTGGATCTAGATAACTCTAACAGCTGTTAATATTGTATATAATCGTTGATTACACCTAGGGGTAAATCTAAATTGTCGCCAAATGTCTAAGTTTTAGCACAATATTAACCTGCTCAACATAAACCTCAACCTAACTATTGTGTTAAAAATATTTCAGCATTTTCATTAAATGTATACATTTCCTATTTTGTGCAATTCTTTAAGTTTAGCTTCGTATTATTTATTTATTTATTTTTGGAGGGGGGGGGGCATTAAATAGTTTTCATGCTATAAATGTATAGTATATGTCTAATGTATATTAAAAATATGTGAATGTAATTAAAAAGAGTGTAAATTTACGTGAATGGTCAAGAATTACACAGTTCTATAACTACAATTTTAGTTTAATAATTTTGTCTGATATTTATATTTTAGAGGTTTTGATGAAGCCAAGTTCTCTATCGCGTATACATTTTTATCATGTCTACAGACATAATTAAATGAGAATTAGAAATTAACTTTGGAAATATTTTAATGGCTACGATGAAGTTCATTTGTGGATCTAGTTAACTTTAACAACTGCTAATATTGTAACTAATCGTTGATTACATTAAGAAGTAAAACTAGATTGTCGCCAATTGCCCATTTCTAAGTGTTGAGGAATTTGGAGCGGAGCGGGCGCCAGTCGATTCAAAGTAGACATCACGTGATTAGAAACAGAACTTTATGCTTTTTATTACTTTTTTATTTATTTATTTTCATTTATTCGGCTAGTCATTGATGCCAGATTGGGGATTTTGTCCCCATTTTGGGGGTTTTTTGAGGCATCTGGGGACAATTTTGGGGACCAAATGTTTGTGGGACTTTTTTGGGGAGTTCTAAAATTTTTGGGGACAAATCTGGGGAGTTCTTCAACTTTCTGTCAATGTTGGCAACGTGATGATTTATCCCTACGACCAGAGATTTTCAGTAGCTTTATTGTTATTTGGGGATTTTTTTCAAAAATTGCCTTCATTTGGGGAAAAATTTGAGCTTAAATCCACTTAAATCTACTTGATTTTTTTTTTTTTTTTCCCCTTTTTACTAGAAATCAAGTTGAGGGTTTTCTAAAAAAAAACCCTGATTTGGGGAACTTTGAAGACCTGTTTGGGGAAATAATTTTCGCTAGTCAACAGAACAAACTGATTTGTTTTTCGTAGTCTTTTGGAACTCATATTTAATCATACACTTTTCTGTGTTAAATTATTCTGTATTCATGGCAGTTCATTCAAGTCATAAAAGATATGCAATAATATTGATTCGAAACTCTTCTTAAAACATTAATTGATGTAATAATGCTGTGAAAACAATGATATATTCTGTTGAATTCTTATTAATTATTCAGAGTAAAAAGTTTGTCATTAAAATTCAAGAATTATGTACTCATTAGGATTCGTCATTGTTTTGTATGTGGCTTATTTTTACGTCAAGCAACTACGGAAAGAGAGAGTTGAGTTAAATTTCACTTAATAATATTCATGCTAAAAATAAGTTTCGTTTTAGAAAAATGATTTCTTTATGCGGGTTACAATTCTTATTCTTTATTTCAATTATAATTAAACATACACTAAGTTTTAGTGCAATATAAACCTGCGCAAAATGAACCTCAACCTCAACCTAACTATTATTTTTTTTCTTTTTTCTTTTTTCAGTATTAAGTAATTTTCAAGCTTTAAATGGATATATTGTGTATGTCCCATGTATATCAAAAATATCACGTGAATATAATTAAATAATAATAATGATAATAATAATACTGCACATTTCTGTGAATGATCAGGGATTACACAGGTCTACATCTACAATTTTGATTTGATAATTTTGACTGATATTTACGTTTTTTTTTTTTTTTTTCATTTTGCTGAAACTGAAACTGAAGTCAGTACTTGTCTATCGTGTATAGATTCTTGTCTTGTCTTCCGACACAATTTCTTCCATAATCCCTCTGTGGTAAAAATAATTCCCTTTAGATGGCGCTGCGTTGCCACTGAAAGAAAACAGAAGAACTTAAATGTTTTTGTTTTAGATCTTGACAACAGTCAATAAAAAATTTAGTTTAGATTTTAGAATTTGATGCTTCGACTGCGTTCGAAGATGGAATATTTCGATCTCTCACTATGAGAGTTAATTAGATTCGGAACTACGTTCCTTTAAGTATTCCTTTTTGTAAATAATGTATTAAAATGTAAATAGAATTTTTATTTTATTATGATCATTAAACCACAAGAAAAATTATGTATCGTTCTATTTTATTCATTCTCTTGTTTCGAAATAATCCGGCATTTTGATTTTGTTCTTTTTTTCTTAGATTTCGAATACCACTGAACCGCGAATTGTTTATCACCTCTACTAATATAATTATATGGTAATTTTTTTAGTATGTTTTCATGCTTAATTATAATTAATCATTGAAGCATACTATAGGAACTAGTGAAACTGAAGAAATTGTGTCGTTATATACCTGGTATTGACAGAAATCTATATGTAATAGAGAATAATTGGTATCATTTCTGGTTTCAGAAAACCAAACATATATTTATCAGCTAAAACTATGAAATCAAATTTCGCTAACATTATTTAAGTACACCTGTATTATTTTTTCAAATATTTAATATTTTACAAACTATTATTTCTCAATAACATCTGTTTAATTTATTAGTATTTTTGAAAGACATTTAATTTTTAATTAATTGGTGAAACTATTCTTAAAATATAAATAAGTAATATAGAAATATTCGAAAGTAAGTTTTGTTATTCTGACATTTTAAAAATTGTACTTATTTAGGTGTAAACTATAATAAATTTCCAAATTAGATATTTCATTTTTATCATTTGCTTTTACAAGAAAAAACTAAACGAAAATTTATGTTATATTTCAAATGTTTTATAAGTCTACTAAAAGTTTATTTTAGAACCACGTAGAATAGTTAAGCATATAAACTTTAAAAATCTTCTTAAATAAACTGCTTCGTACTGTCAAAGAAATAAATTTAGTGGCCAAATAATTTATGAAATTTTAAGCTATAATATTATTATATCAATAAAAAAAATTTCAAACATATTTTCACGCCTTACATTTTTTAAGTATGTTTATTCTTAAAATGGTTTGGAGCCTGAACACTTTTTCGAATATAATGAAATTTACTCTATTTAAATGTACAACTATTTATATTCCGTACATAATTTATTCTATTTCACTTTTTAAGTTTGGATTTTTTTAAATATTCCAAAGTCATTTATTTCTGAAAATTGTTATTATATTTGTTTCATGAAAGGTTAAATGGATTTTTATGTGCTGTATATATATATATATATATATATAATCGTGTACTATTTTTTAAGATTGTTTTGACAATAGCATTCTGTGATTAATTCTATATATTTTTAAGTGTGATATATAAGTAGTAAATAATTAACAAAATATGATGAATTTAGATTTAAATGTCTTTCGTCTATCTAAAAATATTATAATGGAATACGTAAAAAATATTTTTTATGTCTAAATTCTTATTAATTTTTTATTATTTTTTAAACCTTAAATAAGAAGAATTTTGCAAACACAATTTTGCCTCGAAGCTACAAAAAATTATTTAGGTAGGATTGTAAAAATCTTGTTAGTCTCAAAGCTTCAAAATTAAAGAAAGCTATTTGTTTATTTATTCATTTATTTTTTTAATATTCATTTAAAATGTAATTTGTTAAGTAATCTACAATAAAAATATTATCAAAATAATGGCATTTTTTGCGCTATTCTGTAAAAACTCGTTTTATAAAATCGGAAATGTTTATGTTTGAGATATTGTAATGCCAACTATGTGATTTCCATTCATTTTCGGTTTATATTTTATTGCCTCTAATATCTTTTAGGAATAAAATAAGAGGAGATGACATGCCCGAAAAAAATATGAAGCTAAAATCAACAATGGCAGAACCATTTAAGTAACACAGTACTGGCTTACGATTTGGTAGACCCAGTATGACTTCTGCAGTAACTGTACTATTGTGGCACCCATCTTAAGTCGACAACAGTTACTGCCTATTCAGTGATGCCAGATGCTCGAAAATTATTTCCCCAAACAAGTCTTCAAATTTCCCCAAATCAGGTTTTTTTTTTTTTTTCGAAAAAATCCCCAAATTGATTTCTACTAAAAAGGGAAAATAAATTTTTTTTCAAAAAAAAAAAAAGGAAAAAGATATATATATATATCAGATTTAAGCCATAGAAAGCTCAGATTTTTTCCCAAATGATGGCAATTTTTGAAAAAAAACAAAAAAAAAAAAAACAATAAAGCCATTGAAAGTCCCTAGTCGTAGGGATAAATCATTACGTTGCCAACATTGACAGAAAGTTGAAGAACTCCCCAGATTTGTCCCCAAAAATTTTAGAATTCCCCCAAAAAGTCCCCACAAACATTTGGTCCCCAATATTGTCCCCAGAAGCCTCAAAAATCTCCAAAATGGGGACAAAATTCCCAATCTGGCACCACAGTGTCTATTCTCCAATTCAAGTCCAAAGAAAACAAAGGTGATTCTACTCGAGAAGGGGTGAACTTAGAGCCCCTTAAAAATATATATATATAGGCCGGTGCATCGCAGCCATTTTGTTGCCTCGGATGACGGCAGCATTCCCACTTCGCGTTGATCTGAAGCTACGATCGGTCACGAGCAATAAGCAACAAATAATATCCCTAACAACACATTTATACACAGTACATTATTGGTATGTTTTTTCGTCCTCAGGATATTATGTGGATGTACTGGGGATAAGATGTGTTGTTAGGACTGTTTCTGTCTGTTTCAAACACAAATCATAAATTTTTGAAACAAAAAAATGAGCCTACTGTTTAAAAGTGGAAAATCTTTATTTATTTACTTACTTTTTCAGTTATTTCTAGCATATACTATTAATTTAAAAAACGAAATTTAAAATAAATGTAATTACGACACGGAAATGAACCAAGTTTGGCAACCCCAGAAAATGTCGCCAAAACTCAAACGCATAGTAATGAAAGGTCTTCTTTAATTAGTTTATGGTTATTAACATAAATATTATGATTAAAATAGCACATTCTTCGTATGTTTACGTTTGAACATGTGAAAAACACCGAGAAAAATATAAGCAAATAAAAGTTATATTATTTTATTCTTCCTAAATTATCTTTTGGAAATCTGAACATTTCATGTTCTTTTCTTGAGTCATTATGATTATTTATCGCTAAACAATCTCCCATATGATAATTTACCAAGCTAAAATTATGAAATGATTAAAAAATGTAACTCCAAAGTAATAGAAAAAGACAGAAATAATGGCTGCCCTTTGTTTATCTACGGAAAACGTGGCAACCCTACATGTGACAATCCTAAGGCAACAAAATGCCTGATGCGCCAGCTCGTGTATATAGGAGTTTTAGGTGAACTCTATCACTGAAATGAGCATTTTCAGAAATATTATCTCTGACGGTTTCCTTCTACCCCTATTTTTATAAAATCACAGAAAAACTGACTCATCTGTATTGCGTTCATGAGACTCTAATCCGAAAACAAACAGTAATTACATTTGCACTGCATGCTGATATGCCATATGCTAATTCCTTTTATATTTTTATACCATTTCTCCAAGCTAAATAATTCTTAAAAAAAAAAAAAAAAAAAAAAAAAAAAAATTAATTAATTAATGCATCAAAATTATTTCGATCTTTTAATATATATATACTGCTCTCTTTTATTCACGAATCAATATTTTTTATGTGATAAATGAGTTAAATTTAAAATGTGCAGGGTACACAAAAAACCAGTTAACAAGTTCGGTTTAAATTTGTTGACTTTTCTGATGACATGCTTACGTGTAAGATATTTACATGAAAGTTCAATATAAAAAACTATGTGTACGAGATATTTTTAATGATAAATAATCAGGAGATTTTTACATATTCCGTAATCTACGCAACACACTGATTTTTAAACTGTAAAAATTTCTTTTCTATTTTCGGGCTTAAGCAAAGTTCTACGTCACCTAATTTTTCAAAAATATGCACCGCTAAAATGCTTAATTGTAGTAAAAAAAAAATCATTTTCTTAAATCTATAATTAATCATTCTAATAAGGGAATTTTCAGTCCATAAACACTAATATAGGGGTGTTTGCGTTCCAGGCTTTTTTTATTTTATTTTCCACCGGTAATTACAAATTTTAATTTTGTCTAAAGTTAATTGCTAAACTTTACTAGAAAACTATCAATAAAGTCATTGTTAAAAAATTCTAGTGGGAATTTTCGGGGACACTAGCACCCCTGCTAATAAATGACCGATAGTGTTGTTAAATTTATAATTAATCATTCTAATTAAAAATGTAATATTGAGAATAAATTAAACTTTTTTTTTTTTTTGATATTTAGTGTTATACTACTTCTCTAACATGGAAATTGTCTGCATTATCATAAAAGATAATTTTATAAATAATAATTTTAATAAATTATTTTTTAAAAACAGAATTAATTTTTTAATAACCGAAATAAATTCTATATAAACGTAGGTGCATTAATGAAACGGGGGGTTGAGAGGGGCGGTAGCCCCCCCTCCCCTCACACAGAACTAATTATCATATAAAACTCTTCCGAAGTCTAATTTGAATTGTTTAACACAGGTTTACATAACAGTACTCGTTAACATTACCTCTTAATCTGCAGCCTGTATTTATAGTATTAAATTTCAGGGTAAGAGAAAGTCATGTGAGTGACACACCAGATTATTTTATATATAAATTTTTATTGTATTTTAATAAGATAATCATAATTTTTTTTCCATGGGGAAATTTTTAGGATTCTTTTTTTTTTTTTTTTTTTTTTTTTTTTGCAGAGCAGCCTGGGAACCTCCAATATTTCTAAAAATTCTTTGTTCATGTTCTAATAATGTATATAATTATTTGTTTTATATTTATATGCTTATTGTAAGTTAAATAGAAGTGGAATTTTAAATAAGGATTTTGAAAAAACCCACTAAGGTTTTTTCTCGGGCAAAATCAGGCCAACCCTGCCTGTGGCAGCCATATATATAAATAACTTTTGAAACGGATATGTATAGGATATAAAATTAAAATAAAAGTTTGAAGATTAGAAAAACCAACTGAAGAATTACAAACCAATGCGCAAAATTGCTGCAAAAGGTAATGCAAAACTTAACTATAGGAATAAATTAACGAATGAAAGGAAATAAAACCCCCCAAAACACAGAGGTCTTCATCAGGTAAGCCCCTTTGTGTTGTGTAGGAGTGAAAGAGAAGTTTCTGAAAGGATAGTAGCAATTAGCTAATAGCTGTCCTTAGTCCCTAACTTCACACCAAACAGACAACCACCACCATTAACTGAACAGAAATCTAACATATATAATGTAAAAAATTCTAAAAGAGGCATAAAAATCCATCAAACTAATATATATATGTAGGAAAATGAAAAGAGAGAGAGGAAAAAAAAAAGTCTACTGAGGTACAATCGAAACAGATTGCATCATCCAGGAGACAGCCTGTCGCGCTGCGAGGATGAATCAGAACTCTTTTATTATTTTATTGTTCTTGACTTTGCTACGTGAAAAAGAAATATCTCTGTGAACATGAGTTACGATTTGACTATGTAAGCATTAACATACCTGCCTGTGTGGCTTTATTATTTTACGTACTAATTAATCTGAAATGAATCCTAAGTGGATATATAATAGTTTTTTGGACCTATGTGGTCAAATATTGTAAATAATCTGTAAATAATATTCTTTTTATTAAACTTTAATTAATTTAATAATTAATTATTAGTGCTCTTTCTAGTCTCTCTCTACATTTGGGAGGCTTGAGCCGCGATAATAAGCGAAAAAAAAAGTAGTAATTAATTCAGTATTCAGAAGTAATTAATTATTTTATTATTAGTGTTAGTGTTTTAAGTGAATACTTTCAGAGAATGACTTCGTGTCATATGAAATGACTTGGTGAGATAAATGACTATGTGACTATTTGAAAACTACTTTGTGTTTGTGACAACGGACAGTGGAAAGAATATCATCTGTACGCATGGTGGATTTATAAAGTTGGATCCTTAAAGACGATTCATCTAAGTGGATTACTAGATTCGGACCTGGAAAGTCGAATCGTTTTTCTTCGTTGGGGAACAAGAACTGTGAGTAAAATTTTCTAGATTTATTTAAAAATGTATTTTCATGGGAAAGCAAGAAAGGAAGATTTGTTACGCGTCGCTTCAGAGTTAAATCTAGAAATACAGAAAATGCTACTGTAATTAAATTAAAAGAATTAATTTTGAAACAAAAAAATTTTGATGAAGAATTCACCATAAATTTAGTAGATAGCGTGATCGCTGAAAGAATTGAAAAAAAAAAATGAACGGGAAAAATTATTGTTCGAACAAGAAAAGGAGCAGAAAGAGCGCGAATTTGAGCTCGAGAAATTGAGATTAACGAGTAATCGAAATGATACTCAGGGAGCGAAGTCGAACACTTCAGAATCTTCTAGTGTTCCAACCAGAAGTAAAGAGTTTGTGAAGATAATGAAGTGTTTTGATTCAACAAATCCTAATAATGATATTTGTACATATCTTGAGCTTTTTGAGCGACAAGCTTCAAGAGTAAATATAGAAAAAAAAGATTACGTAGCGCATATTTTGGGATTGTTTCCCTTGGAAATAGCACAAATTGTAACACGAGTACCAGTTGAATCCGAGAATGATTATGATTATATTAAAAATATGTTGTTAAAACGATTCAAGCTTACACCGGAACAATTTCGTCAGAAATTTTTATCTCATAAAAAAGAGAACAATTCGACTTGGCGAGACTTCGCCTTTGAACTTAATCATTTTTTTGAAGAATGGATTAAAGGTTTGGAAGTATGCGGTTTTAATGATTTAAAAGAACTGATAGTTTCAGACCAATTAAAGAGAAGAGCTCCGTTAGAAATTAGCACTCATTATTTAGATGAATGGCATAAATTAAAAAATACAGAAAAATTAGTCGAAGAATTAGAAGAGTATGAGAGTGCTAGATTTAACATCGGGAAACCGGAAGTAAATCTAGAATCGAAACAAAGCAAGATGTACGCACAAAATGTTAAGAAAAATGTATCGAGTGACTCGAACCAGAGAAATAAACCATCGACCTTACGTGCTTACCGAAATAGTAATACTGCTACTAATGATCATTTTGCAAATAAAAGTGTTATTTTTGTTCTAATTATGGTCACATAAGTTCTCAATGCAAATTAAAATTTAAGGAAGAACAAATAAAATAATAATGAAAAAAATTTTAATAAGTGTATTGTGAACCAATCATATGCAAAGGTAGAAAAAATCATTAAGATTAATGATATCTCGAGGTCAGCTGTAATCGATACTGGCTCTGAAATTACATTGCTCAGTGAAAGTTATTATAGAGATCTAGGATCACCACCGTTAAGATATAGTAAAATATTTATTAAAGGCATAGGTAAAGATACCATTAAATGTAAAGGGTATTTTATAGCAGATATAGCTGTTGATGACATTTTCTTAAAAACTAATGTTTTTGTTGTAGAAGATTTACAATATTCTGCTATTATAGGAATGGACGTATTATCCAATCTAAAGTTTAACTGTTCGAAAGGCGAAATCGAATTTAATTGTGTAAATGTAATTGATTCAGTTGAAAATAATGAAAAATATTGTAATTCTAGAGATGTTATATCCCCTTTTGAAATGTATAACCCAGAGTCAGATGTGCGTAACGTAAAAACAACAAAACCGAAAGATGTTTTCTCCGGTCAAAGTGACGATTCATCTTTCGACCCGAAGATTTTTAATTATTTAATGGTTGATGTAATTTATGACTCTAGAGAAAGTATTTTAGATACTAGCCATATATTAAATGCTAATGTACATGAGCAATTGGTTCGCATGATTACAGGGTACACTCAACGTAAAATACAAAGCACGGATGTAAAAATGAAAATTAATTTAAATGATGAAATCCCGATATGTCAGAGAGCTAGGCGCCTCCCCATAACAGAACAAGCTATTGTAGAGAAACAAATTCAAGAATGGCTTGAACAAAAAATTATAAAACCTAGTTGTTCAGATTTCGCATCGCCAATTGTACTAAGTAAGAAAAAAGATGGAAGTACTAGAATCTGTGTAGATTTCCGTAGGCTCAATAGGAAAGACGTTAAAGACAGGTTCCCGTTGCCCCTTATTCAAGACGTAATCGATAAGTTGGGAGATTCATGTGTATTTACGACACGACTTAAAAAATGGTTTTTTTCATGTTGACATTGAAAAAGATAGTACTAAATATACATCATTTGTAACTCACGAGGGGCAATACGAGTTTTTAAAAGCACCATTTGGGTTGTGTACAAGTCCATCAGTATTCGAGAGATATATTTTTCATATATTCAGAGATTTACGTAGGGATAAAACCGTAATAATTTACGTCGATGATTTGATAATACTTGGCTTGGTACTAATTGATAGAGTTGGCAGTTGTGCTCCTGAAAAGATATCGTGCCACATTCTGTTCAATTGGTGCGTTAGATTGACAAAATCCTGAGGTGGTTATAGGACCCTTTTTATGATGCTCCAAAAGTCCCCCGTGGAAGAGATATCCGGCGACTTTGATGGCCAAAATATTGTTGGAAAAGCAAGAAAACAAGCAGTAGAAATTACCTCTGTGCTGAAATATACGATCAGGATAGCATGATATGAAGAGAAATACAACGGGCATGTTGAATGTCATCGACGTACCGCTGTGCTGTAAAAATGTCACGGATGACAAGCAAAGTGGCCCTGCTATTAAGTGAAATGACACCCCAAACCATCACTCCTGACTGTCGTGTCGTATGGCTGGCGACAGTCAGGTTGGAATCCCCCCTCCCTTCTTCGGGAGTCTCCAGGCGCGCCTTCGCTGGTCATCGGGGCTCAAATCGGAGTGGGACTCATCACTGTAGACAATTCTACTTCATTCAGTGACATTCCAGTTCGAACGATCCTAGCATCACTGCAAAAGTGCTTGTTGGTATAAAAAGTTTAACAGTAGTCTGTACAAGGGGCTCCGTGAGCTCAATCCCATTTCTTTGAGCTGCCTATTAATGATCTTTTAAGTCACTGAAGTACCATTTGCACGTAGGATCGATGATAATGATGAATTCGGGTTTTTGAGTACCTATCTGAGGATTGATCGATTCTCATGTTCTGTCCACTCTCTAGGCTGACCGCATCATCTCTGACGCTGTGTTTGACCATTATTCACTCATTCCTGTCATTGTCGTCTAATAGGGTCATCGTTCCTATCCAGCTGACAGACAATTCGCAGATTTGACCAACCGGTTTCTTTAAGTCCAACTACACACTTCTGTCGAATGCTGACATCTGTGCATATTGTCTGCGCACCTATTTGCGAGGCATAGTTACTGTCTATTTGAGTAGGCGAAATAAAATTCTCAAAGAATTTATAACCTGGAATGAAAATTTCTCTTCCTTAATATTCTGCCAAGTGTGCAGTTAAGATGCGCTGCAGCGTCACATGCTCACTCAATGACGGCCAACTTTTAAAATTTTGCATTTTACATTGAAACCTGTATGCGTGTCAATTTGTGCCCAGTGTTTGCATTACACCTTCTTGATGCGTCAATTTTTTTTTTTTTTTTTTTTTTTTGTTATAGAGTATATTTTCTTATACATGTTAGAAATATTTGTTAAGACTTCTATTTGCCACTGCAAATTATAAACTACATATATATATTTTTTTTTTCAGTGTGCTGTTTTCCTGTATAAAACTAATAATCAAAAGTTACATATTTATGGATATTTAGTTTTTTAAAGTATGATGTCACATATACTGTTGGACAAATTTTTAGCTACCATCTGAATCATAGAGCATATTACTAATAAAAAAGCTATGCTATGTAAAATAAAACGGTAAATCAATAATACGTACATATGAGCATCAAATTACTATATTATCGCAAATAAATAGACTATTATGAAAAAACACGAAAATGAAGTGGTCAGAACTTTGACAACCAGTAAGAGTTTTGAAAATATTTCATGTAAAGGTAAGTGCTTAGTTAGTAGTTGTATGGGTTACAGGTGGTGCATAAGCGTGCGCTAATTTAAAGATGTTAAGAATGATCCCTGAAGAGAAATATACTGGAATCACCAGGTTGTATGGCCAGCTTAAAAGACTCAGAAAAACAGCAGTCCAAACAGGTGTTTCCAAATATACAATCATCAGGGTGCTCTAGAACAAGAACCGGAAAACAGGAAAGAAGACCGCATGTCCTGAAGCTTTGTCCGTCTGTGTTAAAATGAGAATTAGGAAGACGGCATGACAATTAATTCAGCAAGATGAACTGGCCACTAGCCGTGTCATAGTCTCATGACCAACTAATGTATGATAGCTTAACGAATGATAGCTTAATAAGACGTAAGAATCCTGAAAAGAAAGCTACGAAAGAATCATAAAACAACTGTCATTAACGCCGAGACACAGAGAAGAGCGTCTTAAATCAAACACGCATGACTAAATCCACGGACTTCAAGAAAGTGGTTTTCATGGATGAAAAACGCTTTTGCCTTCATGGACCTGACAATGTCAGATCATACGTCAAACATGGAAGCATCAAATGGGTGATGGCGGTATTATGATTTTAGGTGTCATTTCCAGCTTTCGTAATATCGGGATAAATGTTATTCAAGGCAAATATAACAGCCTAAAATACCTTGATAACTACGAAACATCTTTATCCAGTGGAGTCGCGGATAATTTGACTAAAATGAATGGATTTGGCAGCAAGAAAATGCGAGTATCCACATTTTAAAGAATATGCTGTAGTACCTGATTTCCAATAAAATTGCTGTCTTTGATTGGCCCACATACGCATCACCGAGAATATGTGGCATGGAATATGATGTGTATAGCGATAAGAAGTACGATCTGTAAAAGGTTTTAACATTGAGATATTAAATAGTATTTGCTATTTATATTCGCTTCTTATTGTCCCTTCAAGTCAGGGTAGGGAACACACCCGTGCAAGATTTGTAGATTTTGAGAATCAAGTGGTCGCCAAAATTTTGTCGCCCAGCAGTGAAATTGCCTTAACGTTCATGCATACTTTTTTTTTTTTTTTTTTTGAGACAAACTATGTTTTGTACATTACAGATTAAATTTAAACCAATAGTAATGTTGTAGAAATTTCTCAGAATTTATTTTAGGTTCGTTTCGAGCATATTGCAGCTACATGTAACTATGCGTAAAATAAGGCATAGAAGCTTTAACTATTGGTGATAGTTCTTAATAAACTAACAATCGTCAATTTCTTTGAAATCTTCTTGATTATGCACACACACACACACACACACACATATATATATATATACCGGGTGATTCAAAATAGATGTTACAGCGATTATCTCGTAAACTAAGAAAGATAGAAACATACTTCCAATTACAAAATTCGAGAAAATTAAGAGTAGATTTCAAATATGGCATTTTTTTTGTACAAGGGGCTGTATACATATTAAATACGAAATTTAATTTTTATACGGCCCCTCCTATCATGCGACTTATATTTAGAAAATTATTCTCCTCGCTCTAACAAGCAAAAAAAAAACAAACATCTCTCTAAATCAAAATCTCGCTGAGTTATTGCAATTTGAAAATGATGACTTACACCACTTATTTTTCAATTTTGGCATCTATTTTTCGACGCCAACGGGCTCGCTTTAGGGGGTTATCTATGAGATGAGAAAAATTAAAAAAAGATCCTTTATTTTAAAATAGCAACTAAAATCATTAAAGCACGTGAAATCAACAGTTTTAAGAACTTAATACAAATTTACATTATTTCGTTTTGTTAAAAAATTTAATAGTTAAATTTCTTAGGGGGTCACCTGCAAATTAAAACACGTTAACAGAGGAAAAAATTAAAAGTCTAGCAAAACCGTAGGGAATTTTTGCCCTTTATTTTTACCACTTTCCATCATGGTTAAAAAATTTAATGACTTCGCCTCTTTAACAATTCCAGCCAGGTCGAAAAGTGTTAATGACTTCGATTTGTCTGTCTGTCCATTCGTCTTTCTGTGTGTCCGCGCTCTAACTCCCGTGAATATTCATAGAATTTCCTGAAACTGATATATGTTATTTGAGTTCACTATCGGATGTTCCTTATTGAAAATGGAGTGAATACCTCGGCTAACTTGTGCACAGGGACACCCGAAAGTATTCCAAAGCATTGTGTTCTATGAGAGGTATTTTTATAAACCATATTTTAATACCTTTAATTTATGCATATACTAATAAAATTGAAATACGTTATTAAAGTTTTCTATCGGATATTTTCTATAGAAAATGGAGTAAACACCATCACTGGTTTGTATACAGGGACACCCGAAAGTATTCCAAAGCATTGCGTTCTATGTGAAAATATTTCTATAAACCAAATTTTAATTACTTAGCATAAATCTTAATGACATTGAAATATGTTATTCATATGCACAAAAGAATGCTTTCTATAGTGTACAGTACGATTAGCATTCGATTTACAGGGCACACAAAAATATTCAGTTACATTAAGGGTTATTATTGGACATTTGCTGGAATTGCATTTTCGTTTACATTAAACATTTTTTAACAAGTTTTAACAGTGAATAGGATTTTAATTTGCATATTTTTTTTGTCTGACTGTCCCTCTGTCCGTCTGCCCGTCCCCAGCGTCTGTAAATATTTTCAGAAATTTTCAGGAATGATATATGTTATTCAGGTTTACTGTATGATATTCCCTATTTAAAATGGCATTAATTAATTCTCTACAATTTGTTTATTTACAGGAACGCGCATAAAATGCCAACGTATTGCGTTTTGGGACAGACATTCTTATAAATTACACTTAAATAACTTTATACTGAAAAAATCATCGAAATTCATATTTATTGTTAATATTCTAAATGTTTTGTTTAGAATATGATATCGTATAGATGTATAATTCTATGTCAGGGGGGTTACCGCTATTCTCAACCCCCGTTTAATTATAGTGCCTATACTTATCAAAACTTAGCTGAAAATTGATGGAAGGTTGTGCCGTATATTATTACTATAGGTTTATATTTAGGTGCACTTTGTGGTTTGTACATATTCTTCAAAAGATATACAGGGTTGCAAATATTTAAGCTATAATTTTCTTTTTTATTGTTAGTGAAAGTGCTTTACTATAATATTTTACCATGTCCAGAAAAACTGCTCAGGAATGGAAATGAATTCCTCATAGACATATGATAAATAATGTATGTTTTTAAGCTACATATGCTGCGCTTGTTTTTTGTGTATTTACACGTTTTGAGGCTTCCTTATTACCAAAGTCAGGTATTTAAAAGTTTGATTATTGCATGCGTCGAATAATTTCAGGAAACGAATAATTTCATGAGATCACCCCTCACACAGAACTATCAACCATATAAAACTCTTCCGAAGCCTAATTTGAATTATTTTAACATAGGTTTACAGTACTCTTTGTTACCTCTTAATCTCCAACCTGCATTTATGGTATTAAATTTCAGGGTAAGAGAAAGTTGTGTGAGTGGCACACCAGATTATTTGTTGTTAAATTATGCTGATAATTCATATATATACAGATCAACCAATAAAAATTTACCTTTCGTATTCAGGAGGCCTCAAAATGTGGTATTATACAGAAAAAAAATCGCTCTTCAAAAACTACTTTGTTTACAGTATGGGTATGAGAAATTAATTTTTCGTTCTGTGTCAGCAGTGTTCTTCGAAATAAAAAAAAATGCAGCAAAGCACTTACGCCAATTACATTCAATAATAATAATAAAAAAAAAATTTTACCTTAATTTTGGGTAGTCCTGTATATTATCTATAAACTATATACAAATGACTTTGTGTACGTAAATTTAGTGTCATATGTAAAACAAGTAACATAAATTGAAATACACTTCCAGCAATTCCCAAGTATAGCTCCAATGTATCAAAATACTCTGGGTAACCCTGTAAATGAATGATGAATGATTGCTATACCACAATCTACATAAAACATACTTTTATGCGTATAAAAAATCTGTTATTTTCATTTTGTTTAGTGCGGTATATACATGTCGCACTGTACATATGAGAAATTTCACTCACAGACGTAATGTATTTGAAATCTCTTGGATGACCCTGTAAACAAACAATTGTCTGATCGCAACGAATACTTTAGTGTAGCACCGCAATATGATACGGATTTAGAATATCGAATTTGGATTTTCTGCTACTATTTGTTCTTGAGATATTCTAATAACACAGAAACACACACACACAGAGAGAGAGAGACCAACCGCTTAAAAGATGATTTTTGAAGTCAGAGGATCTGAAAACGTGCAAATATTACAAAAGCTAATTTTCGGAAATTTGGCTCAAAAACAGTTCTTTCTCTACACCGTGTATATGAGTAAGAGAATGTATAAAAGAAAAGAAAGAAAAATGAATTTGAAAATTCTCTTTTAGTACATAAATTATTCATACATTTTATTTGTTAAATTATCAATGAGTATTCTCTTGTGTATTCATAGAGACATTACAGGTTAAAATAGCCGTCTTTCCCTGAATGATTTTTCTTTTTTTTTTTTCCCAAATGCTGATCAACGTGTGCCTTATTACAAAAGCTATAGTAATTACAATTTCTCACTTTTGATACAACCCCTTAAGATTTGGCGAAAAATGCTATAATTTTGAAATTGCAATAACTCAGCGAGATTTTGACTTAGAGAGATGATTTTTTTTTTAATTGTTAGAGCGAGGAGAATATTTTTCTAAATATAAGGCATATGATAGGAGGGGCCGAATAAAAATTAAATTTCGTATTTAATATGTATACAGCCCCTTGTACAAAAAAATGCCATATCCGAAATCTACTCTTAATTTGCATTAATTTTGTAATTGAAAGTATGTTTCTATCTTTCTTAGTTTACGAGATAATCGCTGTAACATCTATTTTGAATCACCCGATATAATATATATACAGTGGTGGACATAATTATAAGACACATATCTAATTTGACAAATAGTGAAAGAAAAGATTCAGAGCTTAAAAATGTTTAACCAAATACGTCAAAAACATAAATTTATTCTGTTAACGCTCGTAATTGTTTTACAGAAATGATATTTTTATAGAGTTTAATAAAAAAAAAATTTAAAAATACCATGGACAAAATTATAAGACACCCTAACATTTTAATTAAAACACCTGCTTTTTTTTCGAAAATAATGTACAATATGCAAATTTTCTGCACGCTGTTATGACGTCAGCAGTTAACTAAAGCAGAAGATAACCGACTTCACGCATTTACAAACATGCCACGAGGCACATAATTAAAAGAAAGTGAAATTCGCGAAATTTGGAGATTAAATGGAACTGGTGCTTCAGTTAATAATATTTCAAAAGTTATTAAACGCTCTAGATGTGTAATTAGAAATGTTTTGAAGAGAGGAATTAATGGATCGGTGATTAAAAGGTCTGGACGTACTCCTTGCTTGTCCTCGAGAGACAGACGCCATGTGCTTTCGCTCGTTACACGGAATAAGATGACCACCATAGGCACTAAAAATGCTTTGTAACTGAATTGTTCAAGAAGAACCATTCGCAGGGTGTTGCATAATGCTTCCTATGCCAAATATAAAAAAGTGAAGAAAAAAACCACCGCTTCTAAGCCGGCACAAAATGAAGCGTCTAAACTTCGCTAAACAGACTATGGCCGGGACCTCCAAATGGTACTCTGTGTCCTTTTCTGATGAAAAAAAGTTTAACCTGGATGGTCCTGATGGGTTTCAATATTATTGGCATGATTTACGAAAGTCTCCTCATGTACTAATGAGCCGCCAAATGGGTGGAGGCTCAGTATCGGTTTGGGCTGGTTTTTCGGCTCAAGGGAAAACGGATATTAATTTTGTGCATTCAAGAATGAATTCCGAAAAGTATAGGAATCTTCTTAAAGATCAACTAGCCATATACGGTGAACTTCCTTTGTGGCGAATACTACACTTTCCAGCACGATAACGCGCCGATTCATGCATCACACGAAACAAAAAAGTAGCTTTCAGAGCAAAGTATCAATGTTCTCCCGTGGCCTTCTCGCTTCCCAGACTTAAATCCCATCGAAAATTTGTGGGGGATCTTAGCTTGTGCGGTTTATCGAAATGGAAGGCAGTTTGTATGTGTCGAAGACCTAAAGAATGCTACAAAATGCGCTTGGGAAGAACTGTCTTGCGATATTTTGTTAGAATTGATAGATTCGATGGCGAATAGTACCTTTCATGTTATAAAAAACAATGGCGGCTCCACCAAATATTGAATAACCATGTTAGAGGATTTTCTTTTAGACCATTAGTCTCTGCTAATTATGTTGACCACTGTATTTGGAAAAAACGGTTGGTGTCTTATAATTTTGCCCATTATGTTTTTAAGTTTTTTCATTAAATTGTATAAAAATATCATTATTATAAAATAATTATATATGATAACAGAATAAATTTATGTTTTTGACGTATTCAATAAAACATTTTTAAGCTCTGAATCTTTTCTTTCACTATTTGTCAAATTATATAGGTGTCTTATAATTATGTCCACCACTGTATATATATATATATATATTAAGTGTATTGTATTAGAGGCATATATAGTCCTATTTATATCGAGGCAAATATTGTTAAAGCATATTCTTAATATCTTAATGTAGGAAAATACACGAAAGAAATCGGGTATACAAGTTATTAAAGTATTACTTTATTTTTTTATAGGAATATAAAAGAAAGTAATACAATTGATTACTATAAAAGGAAAAAATTTCAAAAATTTCTGAATTCATTAACAAATTCCAACTTGTAACAAAACTGTAAATCTTATTTATCTGCATTTTTATTACATATACCACATGAAGCTTGGAAAATAATTTTGTGTTTGTTACAGAATGTGTAGATGTTTAAAAAAAAATCAATTTGAAAATAATATCTAAGAAAATAATTTTAATATTTTTCTTTTTAGTGCAATTTTGATAAATACGTTTTGATTAAATTTAACAAAAACAATTTCTTTTTGTAAATTATGTCTCAAAAAGAATAAATATTGTACTACTAAATGAAGAAAATATTTGGGAAAATATTTATGTTGTAGACATAATGTTCTTTAAAATAATGCCTTCTTTTAAAAATCTGTTCCTAAATCATAAACTGTTTAAAGATATATTATGGGTTGTAAGGACTTTTCACACAAAAGACATTACTTAAAGAAGAAATTCAGTTTGGAAAATTCGAACGTGATAAATCCCATTTTCTATAAAAGCTGATATATTTTTATATACTATTTCAGAAATATTGCCTACTGAAAAGCCTTAGAATTATTACATTTTCGCTGAATGAGATTAAATGAATACTAACATAATTTAATATGACGTGTCATATATAAAAGCGGTAAATATTAAGCTCTACAGGGAAATATACTACACGTAAAGTAAATAAAATTATTAGATTTGTCTTTGCAAGTTTAGTACTTTTTCGGATATATTTAAACGCCTTAAATTTTCTGAACATTTTAACGGCAAGTATTTACGGTTAAAAAACATTCTGTACAATTTAGATAACCAATCATTTAAAATAATAGTTCAAAAAGAAGAAAGAATAACAAAAAAGTAATCGTTGAACAATTTTATTAAAGAAAGGAAAATATATTGCAATGTTTATACTATGTCTTCCCTCAAAGGGACTAGTATGAACAAGTTTTCTGATATTTTAGGTACACTAATAAATTTGAAATGGGAAGAAACTGAAATGCTGCGTTTAATTAGTTAAGGGGAAGCATTCAAATAATAAAAGCGAGAAAAATATGTATGTCTGTACTAAAAAATATTTTACAGGCATTTACTTGTTTTTAAGTATCATGAAAACGTTTTATTCTTAGATCATTGTACCTTCCTATGTAAAACATTGGCTCATTTCTATAATGGAAATTTACCATGTATATGGAGAAATCACATTGCAAGAAATCGCGAATTCTTGCAACAATATTTATACATTATTTTCTATGATGATTCGTGTATATGCTAACAAAAGATTATTTATTTGTTTAATCGAGTGTCTGTGGTCATTATCTTTTTGGAAGAACATATTTGGATGGATAAAATAAAAAAAAAATTCAAAATTGTTGCTTAACAATCAATCTCTCTCTCTCTCTGTCTCTCTCTCTCTTTCTTTTTTACTTTCCGAACACTATAGTGAGGAAAGTATTGTAATCATGTCAAAAATCCAAATTCGAGATTTTGATGTTTCTATACGTTTCGAGGTCCAACGAGTCCGTTTTCACTATTTTTACGATGATGTATGTATGTGTGTGTGTATGTATGTGTGTATGTATGTGTGTATGTATGTGTGTATGTCTGTGAGTGAACACGCTAGCGTCTAAACGCTTTGTTCGAATAAGCTGAAAGTTGGTACGTATATTGTAAGTCACCATAGTAAGAACTCTATAGATTTTGGTGAATCTAGCACTTATAGTTTTTTTACAGGGACACAAAGAAAAATTCTTTATCATTATGGCCAAGGGACCAAAATCTTAAAATTGCGATAGCATCTAAACGCCTTATGCAATTGAGCAAAAACTTTATACACATATTATAGGTCACAGATACTCAATCTGTATACATATTGGAGAATCTAGCACTTATAGTTTTTTTACAGGGACACAAAGAAAAATTCTTTGCCAAATTTTTAAAAGTGTGACAGCGTCTAAACATTTTATTAATATCAGCGAAGAATTTGTACACATCTTATAGGTCACATTTGAACCAACTGTATAGATTTTGGTGAATCTAGCACTTACAGTTTTTTACAGGGACACAAAGAAAAATTCTTTATCTTTATGGCCTATGAGACCAGCGATAGCATCTAAACGCCTTATTCAATTGAGCTGAAAATTTGTATGAATATTATAAATCACTGTTGCACTAACTATAAGCATTTTGGTGAATCTAGCATTTATATATTTTTACAGGGACACAACGAAAAATTCTTTATCCTTATGATCTAAGGGCTCAAAGTTCAGTAGCGTTAAATAAAACCTCGTGTGATATATGGAGAAAAATACTCAAACACTCTGTTAAGGTTTTCTCTTTTTTGTTTGTTTAGCAACTCCTCTTTCTTTATTTTATCTACAAAACTGTTAGTTACTCAATGTTCGGAAAGTCGAGTGGAGTCACTCCAGATTTTTTTATGACTAAACTAGTATTTTATATTTTATTATGAAAGAAAACATGTTTTCCTTATAATAAATCATTGCTGGATATATTATCAATTGCTTTTAGAGTATAATTTATAGATATATGAAAAAAAAAAAAAAAAAAAAGGTCGATTTTTAAATAAATCAACCTAACATATGAATTATTTACAGTCACATAAGTGAATCGGAATAATACTGTTGTTTCTTCATGATAGTAAGTTTTGTAAAAGGAAGTTGTAAATTATTTTTTCTTTTTTTTAATATATCATGTTACGAAATTTATAAATAAAATTCAGATACTGATTGTTGTGCATTTTGCGCTTCATGCTTAGCTAAATAGCAGAATAAAATAATATATATTGCTTTTCTTTTCATATAAGCGACGCGAGCGTATTAATACTTGTTGTGTTAACGACTTTCATGCATTCTGATCTTCATACGCAGCTAAGTAGCGTTTCCTACATCATTTGTTTATTTATTTTTAATTTCGTTTAATAGACAATGTATAGCCGGGAAAAAAAAAAAAAAAAAAAAAAAAAAAATAATAATTAATTTTGTTGCAAATCGTCCTATAAATATGCGGCTGGTACCAATCGATTAATAACAACGTCTAATTTATAAAGATGTAGTTAGATATTGCTTAGGGGGTTGTATGCATAGTAAAACTGGCATAAGCTTCATTTTTTCCAATGGCAATTCCCGTTTTTGATTCTATATTTAATTTCTGAGATGAAGGAACTTCGGAAAAAGGCACTATTTATAACTAATTCTTAATAGATTTACAAGTGAAATATTTTTTAGGGATCCACCCATATATTTAGAAAAAATTAAATGTTATCCCATACATTGTAAACCATTCATAAAGATTCTAACCGGTGTTGCCAAATCTGGCGGGTTTTTTATTCAATTTTCGCCAATAATTTTTATATGTAACGTATGTCTAATCACTTCATCAAATATCACTTTTCAAAATTATTGGTGATTCTTGAATAAGAAATCCGCCAGATCGGTTAGCACTGATTCTAACCAGGGAAAAAGTACGAAAATTTTTAGCATAAAATAATATAAAATTAAATTACTAAAGACACTGTTTTTGTATTTAAACTTATTTGAATAACTATTTCAATTCCTAAGTATGAAAAGTGTAAGATCATTATCTAAGTCTTTAAAACTGGTAAGTCATATTACTTTGTTTTTAATTATTCTTCATAATAAATATGGATTTTATGCCGTGATTGGAACCAATCGGACATAAATAATTTTGCGCTTTTCTTTCGATAAAATTTGTTGTACACGAAAGGACTTTAAAACAACAAATACCCAACATCTGATTCAATATAAAAACATTTAATAAAAATAAAATTTAAATGTTTTATAATGTTACTTCATCCGACAGAGTTTAAATAACTTACGGCTTACAAATCGTACAATAATCAAATACAGAAATATGAACAATAAGACAAAAATAGATTACTCGGTTAAATATATATATCAATTATTTAAAGGAAAAAAAAAGAAAGAAAGACACCTCATGCCAACATCTTCAATAATATTCCGTAGTGTCGTTCGTACCGCCCTTTTTTCACACCAGTAAATTTTTAGAGCAATATTCTCCAAATGAACGATTCTCCAAACGATTAAATAAGAAAAAAAATATCGTAAAAAAAAAAAAAAAAAAAATGCTGGTGTGAAAAAGAAGGTGGTGCTAACAATACTACGGAATACTAATTAAGTTGTTGTCAGGTATGAAAACTGTTAATATATTATCAAATACATAATTCTGCTTAAAACGGTAAACCTCGCCTTATCGCATTTTCTAAAATATTACATTTAACTTGAGGTATATGAACCCTACAGTATTCAAATACGAAAATATGGACAACAGGGTTAAAACAAAAATTTAGCGGTGAAATACTAAGAAAAAATATTTAATATTTAACAGGAAAGAAAGACTCAACATACGCACATCGAATATGTTCTTATCTTGTAAATTAAGCCCAGCCTTTACACCTTTTTCTGAAATTTTACTGTATAAAATAACAGGGTGGTGACAAGTTACATTTTTTCCCTGATTCTTCCACCAGTATTTTTCTTTACGAATTTTAAATAGTAAGTTTGCATGATTAATTAAGTATAAAATTATCATATAAATATACTGATGTAAGAATCAGAAAAAAAAGGCGGGTTTGTAGCCATTCTGAATAAGAGGATTTTACATATTCGAGATTAAATCATTTAAATTTTGTCTCCAGCAATCGATGTGATAAATGTCATAGACGTTTTCGCATATTAGCGTCATATATAAAATGAAATACAAATATGCAATATAGTGTATTTATTTTATTTTATTTTTTTAGTATTGTTTTAGCTATACAGAAGACGTGACTTGTTCGTTTGTCACTATGCCATTTTCCGGGATGCTTTAATACAAATAATAAAAAAAATTATTTTTATAAAAAATGAGAGCTACCATTGAAAAAATAAAATAAAGTTGATGCCAATTTTAATATGTAGACAACCCTCTAAGCAAAATCTAACTGCACCGTTATAGACTAAACATTATTATTATTATTATTATTATTATTTCAAACCCACTATATAACGTCTTTTATACGTTTTCATGAAGTATTATAAGTTTGATCTGACAGGAAAATTGTTAAATTTCTGATTTGTTAAGCCATTTTTATACATGTTGCCCACAGTACCTCCAAAAAGAGTATATTATTATATGTATAGTAGTGGGTAATGGAAGTTGTGTAGTTTTACAGTCGGCAGTAAAATTATTCAAGCACACATCCACACTAATTATATATAAAATTTTTAGTTTGATCGCTAATTTTTATTATCAACTTACTTTTTTATAAACAGTATTAGACTAAGAACAGAACTCTACAAATATTTACTTAACAAAATAGTATTAGGTGCCTATCTTTTAAGTAGAAATTATTGCTAATGCTTCAATAATTTTACTGCTGACTATACAACCAGATATTTTCCTAGTTTCTTATTCTTTCTCTATTTTTTTAATACATTCTTGTAAATGATACTTTCTTTTTCTATATCTAAGCTGCGACAAATATCTGCAAAATGATAAACAGTGTGTGCAGGATATACTCAAGAATTTTTTTTTTTTTTTCATTTATATTTCCAAAAATATTTTCCAGGAGGCGCTTTTTATGGAAAACCGCAAAGTTAACAAATCTAACATATCTCCCTTTACCAAAACTAGATAATAAATTATTAAATCCTTTATCCATTTCGTATGAACCATTTCATTTGTTATATTTTCTGTCTTTTTGTACCAGGTGCTACTTCATGGTCATTTTTTAACCTTTTTTTTTTTTTTTTTTTTTTTTTCCCAAATTTTTTAAGTACACATCATGAATCATGTACATAGTAGATTTGGTAACACGATACAGGATGCTATTTACGGCGGGTGTTTAATGATAACCATTCTGTATGAGCAAATTTACAAAATTTGCTATTATGAAATTCACCTGAATTTAAGTTTTAAGTTTTTTAATACATATATGCTATTATTCTCATATCAAAAGAAAAAAAAATTATATATAAAAATAATATATATATTTTTTTCAAAATAAAGATACATGCGAATTTGTTTCATGTTTCTAATATACTTTATTACATGTAACCAGAATTTTATTTTATAATGTTTAATTTCTTTTTAAATTAAAAATTTTGGTACTGCAGAAAGTTTTATCAAAATAAAAACTTCTTAATCTGCCCAAAGGTCTCAGATTATATATATATATATATATATATATATATATGTGTGTGTGTGTATGCGTGTGTGTGTGTATACATACATATATATATATATATATGATAAAGAAAATTAAACTGTAAATAACAATTTAAATCACTTCAATTAATGTGTTGTATAACCTTAGTCAATGAAAAAAAAAAAAATCGATATTTTATTTCCTAGACAATTGAAGCTACCGAAAAAAGTGTTCGATTACTTCTTTAAAGGTTATTTCAAATAAGTAAAATAATCGATAACAGATGATCGATAGCAGTGAAAAAACATCTTGTTAGAACAGTACTTGGTTTGACAACTATTTTAAAATTATAGGTTTTTAAATAGTGAAGTTTACAGTTCTTAATTTTGCCAAAACATGTTCTTAAGCCTTTTTGATTTTAATGATTTTAATTTTAAAATATTAAAACCTTATAATCATTCGATACAAATTTTCAAGCTTTTAACATTTAGTTTTTTTTAATAATATAATTTTATTATTCTTGTTATACGTGTTTAAAATTAATATTTATGTATATAAATACTTTTTATCATCAATATTTTCAATCAGTCTCGCTAACTTTTTTTTTTTTTTTCAAAAATTGCAAATAATTTTCAGGAGTAATGCTTGATGTAGTACATGATAGACGATTAATTTTCGATGTGATTAGGCAAATTTAACAATTAAAAATTAGTGGCAGTGTCATGAGGATGTCATGAAATATGGTAATCGTAATCTCATTAATAACTAAGTTAAACATAGTTTATTCTAAATTACTCGTTAAATATTTATCTTAAATTATAACTTAATAAAAAAGTATTTTAATAAGCCAGTAACTCCATCTAAAATACTTAAAATAAAGCGTAATCATCTCTTTTGAATCTAACCCCCTCTTCTTGATTTTGTTCAAAAGAGAAAAATATTCTTCCTGTTGGCTATATTAAGCCAAACATTTACATCCACACACTGACTTTTATCTCCAATCTGAAGTGCTCATATGGTAAAAGTGAAACTGTATGACGCCAAAATGATATTTTCAAAGATAACAACGACCGAAGAGTCATCAACTTTCTTCTGTCTGAAAACCCTGGGGGGTGAGTTTCAATGATAGTCAAGGACACTTAGAAATCAGTTAAAAGGATGTATAAATGAGCACTTTTTGCGAAAGGAAGAATAAAGGCCAGTTTCCACTGAAAGTTCGAAACCAAGGTTCAAAAAGTCATTAATCACGCTTCCGACACAAAGAGCCAAATGTCTTGTCATCAGTTGTAGCCCTTTTTTTATCAGATTGCGCAGTTGCTTCAAAGGAAAGCATGCAAAATTGACAAAGTTATCTGCCTCTGGCCCCTCAATTACCTCAGCTGGGGGTTAGGACCAGGCTCTTTCCCCTTCGAAGCAACCTCGTTGAACCAGGTCCAACGGCTTGACCACATCAAAGGATTCTGAATAGCGCCGCTCGAAACATTTTGAACCTACCCACAGTGGAAACTGCACTTAATTTTCTCTTTCGAACAAAATCAGGAAAAAGGGTTAGATTCTAAAGAGATGATTACGCTAGCTTTATTTTAAGTATTTTATGGGATGTTAGATGGAGTTATTGGATTATTAAAATACTATGTTATTTAGTAATAATTTAAGATAAATATTTAAGGAGTGATTTAGAATAAACTAAGTTTAATTTAGTTATTAATGAGATTACCACATATCATGAGATCCGCATGACAGGCAAGCATTGAATAATAAGAATAACCCTAAAATTCGCAACACTATTTTCAGTGTGTTTCTAGACACTTGTTTTGAGTTTCAACCTAAATTGAGTTTCAACCTTATTCACATATTATGTATCGGAAATCAGCATATACTTCTAAGCCAACTCTAAGCGCACCTGCCCAATGGGACATCAGATGTGACATAGTATGTATGGCGTAATCCAGAGAAAAGAGCCGCTCTTCGATGCATCTGCATTGGAAAACTGTTGTTGAATCGTGCAACGAAATGCCGGCAGTACCAGGTAATATAACATATATTTATTTTTTCTTTCATAATTAAACGTTTATGAATGTCAAAACGAACTCTGTCTTTACTGTGCGTTCCCATTTAAACCAACAATGGTTATGGACTCAGAGACACACAACTTACTGAGGACTTTTAAAATTTAAATAAATATTCACATAAAATGATAGTACGTATTCCAATCCTACAGCTAAGATTAAGTTCTGAAATCAAAAGTTAACTCTGAATTGTTTTTGACTTTGTTTTGATAACTATGCTACTATAACTGATTAAAAATCTCACAAATTACTAATTTAGAAAAATTATCAAAAATAATTTTCCTAGACTGAAGTTGCACATTATGCTAATGGAATTGAAATAAAGCCTAAAAAAGGTGCTGAAGGTGAAGACAAATGGTTCGAAAATGATAACAAGGCAAGAGCCTATATCATCCTGGCAATCAGTTCAAGTGAATTATGTCATATAAAGCACTGCATGACTTCGAACGAAGTATGAAATAAATTAAAAGAAATTTGTGAATACAAGGGGCCGGCAAAGAAAGCCACACTATTGAAGCAATTTCTACTTAAGAAAACAACCGGTAATGAAAATACGCCCTACAACTTCATTGAATTCTTTGATATAATGGACAAGCTGACAGAAATGGGCATAGACATAGCAGAAGGCCTGTTATCAATTTTGCATTTGTATAGTATCTCTTTTTAAAAATTCCAGATCTGTTATTGAGTTCAGGGACGAAAGTCTAGAGCTTAGGGTTTTAAAAATCAAGATGATGGAAGAATATGAAGCTAGAAAAAAGTAAAAATCACCAGGAATCCTCGAATGCATACTTCACTACTAACAAGAATTTTTTTTTATGAAAAGTACAAAAGAGAAATTTTTAAAGCGCTACAGAATAAAAATACATATAAAAAAAGGATTTATACAACATACAAGTACAATTATTGTTCGAAAGTCATCCACAAAGCTTCTGAATGCCGAAAGAAGATGACAGATAGAAAATTCCTGACATCAAATAAACTCAGAGAAAAATTCATGATGACTGCCAATAACGTAGAATTTACATTGACGGCAAGTAATCCATTTCATGAATATTCTGAATGATGTTTTAAGAGCGGAGCGAATTTGGCTGAAGACAAATATTCGTTTACAGAGTCCGAATCCAGAAGTGGTCCAAATAGTAAATTAGCTGTAGATCAAACAGCCGAAAACGCCGGCGTAAGGACTGTAAAAATGACAATTTTTAATCAACAGGGAATAATAAATCTAAATCTTAAAAATGTTTTGTTTGTTCCTAAATTAAAGTGTAATTTATTATCCACCTCAAAGTCTACCGCAAACAAATGCTCTGTTATCTTTACAGAAAAAGAAGCAACAATTGTTGAGCCGGAAGGCTCTTCGACCATAAGCTCCACCAGAAAAAGCTATCTCTATCTTTTTCAGTCACAAACGGATTTAGCTGCAACAACACAGGTGAGCAGTTTTCAGAAATGGCATTTAAAATTAGATCATTTAAATGAAAAAATATTTAAAATTATTAGAATCTGAAAATATGCTGAGATATTAAAAATTTAATGAAAAAGATACTTTAAAATTTGTATTCAATTTAAACACAATGTGAAACAATTTTGTGACGAAAACAAATTTCATAGTGAAAAATTATTAAATGCTATTTATCCCGATCTTGGTGGCCCAATGAATCTTAAATTTCATGGCAGATCAAGGTATTTTATTACTTTTCTTTATGATAAATCTCGTTACATAGAAGTAAGTTTCTCAACAAAAGATGAAGCGAAAAACGCGTTCAGAAAATATAAACTAGCAGTTGAAAATCGTTTAGCGAAAAAAAATTAAATTCTATACGTAAAAAGTGTTTTAGAAGATTGTGGCGAGGAAATAATAAGTATCTCTAAAATACGGTATTAAGGCTGCTCACTCCTAGTCCAGTCAAAATAGGAAAAATAGAAGAAAAAAATCGTGTAGTTTTGAAATTTTGCATACTCATAGCCGAGGGGGTCCTGAACAACATACTAAAAGTCCCCGCCCGTGGGGGGTGAGCGGGGGGCAGGGGGGTATTTAAGGGGGGCAATTTTCAGTTTTTATTAAATATCTTAAAAACTATCGCATTTAGAGAAAAAATGTCAATTACAAAATTAATCTACGTAAAATTTCTTACAAAAATGTATATTACATTTTGTTTGTACGATCATTAGTTTAGAAGAAATAGAGAGGTGAAATAACACATTTTCTTGAAAAATTCTTTTTTGCAACAGTGAAATCAACTAAAGTGTGCAATTCACTTGTCAAATATTTTCTAATGTAAAAAACAAATATATACATAGGGAATATGGAAGGATAATACAGCATGTTTTGTAAGTTTTAAATAGTTTTAAGGCTAGTAGGCGCAAGTGGCGGTTTGAGTAAAAATCTGGATATGTCCAGTCAAAATAAGAAAAAAAAAAAAAAAATCGTGTAGTTTTGAAGTTTTGCACACTCATAGCCGAGAGGGTCCTGAACAACATACTAAAAGTCCCCGACCGTGGGGGGTGAGCGGGGGGCAGGGGGGCATTTAAGGGGGGCAATTTTCAGTTTTTATTACATATATTAAAAACTATAATGTATATTACATTTTGTTTGTATGATCATTAGTTTAGAAGATATAGGGAGATGAAATAACACATTTCCTTCAAAAATTCTTTTTTGCAATAGTAAAATCAACTAAATTGTACAATTAAAAGGGTTCTTGTCAAATATTTTCTAATGTAAAAAACAAATATTTACATGCAAGGATAATACAGCATGTTTTGTAAGTTTTAAATAATTTTAAGGCTAGCAGGCGCAAGTGGCGGTTTGAGTAAAAATCTAGATAACGAAGACCCAAAACCGATCAACATAAAAAAAAAAAAAAATCATGTAGCTTAGAAATTGAGCACAGTTATAAAGTTAAGTGCCCTGAATAACATACTAAAAGTCCCTAACCATGGGGGGGGCATTTAAAGGGGGCACATTTCAGTTTTTATTAAGTATCTTGAAAACTATCGCATTTAAAGAAAAAAAATCTCAATTGCAAAGTTAATCTACGTGAAATTTCCTAAAAAAATTGTATATTCTATTTTGTTTGTATGATCAATAGTTTAGAAGATATAAGGGAACTAAATAACACATTTTCTTGATTTTTTTTTTTTTTTTTTTTGGCAATAGTAAAATCAATTAAATTGTGGAATTAAAAGGGTTCTGATAAAATATTTTTTATGTACAAAACAAATATATGCATAGGGAATATGTAAGGATAATACAGCATGTTTTATACGTTTTAAATAATTTTAAGATTAGTAGGCGCAAGTGGTGTTTAGGTAAAAATCCAGATAACGAAGACCCAAAACCGATCAACATTTAAAAAAATCTTATAGCTTTGAGATTTTTTTTCTCTAAATGCGATAGTTTTCAAGATACTTAATAAAAACTGAAATGTGCCCTCTTTAAATGCCCCCCCCCCATGGTTAGGGACTTTTAGTATGTTATTCAGGGCACTTACCTTTAAAACTGTGCTCAATTTCTAAGCTACACGATTTTTTTTTTTTTTTTTTTTTTTTTTTTTTATGTTGATCGGTTTTGGATCTTCGTTATCTAGATTTTTACTCAAACCGCCACTTGCGCCTGCTAGCCTTAAAATTATTTAAAACTTACAAAACATGCTGTATTATCCTTGCATAATATCTATGTATATATTTGTTTTTTACATTAGAAAATATTTGACAACACCTCTTTTAATTGCACACTTTAGTTGATTTTACTATTGCAAAAAAGAATTTTTCATGAAAATGTGTTATTTCATCTCCCTATATCTTCTAAACTAATGATCGTACAAACAAAATGTAATATACATTTTTGTAGGAAATTTTGCGTAGATTAATTTTGTAATTGACATTTTTTCTCTAAATGCGATAGTTTTTAAGATATTTAATAAAAACTGAAAATTGCCCCCCTTAAATGCCCCCCCTGCTCCCCGCTCACCCCCCACGGGCGGGGACTTTTAGTATGTTCTTCAGGACTCTCTCGGCTATGAGTGTGCAAAACTTCAAAACCACACGATTTTTTTTTTCTATTTTTCCTATTTTTACTGGACTTATCCAGATTTTTACTCAAACCGCCACTTGCGCCTACTAGCCTTATAATTATTTAAAACTTACAAAACATGCTGTATTATCCTTGCATATTCCCTATGTATATATTTGTTTTTTACATTAGAAAATATTTGACAAGAACCCTTTTAATTGCACACTTTAGTTGATTTTACTATTGCAAAAAAGAATTTTTCAAGAAAATGTGTTATTTCATCTCCCTATATCTTCTAAACTAATGATCGTACAAACAAAATGTAATATACATTTTTATAGAAAATTTTACGTAGATTAATTTTGTAATTGACATTTTTTCTCTAAATGCGATAGTTTTTAAGATATTTAATAAAAACTGAAAATTGCCCCCCTTAAATGCCCCCCCCCTGCGCCCCGCTCACCCCCCACGGGCGGGGACTTTTAGTATGTTGTTCAGGACCCTCTCGGCTATGAGTATGTAAAATTTCATAACTACACGATTTTTTTCCTCTATTCGTCAAATTTTGGCCTTCGTTGCCTGGACTATCCCTCTTATGATTTCCCCGTCTCTAGTCGCCAAATCGCATGTAAGTCTATGGCGAAATTTTTTTATAAAATTGCTTAT
Organism: Salticus scenicus; assembly: GCA_963930645.1. Lineage (NCBI taxonomy): Eukaryota > Metazoa > Arthropoda > Arachnida > Araneae > Salticidae > Salticus > Salticus scenicus. The sequence goes on along the minus strand of OZ005650.1, from coordinate 116,666,809 downwards.
TACCTAATTGGTATTTTTCAATTCCGTTTTCACTTTCAGAAAATTCACAACCGTTAAATGAGGACCCGTTTTCCAAAAATTGAATTTTTTGAATTTTATTATTTCAGTTTACAGTTCAAAAATGAGAAAAATGCATTTAGTGAAAATTCCCATTTTTAAACTCAAAATTCAAATTAAAGATTTTTTAAAAATAAATTTTTGAAAAATGAGTATTCATTTAACGGTTGCGTATTTTCAGAATATGAAAACGGAATTTGAATATAACAATTAGGTAATGTGTAATTCTATAAACAAATTTCGCCATAGAATAACATGGGCTTTCGATGACCTTGACGATCCGTGATGCACCCCCTTAAACGTAAATATTATTCCCCTATGACACCCCAACAAAATTCTAGAATTGAGACACAAAATCGTACTTCATCCGATATGGCAAGATGCTCATTACTGCAATATAACCTTGAAAATTTCTCCTGGGCCGAAGCATTCAGTCACGCTGCATAAGAACCGGTAGTGTCGAGAAACCACGCAACGAATTTAATATAGATACAAAATATGAAAATGAAATTTCTCAAATAACCGATAGTTAATTGTCTGAATTACTCTCAACTTAATGGAAGCCCTGAACAGCCCTTACTCTAGAGAATAGGAAAAAAAATAGACTATAATTCATTACTTAAGTAAAAATGTTGGGAAATAGTAGATAGCCCAAAAAATAAAAAGGTAATTGGTTGTAAATGGATTTTAAAGACAAAATTTAATCCAGATGTTCAAATTGAAATTTTTAAGGCCAGATTAGTGACCAAAGGTTTTTCACAGGAACAAGGCATTGATTTTGAGGAAAAGTTTTAATCGGTAGCAAGATTAAGTTTTGTAAGAACTGCGATTGTGTATGGTATCCAAATTGGTTTCACAGTCAAACAATTAGACTTTATGATGGCATTGTAAATCAGGATTTAACTGAAGGTGTTTTCATGGAACTTTTTGAAACTTTGAAAATGATATACGTGGAGATAAAATTTGTTTATATATATATATATATATATATATATATATATATATATATATATATAAAGGCTTAAAACAATCAGGAAGATAGGCAGCAATTAGAGGCTTTAAACAATCAAGAAGGCTTAAGATAATTAAGAAACTTGATGAAATTTAAGGCAAATGAAATTTAAACCTTTGAATTCCGATAAATACATTTATCACTCAAAATATCCTTTTGAGGGCATCATAATCGTATATGTCGATAACTTTATTTATCTTTCTAAATGTGAAGAGCATTTTTTCAATATTCGAAATCAATTAGCAAAATCTTTCAAAAGGAAATATATGGGCCTTTTGTATTATTACTTAGGTATTAAATTCAATCAAGATCGGAACAGTAATGTACTTATACAAAAGAAATATATTGAAGTTGAATAAATTTAATATGCAAGATTCTGAAATAGTGAATACGCCTTTACATAACAGTGTAAAACTCACGAAAGGTATGTGTTGCAATAGAGAAGAAGAAAAGTCACAAATGTCAAGCATCCCATACAGGCAATAAATCTGATTTCTCATGTATCTCACGGTCGCTAGCAGACCTGACATAGCACATGCAGTTAACTTTTTATGCCAGTTTAAAATAATCAAGAAAACCCCCACAGGATGGCTGTAAAAAGAGTGTTAAAATATCTCAACGGATTTAAAAATTTAGTAATCACTTGTCACAGAGATTTAAAAAAAAAAAAAAAAAAAAAAAAAAACCTTAACAGCATATGTAGATGCCGATTGGGCCTCAGATGTAAATGAGAGAAAATTTTATACCGGATATGTCTTCAAATATACCTGTGGTGGAGTCAAGAAAGCAGTGAATCATTGCTACTTCCACTACTGAGGCCACGTGCATGGCCCTCTCAGAGGCAGTGAAAGAGACTATTCATCTTAAAAAAAAATTTCTAAAAGAACTTGTTTCAGAAATAGCGTCGAGCCCTATTGTGATCATGTGCGACAACCACTCCGCACAAAAATTAGTAAAAAATTGCTTTTATCACAATCGCATTAAACATATAGATATTCTATTCGCAATCATTTTATAAGAGAAGTTTTTAATAATGAGCAGATAGACGTAAAATATATCAGGTCAGACGAATAAGCTTCTGATATACTAAAAAGACTTTAACATATTGTAATCATAAAAACCGTTGTGATATAATTATACTTAATATTTACACTGTTTGGTAATTAATAAGTTGATATTATTATTTACCCACCATTTATCTAAACTCTTTTACCTATTTTATTTCATTAATTATAATTATTCATTTATAATTTTTTTTCCTTACTAACATCTCTCTCATTTTGAGTAATTTTTACATAAGAAAAAAAAATAATTTTTATCTTTTAATATTCATATGCTGTATAAATATATTTTTATTAAGGAAACATTTATTGAAAAGGGGGACATGCTAGAAATCCTCACCTCTATGCCAACTTTAAGCGCGTTGGCGCAATGTGACATACTATAAATGACGTAATCCAGATAAGAAAGTCCTAGGATACTTAGTGATACACAACTGAAATTTTGTACTTTAACCAATTAGTGTATTTGGTACATAGGTCTCATTGTAGTTTTTTGTATGGTGTTTATATAAAAATGTTAATTTCCTAAATTTTGAGAAATAAAATTCAATCCCTATAACTTTTTACATAAATTTATACATTTCTGTATCATATATGCTATACATAATTTGATGTAGATGAATAGATAGAATTATATATACATATTTAACCTTGTAATGGTATTTAAATATTTGGTTTATAAATAATTTAGTGGATAACAGTTGCAAGCACTATATATTTTTATATTTAAGAGAGAAAGGAAAAGAAAAGTAAAGTGTTGTTCTGTTCTCATATAATAAACATTTTTTTTTTCTTTTTTTTTTGTGTGTATTGCTTTTCAGTTACACATTTATTTATTCATTTATTTCGGGGAAGAGGGGAATAACAAACTCCCTTTCACTTTTATTGCTCAAAACTTAAAAAAAAAAAAAAAAAAAAAAAAAGCTTTGTCTTATGCTAGATAAGACGTATTTATGTTGTTCGTTAATGCATTGTTTAGCTTCACAAAAAAAAGTTTTTTTTACGGTTAAATTTTCTGCGCAAAAAACAATAGTAAATCTGTATTACGTCAAATAATACCTAAGGAATGTTAAACTCAGCATTTATATTGCAAATTTTAATTACAAGTTAAAACTTTTTTTTTTTTTTTTTTTACACGAACGTAACTGAAGTTATTTGTCGTAAAACAATTATTTTTTTGTGTAGAGTCCACATACTTTCACAGTTACATAAAGAATAAGTGTAAAAACAATACACTGTCAATTTTTGTTATTATTTTTTTTTTCTCATTTTATTGTTTAATATAAGATTTCGATTCTTACTTATAACGAGTTAGAAATTGTTGCTTATGGATTTAGGTAACTGCCATGTGATAATTGAAACATAACAGGTTAAATATATATATATATATATATATATATATATATATATATATTATGGCTTTTCAGAAAATTATTTTTTAACTTTTAAGCATTATTAAAAAAAAAAAGAAAAGAAAGAAAGAAAAAATGCTTCTACTGTCTCTATTGTAAATTTTGTCTTTAATAAAAGTTTTTAGAGAACTGTCAGTTTTTATAAGTGTACAATTTTTGAAACGTAAGAGGGTTTTAACGAAAAAATATATTGATTCAAATTAAGAGGATTTTGGTCGAAATGTTTCACTTATGTTATTTACTTTCTGTGATATTTTATATCACTGTAATTCCCTTATTTGTTAAAATTAAACCTAACTGCTTATGCAAAATATTTATTGTGAGAGTGTATGTTAATTATATTTTATGCATGCTATTCGGTAGGTGCATTGTTACATAAAATGATATAAAAGAAACTTTTTTCATGACCAAATCACATAGCACTAGTTTATAGGTGATAATGCCATTTATTGTTAATGTCTAACACTGTCATCCATTTTTAGAGAAATATTAGTTTTAATAAGTGTACAAAACTTCAGACGTATAAGGAACTTAACGAAAAACTATGTTGATAGAAATTAAGAGGGTCGCATTGGTCAAAATGTGTACTACTGTTATTTACTTTCTGCGATATTTCCTATGAATATATCTCAGTACACTGTTAAAAATTCCTGTAAATTTAATGTAAATATTAATCCAGAGTCTCTGTAAATTTACAGTAATTCTTATTTAAAAGTGAATAATCGAGATTCTCAATCTTTATTCTGTATTTTTACCTAATTTTATTATTTATTTTTTTAATTAAAATTAAAAATGTCTGTTTCTACTTTAGAAGAAGCATTCTAAGTCCAAAATATATTCTCACCAATAATTTATTAAATTAATATTAGTTATTAAAGTGAATGTATAAAAAATGTTTTTTTAACATCTCCGTTTATTTTTCTCTGTAATTTTACGCAAGACTGAAAATAATAGATTACACAGAGATTTCTGTTGAAATTTTTAACAGTGTACACTTACTTGTTAAAATTAAACTTAACTGCTTATTCAAAAGCTTTATTGTGATAAAGTGTGTTTACTGTATTTCATGCATGCAAACCGATAGATACATTGTTATATAAAATGATATAAAATAAATTTTTCTCATGGCCAAATCACATACCACTAGTTCATGGTCGTAAGTGCCATTTATTCATAATATTTCATCCTATCATTTATTTTTAGAGAATAGTCAGTTTTCATAAGTGTACAAAATTTTATATGTATGGGAGCTTTAACAGAAAACCGTTTACTTTAGTTTTCTAAAATATGAATCTGTTAGTATTAAAATTAGCGTGTTTTAATCAGTTGGATTTTTTTTTCCCGGGAAATGTTAAAGGAAATTCATTTTATAACTATTCATTTGTTTGCTTAAATATATGATGACAAAAATTTTATTGTAGTACAAATGAAATATAATAAATAATGCAGAAAAACTTGCAATAACTAGTTTTAAAAGTTAATATACAAATTATTTTTTCACTACCAATTTCAATATAATTTCTGTATAATAATTTTGATATAATGGCTGATATCTTATTTACGAACCACCAGCGGCCGAGTGGTTCTGTGCTCCAACCTGGTAGATGTGAGGTGTTGGATTCGATCCCAGGTCGTGCTCGTTGGCCTAGTCGTTCGGAGTTTCCGGGGTTATCTCCGAAACTTGCGTAAATACGGGCTAGGACCTTTAAAGAGATCCCCAACGGAGTTCACCTCCCCTCTGGCTTACGACCGTAGAGTAGTCAATCAGCCTTAATCCCAAAACACCAAAGAATTATTTATGTTCACGAAACTTAAATAAATAATCAGTAGAATAAGTTTTATTTTTATAGACAGTATCAATAAACTACTTTTATTTATTTATTGTTATTATTATTATTATTATTATTATTATATTAGGTAACAAACCTCAGTTGTGATCATTGCTGATTTAGAAAAAAATATACAGGCCTTTGATGATTTTTTTTTTCAAGATGATGTGTTTCTCTGATGTATTTTTGGGTGCTGATTAAGGAAAAGTTTTTCAAAATTTTCATCACGTACAATTTTGACAAACAGTAGGATTATTTTTAGGTTAAAACCCCCCTTTTTCAAAACCCACCTAAGTTATTTCTCGGAAAATTTATGAGATGTGAGTGAAGAACAAAAATAGCTATTTCATCAAGACATCAAAGAACTGTATAGGAGGTATGAGGGACGATGGAGAGTTAACATGTTAGCAAATTATTGTTTAACGCCACATAGAGAATCCCTCTCCCCCCCTTCCCCTCCTTAAAGCCACCAAGCCGTGCACAAAAGAAAATGTTCTAATGGGATATTCTACGCAAAGAAACACATTTAAAAGACTATGATAGCCTATCATTAAGCATTTCATATTTAAATAATTTCTATTGAATTACAGCCTATGTGTGGCATTTTTCTATATCCATCCTTACTTTGTGAAAAATCTTTAACTAATAGAAAAAAATTGAAAAGTATGATTTCAAAAGCTTGTGTTATCGATAGCAAATTTAAAGGAAAAACAATTAGGCATCAAAGAAAAATCTGTTGTTACAAACATTGTTTTTTTAACAATTAATGGGAACGAAACTCACAAGGCTGAATAACAGAGAAGATGAACATTTTGGTAAATGCCTTTTTAATTTAAAATATTTATATAACTAATGCATAATTGCTCAGAAGATTTGAAAACCGATAGGTATTGGACCTTTATTATAGAAAACATTTAAATTTGCTTTAAACACTAAGATCTCCGTTATACTAAGTGTAATTAATACAATAATACTTGAAATAATGAATAGAATGACTGTTATATTGATAATTTATAGATTGTAAATTACGCATGTCAAACGCGTCGAACACACATTGACTTGGTCATTGTGATTGTCCTACTAACTGTTTTTCGAAGTTAATACACGCATAACTCAGATATAATAAACACTGCTTATTATAAGCTTACTACTTGTATTTTACTAAAAAACAAATCTCGCAACGAAGCAATGCAATTTTTGGTAAATTTAGTAGTAGTAATATCACTTATAATGACTACTTCAGATAATGCATATTTCAGTGTTTTGTAGCTAATTTGATTCAAAATCTAAATTATTCTTTGGATTTAAAGAGTTCAGAAAATCTTCAGTGTTGCTTAAATGGCATTTTCAATCAATACAATCATTTACTAAATCTTCTTGTTTTTTTTTTTTTTAAAGAAAAGGAATCAATACCATCATTTACTTCTATTCCAGTGACTTTTTCATCAATCAACGTCTTTTTATCGATTTCTAAAATTACTTTTCTTTCTCCCATGTAATAAATATTTTCTATTTCGTATTGATAACATCTAATAAGTATTATCTCAGTAACATTTAATGGTGTTGTTTAATAATTTATTTTACCATGTAAACTCTATTTTAAAAATTCTTAATTTTTGTACGTATTTATATAATAACAGGATTTCGCTAACAGTCAGAAAGGTCAAGGAATTCCCTTCAACCACTACAAATTGTATGGTAAAAAATAGAGGGATGAAAAAAGTAAAAATGGCTGCAGAATTTCGCTAAATGTCAGAAAGATCAAGGAATTTCCTTCAACCACTACAAATTGCATGGTAAAAAATAGAGAGATTGGAAAAAGTAAAAATGTATTGAAAAATATGAAAAATAAAAATAAATAAATAAATAAAACAGTCACAAGTGAGGAAAAAGCAAAGAAATCATCTCACATCCGTCAAAATCTGTCTAATTGTGCATGGTACAAGAGAAGGGAAAAAGGCATAACTGAAAAAAATGCATAAGAAAAGCGCTTAAACACAGTATTGAAAAACTACTGTATGAAAGAAATGCAAATGTGTTTTGTTACAAAAGTGAAATATATCTATTATACATATAATTTATATTTTCCAACAAAATGAAAGATAGAGTAGGATCATTTTCTATAGTTCAAATGTTTTAAAATATACGTAACTTATAAAATTAAATTAAAAATTATCAATGTTTCTTGTTTATAATTTTCACGTTTTCTCTTACAACTCTGCTTATAAATTCAAAATGTCAAAATTTTTCTCTTAAAATAATATATTTCACAGCTCTCTTTTTTCTTTAGATAAAATGTTCATTTACTATACCTTCAATATTTTTTTGTTCTGTCATGACGCACACTACTTTAAATTTAATATGTGGAATTTAACATTCTCGGTTTTTTATAAATACAATTTCACTTTATTTGTGATGACATATATCAGAGAACAAGTAAAATTTAATAATAATGTGACAGTAAATATGAATATAACAGTAAAATATATAAGGTATGTGTTTCACAGGAATTGAGAAAATGATTACAATAATTCAACACAATTTTACGTAAACACATCTATTACGAGGGGAAAAAAATATCTTCTGATCTTAATTAAGTATCAGGAGAGGAGACAGCGTGCAATTAAAACTATTTTTAGCCATGAGCAATATATATAGATCTAACTTAAGATCAAAAGATATTCAATATACCAACATTTAATATCTCAGCAAATATATGATATATTGCTCTGATTTTTTTTTTTCAAAATAGTCATTTTTCTTCTGTCTGATCCTATCCTGAAATTTCTACATTTCTAAATTTCTGTATTTTGAAACCTGAAATGGTAAATTAAGATTTTAGCAGGGCAGAGTAATGGTGTAAGATTTTTTTCAGGAAAAAAACTCGTGCGATTTTTTAAAAATTGATATATGGTATTAATCGCTTTTATCTAAGGAGACTTACGTTTTTTTTTTGTTTTATCACGAAAACTATTTTTTATATAGTACGATTTGAAAATGGAACAATATTACCTTGCATCTCTAAAGATGAAGGTGCAATCCGGTTTACGTTTTCGCGGATGCGTACAGACGTCGCTTCCATCTAAAATATTCAATCTCAACCACAATATAGGAATTTTGGCGTTGTGCATTGCCTATTAATGTAAAACATCATACACTTCCAAAAAATTAATTCGTTTTCTTTCTTTAATATATATATATATATATATATATATATATGTGTGTGTGTGTGTGTGTGTGTGTGTTATAAGTCTGCATAGCGATTTCACTTAACACATTGATTTCAAAAGTTTCATGCATTCAAGTGACCTATCAGATGAGGAGTCACAGGTGGTGCCCCGGAAACCCCACGTGACATAAACATAATTTTCGCAACTAGAAACATACATTTTCTTAACAGAACCATGTTGATCGGAAAAAATCTTTTGAAACATGTATTGCTTATTTTTATTTTAGGGGGGGGGGGGGGGGCAAAGCCCAATTCTTATGTTGTAATAAAAAATCTGGAAATCCCAAAATATCTCAATAAAAAAGTAATTTCGCTGAGCATACACAAGGATTATAAAAGTGCCATGGATTCAAACGATCTATCAGATGGGGTATCATAGGTGGGACCCCCGGGGCATCCAGGGGCACCTCCGTGGCACAAACTCATCTTTACAAGTGGAAATCATACTGAGAGTCGTGTTAAGCGGGAAAAAATCTGTACTAAATCTTGTTTGCTTTTTTTCTTTCTATTTTGACAAATAGAGGACATCAGGCCTCTATTTTTATGTTGTAAAAAAAAAAAAAAAAAAAAAAAAAAAATCTGGAAATCCCAAAATATCTTCATGAAAAAGGCATTTTGCTGAGGAAGTCGCTTAAAATTGTTGCCATCATTAAAAATGTTTGACATAATATTAAATGGTTAAACGAAAAAAAAAAAAAAGAAGAAGAAGAAGAAGAATGGATGAAGAAACAACTACTCTCTAATTTCAGTTCAGGTTGATCTCTATGTTCTGGTCTTAAATGCTTTTAAACATAGTGAAGTTAATATTTCTACATCGAAAACAATAGGATATTCCGTTGTGTTTTAGCATGAGTAACAGGAAACTAAAAAATAGGCCCTACATCCGACCATATTTCTCCGTTAATTGTAAACTATTGATAAAAAAAACATGATACCTTTTAAAGTATTATAATCGCAGATTATAACAAGTTTATTTAATGTTATTTCATATTATAAAAGTCTACAGCTGCAGAACTTTCATATAGGTAGTTTTATCCTCCACTTCAATATTTATAAAACTATTATTATAATTATTATTATTATCATTATTATTATTTAAAAAATAATAATAAAAATAAAAATCAGATTTAAAAAAAAGGAGTTCGAAATAAAGAAAAGCATATTGAGTTAAAATATGTAGAAATGTGTAAAGAAAATTCTGAAAATACTATTTGTTTATGTAGAAATAGGATTTTTTTTTTTAAAGAAAACATTATTCTAAATATATAACATTTAGGTTTTTATTTACTCCGAAGTGTGTTGAAACAAAAGCCTTTACTTTCTGAGAAATTGAACGATGGAAAATGTAGTTTTCATTATTCGATGCAATATATATATTTTTTTAAAGAAAAAATATATATGCATTTTAGCATTATCTCTGAACAATTACGTAAATGCATAAAGTACATAAACAATCATAAATTTGAATAAGGGGAAATAAATGCAATTCAAGTTTAAAAATGAAATATTGAGTAGGAAAATATAAGACAAAATAAATATTTTTTCTGTAACTGCACAGCCTTGCAAAATTTCTCTTTCTATAAAGTATTAGAATAATAAATAATATTTCTGTTTCTTAAGATACAAAGTAACTGTTTTAAAATATGAAGCATTTCATGTACCTGAGTATAAACAAAAATAAACATTTGAAGCTTTGTGAGTAATTTTTTTGCTGTGTTGTTTTTAATGATTATGTTCCTTTAGTACTGATACTGAGCGATTTCAATTGTACCGTTTCAAAACTTTTTGATATAGATGGACAATTGGGTATAAAATTTTAAGGCTTTCCCAGAAAAATTTATTGATCAATGATGTGAAAGCAATTACTCTGATGGTTTGTTCAAGTTTTTATTTCAGTGACTGCCATTAACTTTACACTACGAAGTTAATTTTAGATTTCGAAATGACATCCGGGAAAGATTAGGAATTCCAGTGAAGCGTTTGCATAAAGTACCTGAAATAATTGTTTTCAAATCATTACGCTTCTAAATTAAAGGTTCATTTTAAACTAAAATTCTTCACGAATCTGTGACAAAGTGTTGAACATTACCGTTAAATGTTTTTTTTAAAGCTGCTTATTTACATATCTACATAGTTTAAATTTTTAAAATATGTTCTTTATATTTAAAAAAATATTCTTACATATATGAAATTAAAGTAATAATTTCTAATATAACTTTTTTTACACATTTAATGAGTTTTGTTGTTTACCTTATGTTAAAATCTAGTTAAAAAGAAAAACTTCTTTTTTTTTTTAATAATACAAATGTTAATCGTTTAAATTTGAGTCACCTTATTTGCTATATACATACAGTGTGTCTCGGTAGTCGGTTCTGAAAATTCTTCAAGTATAGGGTACACTAAGGGTCATATTCACCAAACTTCATTGATCGAGGATCAAACCATGGATCAGAAAATCCGAGAATCAAAGCTAACACTGGATTAAATTCATATGGTATTCACTATCAGCCGATTACGTGATCCATGGATTAACTGGAAGAGAAATAAAAGCTTCGTTTTGATTGGCCAAGAACAAAGATAGCTTTTATTCATCGTTCGGCTTCAATTAACTAATCAATCGGATTAGAATATTAGAAAGGGTAAAAAGCAAATTGGCAACACTGATGGACGCTTCGCTCTTGTTTACTTCGCTTTTGTTTACGCACGGATAATGAATCAATCTTACTTTAGAGCATTTTTAAAAAGAATAATCACGCAGACCACAACTGTTTACGCTATGATTTAAAATTTTGATTGTTATGAATAAGAGAATCTTAAAGCTATAAAATTTTTTTCTGCCGAAGCTGATGCATTATTTTTTCTGTGGCAGATGACAGACTATTATCTAACATTCGTATTAGAGATTCCACGGAATCTTTATTTAATCGATAGCGATATCGAAATGCCACATTATCCAAAGAATCCAAATCATTTACTCTATTTAATGCACCGCCCTTTTTCCTTCTTTCAAATGCTTCCAATAGTTCTAAGCTTTCAATATCATCTAGTGAGAATAGATCGTCAACGTCAGCCATGTTTGTTATTTGTTTACGAAGCTGAGCTGCGGAAAGCGCATGCGTTACGAAAAGATCCGAGAATTATCTCTGTTAATCTTCCGATATTCGAGGATCAAAAACGAAGTGTTAAAGTAGCTGGTGAACTGCAGATTTTCGTGGGAGAATACCAATTTTCCTATAATCGAGCGATTACCGCTAAGCCGAGGTTTAATCCGAGTGTTAAGAAGTTGGTGAATATGGCCCTTAGACGACTCGGAATTACATAGTGAAATCCGGGAATTATCTTCGTTAATTATTTCACTGTCAAGGAAACATTCAAAAAATGTCGTCTTCAAAAAATATTAAAACTAATATATGTGATTCTATTCTTCATAAAACACCAGAAAGTGAAAAAAATTATCGGCTGAAATGAATTACAGCGACCACAACTTTATCAAAATTAAGTATATTTGGCGATTTCACACTGTTAGGCGATTGATGCTGAGTACTTGGCGGAGAAGCAAGACACGGTTCTGTTCGTACACGGCAATCTCGGTGCTAGCAAACTTATCGCCTAATAGCGCTAAATCGCCAAAAATGCTTAGTTTTGATATTTTTTTGTGGTCGCTGTAATTCATTTCAGCCGATAATTTTTCCCTTTCTGGTGTTTTATGAAGAGTAGAATCATATGTATTTGTTTCTCAATAATTTTTGAAGACGACACCTTTTGAACGTTTCCTTGTGAGTATTTTTCTGGGACTATACCATATCACCCATGTATGACACTTGCTTAAATAGATTAAAAGACGTTTGATAAGCTCGTAGTAGCTGTTTCGGATGTCCTAGACATACCATGATTTTCAGTATTACTGAGTTAGGCGTACTAAAATTGCAAGGCCTGTATCAGAACTCGTGGGAACCAATTTAAGTACTTTTATGACTTTTTATGACATTTGACTTTTTCTATGTCCTTTATATAAGTTCTGTTTATGTAAATTGATTAATAATAGACATATTCACTGACGTAGACTATTTATATTTTTTTGTTTTTCATGTATGTTACTGCTTCTTATCTAGTCATTTGTACCTATACTTTTCTATAAGTTACGGACTCGTCTGACGGTAACCGAATCCTTTTTTTCTCTCTCTCTCTCACACACACCTCAGAAATTATAAATCTGAGAATATTGCAACAAAAAAAAATGATAGGTGCAATATAGTTTTATTACTATTATTATTATTTATTCACAAAACTCTCATATATGTATATTTTCATCAAAAATATGAAATAGAGGAAGTTTTATAATTTAGAAATATTATGTGTATCAGACACTTATTTTGAAAAAGTGTTCTTTTTCAAAATAATAGATTAAGTGAAGTTTTAATTCAGTGCATGCTCTTCGGCTTATCATTTGGTGTTTTGCATGGCTTTCTCAGAAATTCGCGTAAATACAGGATAAGTTCTCTTTGAATGAGAATCTCACCGCGACCTAAAACGCGAGCTTATTCAATCGGAGTTAATCTAAACGCCAATACATCCATTAAATGAATGAAGTAGAAAACAAATGTCTAAAACAGCATTAAAAATATTTTTTAATGTTTTGTAACTAAAAAAATATATATATTTTGCATTTGTTTTTAAGTATTTTATAAATAGATATATAAGGACTGTAAAACATACAAAATTTCAAAATTTCAAGAACAAACGTTATTTAAGGTTACATTTAGAAATAATGTAAATAAATCCACAAAAATTAATCTATATAAACTTCTTGTGCTTATTAAGTAGACTATTTAATATGTTAAAAAAATATTTTTAATACATTCTTGGTAAAAAATTATAAATTGAATAATTGTGAAACTTTTAGTAACATTCAGAAACTAATGAAAAATATATCTTCTCCTAGCGTTAATTCATTATCGGCATTGATTTCAAATAGATATAACATTAAGTTATCAGTTACACGAGCTGCTTTGAAAAACTCTATTTAGTGCAACCCGTGTTACAATTTATACAGGTTTCTTGGGCCAGTATTTTGAGTTTAAACCTAAATACAAAGATATCATCGAATGTGATTTATCAGGTTCTAACTAGAACAATTGGATGACAACTTCATTGTCCTAATGTGTTGATCAAGAACGTACACATATGCATAGACCGATGAGGCAGAGCATTATCTTTACTTAAGAAAACCATGCCCAAGAGCAACAGAGGGGCTCACATGCTGATTAAGGATTTCATTACAATATGCCATTCATTTTAGCTGGTTCATTGCTTTCTTTAAATCAGGAAACAATGAGAATCATTTTCATAAGTGAAAATTATGAAATTATTTTCAGACTCATTTGTAAAATATAAAAACTACATTTCATCAATTAACAAGTTCTCTAAACCACTTTGATTGAACCCTTCTTTGTATTCAGCTTCATGAAACACATTGGATTGGTTTCTTCTAATGTAAGGTTTAATTATAAAGCAATCTTCAGACTATAGTAATCAGATATTTTCTTTCAATTTCCAGAAACTGTCCTTTCAAGGAGTTGAGAAACTGTAATATTTCTGTATCGTCGCATTAAAAATTTTGTAAAAACGTGCGCGCCATTTAAAAGAGCCGTCTGAAAAAGATCTTCATATAACTAACATTTCCAATTCGAACTGATTTAAAAGCCACTGCAACATATTATGAGAAAATTTAAGCCGTCTGGCAAATATCATGTAAATTCAAAAACTTGTTCGGCAAAAGAATTAAAGTTCCTCTTTAAAAAAAAAATAAAATAAATGAATAAAATTGGTAGAAGAATTTATCAATATTTATTTACAACCATAATAAACGAACACTTATTACAATTGACTGGATCAAAATAAAAGCGAGTAAAAATAATTAATTTTTTTTTTTTTTTTTTTTTTTTTTTAGAGGAACTGAATATTAGTTCATTGAATCGGTAACGACCTTTGGAATTTACACAGTATTTATTTACGATTTTCATATAAGTAGCTTTATACATCTAGATATTAAATTATGCAAAGGAATTTTTTTTAATGCTAACGCATGTATAGTTAAAAGTTATTTAATAAAAAAATTTTATATTCCATTAAATATTTCACATTTTGTATTCTGATTGTAGTATGCTGTGTCTAATGTTCTATGTCAATTTTTTTTATGAATAGCTTTGGATTAATCTTAATACCCTACGTGTTATACACTAAGCGACAAAAAAAAAAAAAAAAGAAGGCCGCATTGCAGAAAAATTGACTTATACCTTTTGGGTTTGTAATAATTAAAAAACCTAATCATTGCAACAAATAAAATTGTTAAGTTTATATAATACGGAAGTCATAACATGATACCTATGTACATTTTCCATTTAATAATTCGTTTTGTTACATTCTACGAAGTATTTAATAAAAATCTACATAAAATTTTCTTTTTAAACGTAATATAATAAACATATACTTTGTATTATATCATGATTTATTATATGAAATGAACAAGTGCTATTTTAATGTATGAAATAAAACTATTTATTTGTTAAATCTAAACAGATATTCAATCAAAATATGTATTCTGGATTGGGTAATTCCACCTTTATATGGAATTACTGCTTTAATGCGCAATGGCATAGTATTTTACAGTTTTTTAACATGAAACTCAGAAATTTCACTGTGCCAAATATCGTAAATATTTTTTTCTAGTTCTTTCAAAGTAGTAGGCTACAAATTTCTAATCCCCGCCTTCTTTTATAGACTAAACAGTTTCGAGCGGATTGAGATTAGGACAATTTTAAGGTTTAATAAAGAAGAAATTCTGCGATATTCTTTGTGGGATTAATATTTTAAGTAAAAAAAGTTATGATAACTTACAAAAGTATAGATGCTCATGAGAACAGATAAGTAATTTTAACAACTTGAATCAAATAAATGTATCTCAAGCGCCATTTAACAAGGTGCATTATCATCTTGAAATGCTGATTAAGGAAGAGTCTGAAAGACCCCCAATACGTCGGTCAGGTATCATTTTTTTAATAGCCAAGTTTTATTTCGGGTTATTGATCCCTTGAACATGAAAATTTGCCAGACGGACTGAAAAATTACGCATTTTCGTATCGTAATGTGCGGGGAATATGTCATTGTATTAAAAGTGCGATTTTCATTAAGTCAGTCACATTTTCGTGATCAGATCTGCTTGTTTCCGTCAGTTTGAAATAAGTTAAACTTGACTCACCAGAGAGAACAACTTCACATAAATAATTAATTGATCCTTTATTAATTTTTTTAACCCTCTAATGTCTTGCTTTTCTAATTCTTTTCGTTAAGAATGAATTTTTTTTTTCAGATGTTCTGGCAATTAAACCTGTTTTATTTAATTGTTATTTCACTGTATTTAGATAAATTACGTTACTAAACACTTTTTCTGAATCCCTGCTATGTTCTAAATGTAATACAAACTGATTTTTTTAAGCGCTGGCTTTTTAACTTGCGGTCATCTCGACTGGATGAGTGACGTGGCAGCCTAAGGACAAATGTGCAGTTTAAACAGCCAAAAAATATTATATCTTGCTAAAAACCATATCACTAATATTTTGTTAACATTTAATCATTTTGACATCCCACGTATTAAAATATTTTTTTTATTTTCGCTCTAAAATTCATATTTTTTGTGGTATCGTTAATTGCCTTATTCTTGCCATTTTTGCAACACTTTCTAAAACTACAATTTTCCGAACAATTGCATCTTGTTTTCAACACTTGGCTCAATCCTAAATTGCCCGCGGAACACAACGTAATAAAATCTGTTCAAAAATTTACGTTTGAAACAATAAAATTTGCGATTACAGAAAAAAAAATGAAAAATATCCAAGTGCGGCTTTTTTTTTTTTTTTTTTTTTTTTTTTTTTAAGAAACTATTATGTGTGGTAGCCTTGTAAAAATTTACACAACTAATTACAAGAAAACTTATAATTACATGCTTCAGCCAGAACACTTTTTTAGCATTACTTTGCACAGACTGATTCCAAACATTTTCATTTCTGTTTAGTTTTTTCTGGTACTCTTTTGCTTTTGTGGTAAAATATTCCCCGAAATATATGATGTATTACATGTGTTTCACACTTCTGAAGTTTCAAGATAATTTATCAAATTCTTTTGAGATAACTGACAAAATCTCTGATATGGAAAATATCCGGTCATTTCTGAAAAGTTAGTGTATATAATGAGATTTTTTTCACTTTAATTTCAGTTTGTATTTTATTTAGGTATCTGTTTTTCTTTAAGGTTGGCGATCTCTGATGTCAAACACCTAAATAGTGTAATACATAAAAAATATATTTTTGACAACCTTTTTTATCACAATTTACATCTTCAAATAGTAATTATGTTAATTTTTGAAAACAACTTTAAAATTATATTTCACTTCAAAAGCAGTATTATAAATTCATGTCAGTTTCATTATAAAGTACTTCCTTTAAAAATTATTGATTGAATTCATTTATTATGTGTACATATGTAAGCGTGCATTACTTATCATTTACTTCTTACTATTAAGGTAAAGCCAGGAGAATTTGTGCACAATTCAAGAGAACGTCATAAAAAATCCAAATATTAATTTTTTGCTAACTATTAGTACATAATTTTGAATTGATCCTTCTTCTATGCATTTACATTACTACTTTGTTGTTCTATAATAGTTTAAAACAATAACTGTAATAAAACCAAGACAGCTATTTTGTGTAATCTCTCCTTATACGGTAGGAGAGATTGTGCACATGGATAGGAGAGATTGCGCTTAATTATAACTACAATTATAATAAAATAATAACTGCACGTTAATAATTATAATTGCATTTAAAGGACATTGTTGTAAGCAATAACTTTGCATTGGGAGTGCGCATTTTAATTAAATAATTAAAAAATAAGAGGGGGAAAAGGGGGGGAAAAAGGGAAATTTAAAATAATTACAAAAATTTATTTAAAGAAAAATCTTAAAGAAACAGAAAAAAGAACAAAACCAGATAAAGTTGTCAAAATAACATTAAGTTAATAAACAACACGTTTAACTTAAAATTAATACATTTCCTTTTCAGCTTGATTAGTTTGTTGCTTGCTGACCGAATAATTCGTTGTCCGCAATCGTTACACTTATGTACGTACATGGTAAAGCTCTTATGTAACCACCTGCCACAAGTGTACATGTTTGAGAGGGAATGAACACCGCGTGTGTAATGCATTTCCGAGAAAAAATAATAATAATAATAAATAAATAGATAAAATAAAATGAAAATACAAAAAAAGTGTTGTACATCATATGTATGAAATGATATTTAGTCCCGTTTTAGATTTATGTTCCCGTCCACTTTTAAGCCTAGAAACCGCCAACCGTTTGCTATTTCAATTCAGAAATTAAATTCATCAACCTGGACATTAATTTTTGATAGAATGGAGTAGAAGGCTGGTTTTTACCAACTATGTGAAAGATACCAGAGCCGGGAAACGAACCCCGGGCCTTTAGCTTAAAGCGCGGATGCTCTAACCACTGAGGTACCCTGGCTGATAACCAGCTCGGCACTTCTCACATAATTTACGTTGGCAAGGTCACCGAGTCTACATTAAAGCAGCTATATCAAGTGATTAATTTGAATATGGCATAACTCCAAACGGCCACGAAATTTCAATTCAGAAATTTAATTCATCAACCTGGAAATTAATTTTTGATAGAATGGAGTCAAACGATAGAATGGAGTTTGATAGAATCAAACCCCGGGCCTTCCGCTTAACTGGTTATCAGCCAGGGTAGCTCAGTTGTTAGAGCATCCGCGCGTTAAGCGAAAGGCCCGGGGTTCGATTCCCGGCTCTGGTATTTTTCACATAGTTGGTAAAAATCAGCCTTCTACGTTTGCCATTTATTATACTTTTTTTTTTCCTTTCTCAAAATCTTTTGCACAAAAATGTTCAAAACACGGAACTTAAATTTCACATGGTTTGAAATATTCTCGTCTCAACTTTAAAATCCTTTACGTTTATTTAATTTATTCTGTTTTATTGGAATTCATATGATTACAGTCCTTAAAAATAAATTTGAGTACGAGTAGGCTGCTATTTTTTGCTTGAATTTAGTTTTATCGCTCCTTTTTAAGTAGCCTACAGCTGAACAAAACTTGCATACTTGAAAATACTGCAAAACTAAACAGATATACAATAACATTTACTTTGCGATAAATTTCTCATAGACTAAAATTAGCATTCGAGAGGTAAATCACACTAAAAATGTGGCTTTTGTTGATCGTGCCACTCCTAGATAATGTTCAGTTTCGGATTTCCGAGACAGTGTTTAAAAAGTTGCGAATGGTTTGGACCAGCCCAGTCACTTCACCAAATCGTTTCCTGGTAAGGCTCCAGACATTCAAAAATCTAATCCTCCTTGTCTTGTCATTACCACTAAGCTGCAAAATCTCTATTAGTATAGAATTTTATAAAAATCAATGTGCAATCTCTCCTAAATTGCAAAAGCGCAAACTCTCCTGTTTTGGTAGGAGAGATTGCGCAGTATTTTATTAAATAATTATTCGTTTTTTGAGAAAATCCTTGTTCTCGTACCGTTAATCTAGGCTAGTAGCCTATAATAAATGATTTAAATAAAAAATATTTTGTACTGGTACTATAGTATTGAAATTCCTAGTAAAGATTATGAAAATTCAAGCATTTATTTTTAAAAACGAGACAAAATAACCACGTTTTATCTTAATCTCTTGTTTTATCTTAGACGTGCACTTTCAAGTCGAACTTCACTATTGATGTTGTACAACCCTCTGAAACCCAACTCGACCGTTCTACTCTCTCCCGCCGATCTCCTATGTGCGCAATATTTCCTACCGCGCGATCTCTCCTAGCTTTACCTTATGAAAAAAAAAAAATCGTGGGAATTTTTTAATTTTTTAAAAAGCTCGGTTTCGAATGAGTCAAAAAAAAAAAAAAAAAAACTAATGGTCATGCCTGTAAAGGTAAAAGAACAATCCCAATATTAAACAGCATGATGTTATAAATGAAGCAGCAGAACAAGATTCCCCGTTGATGAGTCGTCAGCTTTCACAGAATTTCTCATCCATCTGCTATTTCTTTGCATAGATTAAGGTAAGCAAGTTCGAAAGTAACAGTCTCTATGACTGACTCCTTAAGCTTTCTGAGTCTATCTGAGTTTTAATGCAAAACACATCATTTATGCTGAAACACTTTGTAGAATAATTACAAAAGTCATACAAGTATTTACATGAGGGTGCTTTTAATTTTTAAAAAGAAAGATTTTCCATATATTTGTGGGTGGTGACTCCCCGCAATTACATGGTTCGCTTGCAACTTTTTACATATCCTTTAGCTAGATACAATTACCTTTCATCAAGCGCTGCCTAACTTATTACAAACTCTCTCTTTCTCTCTCTCTCTCTATATATATATATATGTATATATATATGTGAGTGTAGGATCTTGGCTGGACGTCTAGGGGTGGGGCAATGATGAAATGCGATTTAGATAATGAAACTTTTATTACGTAACACATACAACACAGTTTACACTTAAAGATTAATATAATAATAGCAGAATTTCTATCATTAACCATCTGCTAGCGTCGACGCTTAGCACAAAGAACAAGCTCTCTTCATCAGAGTAAAGCAACATTTAAGCACTTACTCACACTTATAATTCACACTGTAAATACAAGTGTCTGAAATTCAGACAAAATTGTGTCTGAAACGGGTGTTTAATTTTAAGATGCTAAAAAGTGTCTTAAAAGGCACAACGTTTCACACTCGAAACGTCTGAAATTCCGCCATCTTTGATCCTGTCTGAAGTGAACATTTTTCATAAATAAAAAGATGCGTTTTATACTGTTTACCTGTGAGAAATAGTTTTTAGAATCTCCTGGAGCATAGAATATATACATTAATAATTTTTACAATAATAGTCCCCGTTGCCCCCTGCGGGAAACGAACTGACAACCAATGGATTCAAAGTCGAGTGTCTTCCCAATCAAGCCGTCGGTGCTCACGCTGTACTCTGCTCGTATAACGAAATATATTCTAGTATCCGTAAAAGAAATTGAAGTTTTATGTCTTTGCAATAAAACTGTTCATAAGAAGTAAAGCTTAATACATATTATCTTAAATTTCATGTGTAGAGGTTTAGAGTTCTTTTTTTTTTTTTTTTTTTTTTTTTTGTAAAATGCGTAATAAATATGAAAAAATAGTAGCCTATGGATTTTAAACGATCTTTTATTTATTTATTTATTTATTTTTTTTTTTTTTTAACTGGTATTTGCCAGAAAATAAACTATATACATGAAACCAAAAAAAAAAAAAAAAAAAAAAAAAAAAATGCTCTTTTACATTTTGAAGTGTAGGGAAACATAAAATAATTTTTAAAACGATAAAAAAAATCAATTATGCACAAATTGTTTAAGATTGTTTAGCTACGAATTCGCTTTCTTAGGTACAAGTTACATGCTTCGTTTATCTTAATATTTTTTTGATTTATTACATGTGAGAATTTATATAAAAATTAACTTTGTTTTTTAATTTTTAACAGAATAAAATCCGTGTCTAAGTATTTTAAATAAGTTAACTACTGATATTACATAAAATGTCAAATTTATTTGTTTAAAAAAATGTTAAAACAGGATATGCATGCTGCTTAAAGTAGATTCCATATGGAAAATTTGTTAAGTAATACAAATGTCTGAATTTCTAAGTGTCTGAAATTTGTAATGTCTGAATTTTTAAGTGCATAAATTGTAAAATGTCTGAAATTTTATGTGTCTGAAAATGTTTTGTGTCTTAATTTCAGACATATCGACCTTATTCAGACACTTATCTGAGCTCATTTATAAAAAAGACACTTACGTGTCTTAATTTAAGACAGCACATGCGTCTGAAATTTTGCATGCGTAAGTGTTTCAGACATTTATGTGTCTGAATTGACATTTCAGACACACTTCTGTCTGAATTTAAGACGCTTCTATTTACAGTGCACAAAAGTACCTTCGCGCACTTTATCAAATATGTGAGATTGATGCATTGAGCCTTCCATGGCTCTACACAACTACTAAGAGCACTTCAAGCTCTAATTAGAAGAAAATGACCATATCAGCCTTCGCGCTGACGGACTCAACATCTTTCCATGGCAGACAGATCCCAACTGACTTCCGTTCGTCCTCTCGTCGAAAGATGAGCATCAGAGACATCGCCATCTGTTGACTGTACAAGGAATGCGTCCCACAAAGCTTTCCACATAACTTCCCACGTATATATATATATATAATTACACCACGACGAAGTGCCAGAATATTTCCGCAAATACATTAAATTTCCGAACAGGTAGATTGAACACGGGACCCATTAATTAGCCTCCCAGATATTCTAATCATCCTATCAGGTATTTTATTTTGTAGGACAGCTCTAAAAATATAAATTATGGGGCACGAATTCAGCCATTAAATATTCTTATCACTCAAATTAACATCAAATCTGCAAACCTTCTTGAGGTGAGGGTAAATTTCCAACAAGCATGAATACTCTCCATCACCATTATACATAATATCAAAACAAGTGGTCATGCGTTTCAACAGCTGTTACGAAATCTTTTTTATGTTAAACATTCTTCCTTCTTTTTTTTATTTTAATTTAACCTGTTTTGGAGCTACCACTTGCAGCTCGCCCAATGTTTCAGTCTGCTTCCTATGGAAAAAGTGGTTTATTTTGGCGTATTATACTTCCCACTATAAACATTATAATCAGTTTTGTTACTTCTTTTATATGCTTGAAAACATAGTTATTGTAAAAAGTCACAATTTACAAAAAAACATAATGATTTAACTTATTACATTTAATCCCTAAAATTTTCTTTAACCCTCTATTTCCTGCCATTGTTTTCTTTTTTGGATTTTAAATTTTTAATCGTTTTTTACAATATTATGTTCCACTATTGATAATGCATTCCTCTATTATTCCTAAAATAGTAATTCTTTGAGTAATGTACTTCATTATTTGAAATTGTTTTGATCCTGTAAGATCCTGTATTGAAACATAAAATTTTCAATAATTAAAAAGAATATTTAAAAGTTTTAAATATAGGTTAATTAAAAGAAAAAAAAAGTAATAACATCTAATTAAAATTTTCTTAATTATTCGTTAAGCAACTTCATAAAATATATATTTTAAGAATATGTAGCATGAAAAAATCATCACATGATTTTCTGAGACTTTTTTAATGAAGTTTTATTATTAAAATATTCATTTCTATTTAATTATTCGATACAATTTCTTTATAAGTATATACTTTGAATATTACAATTTAAAAATAAATCAGATTTTAACTAGTCCGTACGACCGACAAAAATTGTAGCTAAATATTATTCTATATTTTTCGCGAAAATACGGATTATTCTATGTATAATCTTACATTGGATATATTAAAAATATTTCACTATATTTTATTTAATTAGTAATAATATATCACTATAAAAATAAGAAGTTCATGATATTCTTCCTAAACATAGAGAGTTTTGTTTTGTGAATGTTTTGAAATACGTGAATTGTAATAATAATATTCTAATTGCAATTTAATGCTTTTGAATGTTTAATACTTGGATTTCAATGTTTTCGAAAAGGTTCAGTTGTAAACATACATGCATTTTCAAATTTTAAGTTTAACTCTTACATTTAACTGTCAATGCTATTAATGACAACGTGTCTTGATTTAAGTGCATCTGGAATTAGATTTCATGTATGTATAAGCTTTCAAGTATGAATAAAGTAGTTTTATTCTAAAGGATGGTAAGTGATTTCGAGATAGGCATAGTAAACATTTCTTAATTTAAATATTTAATAACAGCCATTCTGTTAAATAAAACGTTATTATTATATGCAAGGATTTTTACTAAGTATTAAAGAAGTCAAAGAAAATTATTATTTTGGTTCAGTCATAGAAAAATATTTTTTCTTTAATTAAATATATAAGTGTTTATTGAAAAAGGACATATTTTACAACATCATATTTTACTTTTCTAATATTAAAATTTTTAGCTATCCCAAATTCACTTTTAAGTTATGCGTAATCATATATTAAAAAATTTTATGTGATTTAAAAATATTTAAACATAAAAACTTCTTTACACATTATAAAATAAAAGGAAGCATTACCGGTTTCGAAAGGACATGGCCTTTCTTCTTAAGGTGAAAAAAAAATCACGAGCTGTTGCTTTTATTAGAACGCGTGGAGGAGTAGCAGTACTATGGAGGCAGAAGCCTCCGTGGTAGTAGCACGTATTTTTTGCACCTGAAGAAGAAAGGTCACGTTCCTTCGAAACCGATAGTGCTTCCTTTTATTTTATGGTGTGTAAAGAAGACCCAGTTCTTTAGTGTATGTTATTTGTTTATCAATTATGCTTTTGGACTTTTGTATAATAAAAATACATGAAATATATGACAACTACAAGCAAATTCACGCTCAGAAGATTTATAAAATTTAGATTATACGTTACATAATTTCATTTTCTTTATGGTAAATCCAGGAATAACGGAGACGTAAACACCAAGCACCTTCCTCTAAAAAAGGAAATATATTATTATATTAAAAAGAAATCCCTAAGTTTTATTTTTAAAGAAGATAAATGTTAATGTCGATTCAGACACATTGTATTAATTTTATTGCCCCCTTATTTCACCGCGATTGATCAAATAGTCGATAGAATTTAGATTAGGAAAGAATAGTAAAATCGCATTGTGTAATGAACAGTGTTTTACAAATTTTGTTTATATTATTTGCATATTTAATTCGACTTACATTTAACCGCTATTTAAAAGCAAAAATACAAAATTAACAACTGTACAAAATCAGAAAAATTACAGAGTAGTATGTCAAAATGTATTTTTGCTAAATTATTATCTAACAGATTAAACTGTTATTTTTTTTCTGTATTCAAAAGAAAATGTCTTTTATTAAAATATCATTCAAATTTTACTATTTTTGCATTCATTACTTCCTTCATGTCATACATCGTTACACTCGAATGGTATCTCTTCCCCCATATAAAGTAACATCCGTTGAGATTTTTTATTTTGAAGCAATTTTCAATTTTTTTTTTTTATTTTTTTTAGTTTAAGAGATTCTTATATCTGTAACTAACTCGTATTAAATAAAAAAAAAATTATTGAATCGCTATATTTTTATGTTAATAAATCGTCAGAAAAAATCATATAGAAAAAATCATTAATTAAGCTTATTAAAATAATTAAAGTTTGTTGAAAATATGTCAAGGGCTTCTTTAACTTACTTCCTTTTGCCTTTTTTCAAAAATAAAGTAAAAGGAAATGTTATTGTGCAAATTAAATAATTAAAAAAAAATCTCTCAAAAAAGCATTTTTAAATAATTAAAAGTTGATAATTCCAAGTAAGCTTCAGTTTTCAGCTTTGAAGTTTGTAAGTTTCGGAAAATAATTGTGATTTTTAAAAACAGTTTAATTAGAAACAGTCAATTAACAAAAAAGTGAAAGATTTTACTTAAGTTTTGTATTAATTTGATATACATTTATTTTTTCATCTTAATAAGCTGAGAAACAATTAAATTAGCAGCATAACTTGTTTTTGGAAAGTTACAATCTGTCAGTTCATTTTAATAATTATTTCATTTGCATTGCTTTGTAAAATTAACGCATGTTACATGGGCGTTTTACGCATTGTGAAGGATAAACTCCTCTCATGTTTTTTCACAATAATTTCTGTGTTAATGTTCTTTTAATCAAAATACAAATGAATGCATATCATAACATTTTGATACAGATACTCGTACAATTAGTGTGTCTGTAATAAATAAATTGCATATATATGTAGTATAAACTGTATATATACTTAATAGTAAATTAATTCATATATTAGTATGATCAAAAGTGAAATACTAAGAATAGTTGGTAAGGGGAGTTTTTCAACGTGATGGGCTGTGTCTCACTTTTTGAAAATTAGAAAAAAAGGGTGTATAAAAAACAAACATCTAAATTTTACTTGCACTAGTCAACCGATAGAGTTCACCTTATTCGAAAGCTATTTTAATAGCAAAATTTTTAGAAAATTTAATTAATTTTACAGGCCTTGGCATCGTTCCTAAAATTTTACGCTTATTTTATTATATTGCCGTCATACATTTGAAAGAATACTTTTTAACATAATATTTTAGCAGTAAAACTGATAAAAATATTTAAAAAAAAAAAAAAAAAAAAAAAAAAAAAAAAAAGTCTAATTAACTGTATTGGTGACAATGGAATAAAATAAATGTAAAATTTTAGGATTGCTCCGAAGCCTGATTATAGCTTGAACGGATTTTGAGAAATTACTGATTAAATATTTGGACGTATATATAATTTTGCATTTCTGCATTTTTTCACTTGATGGATGGATGGATATGTTTTACCTCGCACTAGTGCTGCGCAGATGGACAATTGGCCACGGTCTGGGACACACCCCTAGAGGTGGTCCGGAGACATGCCATCACAATTTTGATCCTCCTCGGAAGGGATGGCTCATCCGCTTCGGTGACCCCCAGAGGTATAATTTTGATGGGAACATGGAGGACATTACGACCACTACAGATTTTACGTACACCAGCCACCATTAGTGCACACGACGGTCATTGGCCGGCTCGAGTACCGTACCCACAATCTTCCAATTACGAGGCCGGCGTTCTCCCCATTTTTTCACTGTTTCAACATATGTAACAGATAACTAAACCTAGATATTCTAACACAATTGATGTCCTTTTGTAGGATTCTTTCTGCTCTTTCTAAATATGTAGCATGTTCAGAAACTTCAGAAAAGAGGTATTTTTAAAGATATTTAGTTTTATTATTATTATTATTATATTTATTTTATTATTATTATTATTTAAATTGTATTTGCAATAACTGGAAAACGATTTGGCATACGACAGTATTGATATACTGATTTAGGCTCCATATGAGCTCTTCTACTACTTTCCTCCCCCCTCAGTCTGTCGGTACAATAAGGAATCACCCTATATATCTATGCAATTAAAATCAGATTCTTGTCTGTAAATTTGGCATAATCAAAATATTTTGCGATATCTTCACGTTTCACACACCATGAAAGCGAAAAAGTACTTCAGAAACATTTGTCTCTCTCTGTGTGTGTGTGTGTGTCTGTAACGCTATTTTTGTCCGGTTATCACGTGAGAATGGCTGGACGGAATTCAAAGGCGCTTGGCAGGAATTTAGATCTTTACCCAACTTAAAATTGTATCTATCAACTTTTTTGAAATTCTCTCCGACAAAACACGTTTGTAAGCATAACTCTACTCTAAATTAAGTAATTTAGAGTAGAGTTATGCTTACAAACGTGTTTTGTAAGCATATTTTGTAAGCATTGCACAGTAAAGAAAAAAAAATTAGATATGAGTGTAAACTAGATACTATCTGCGATTTAGGAATTTTTGAATTTTAAGTTGAGGAAGGGGGAAAATCGATTTTTGGCTGGATATTTCGCATATTCCGGATTTTCGATTTGATCTCCGCCAAAAATGGATCAAAGATGTTCAAAAAAAGCTATGCGACTTCCTTTTTTTTTTTTTTTTTGTGTGTGTGGGGGGGGGGCAGCAAAATTGAGGCACCACTTTTAGCGCTAAATTTATTCTGAGAAATTTTTGGGAGATGAGGTCACGAATTTTGGTGCTTGGATTGTTTATATGTATCCGACACATAAAGTAAGGGATTTATCAAAATTACCCCCGCTCCCCCTTTGGAGGGGAACAGAAGACAAAAATACCTTTGTAAACATAACTCGGCTACAAATTACTTCACAGTGAAGAAATTGCACATGAGGAGACTACACATTAGTTCTACCAAAAATGG
This sequence comes from Salticus scenicus, assembly GCA_963930645.1. NCBI lineage: Eukaryota > Metazoa > Arthropoda > Arachnida > Araneae > Salticidae > Salticus > Salticus scenicus. The sequence continues at coordinate 116,639,271 of OZ005650.1, read as the reverse complement.
AACAAAAATATTAAAAACAGCTATGCGTTTTCTTTGGGATATTTCCAGAATAAGTTTTTGATTTTTTGTGATCTGCCATCTTTTCTTTTTTTTTGGGGGGGAGGGGGTATGTGTTACGAAGGGCAAATTCGAGACACCCCTTTTAACGCAAAATTTGTCCTGGGAAATTTTTGAGAGCTGCGGTTACGAAGTTTGGTATTTCCGCTGTTTATATGTATCCGACCCCGAAGGTAACGGGATTTATCAAAATTCCCCCTCTCCCCTCCCTTTTCACCTGAGAGGCCGGAAGGAAAAAAACGTTTGTAAGCATAAATCAGCCACAAATTATTATGAAATCATGGTGAAAAATTTGCACGTGAGGAAACTAGGCTTGAGTATAAATAAAACATTATGTATGATTTTGGAATTCTTGATTCTTAAAGGAGGGAGGGGGTAAATCGTTTTTCGGGAGTGGGGAATGTCAGAAATAACAGCCATATGTCTTCTTTAGGATATTTCGAAAGACAGTTTTTTTTTTTTTTTTTTTTTTTTTTTTTTTTTTTGTGATTTTTGACTTTCTTTTTTTTTTTGGGGGGGGGGGGGGGGAAGAGGTGGGGCGTTACGAAGGATAAATTCAAGAACCCCCTTTTAACTCTAAATTAGTCTTGGGAAATGTGTGGGATCTGCGGTCACGAAATTTGATGCGTAAATTGTTCATATGTATCCGACACTAACTGTAACAGGATTTTAAGAAATTCCTCGCCGCCTTACTTAAGAATTAAAAAATTAATAATAATTAAAAGTAATAAAAATTGATATAATTGTAATATACTTCTAGGAAATAAAATTAGCACTTTAGCGATAACTTTAAATTTTGCAAATTTACTTTCTACTCTTCACGTAAGCCGTTTGTATCATAATTTTTAGTCCAGCTACTTTTCAGAGGAATACTTTAAAATTAAAATCCTTTCACTTATTGGATGTAAGGGTATTTAATTTGAATTTACTTAAATAAAGTTTGTTAAAAACATATATTTTCTAATGCAATTTTCAATTTATAAATATAAACTACAAAATTACGTAACACATAAAATGCGTTTTCTATAACATAATTCATGTAAACTAGCATGGAATTATAATTATTTAAATTATGTTTTGTTTAATATTCATTGAAAAGTCGTTGGTATTTATGAGATAAATCGGATTAATATTATATTTGAAATATTTTAAACGTATAGACATTTATATCCAGTGTGTATTATTTTCAAAAACTTTAAAATCGAAATCTTTATTCCATTAAAATAAAGGAATTGTCTTTATTTTTCTTATAAATACTATTCAATAAAATTCAAAAAACAGATGTTTTGAAGTATTAAATCATCATTCGAAATGGATGAATGTGAAGTACCCTTACAACACAACTTAGCATACCAGAGGATTGAGTATCAGAGTTAGAGTTAGGATCATCGTGATAGTACAAAACAAGAGGGGGGGGGGGGCAGAATTAAAAAAAAAAAAAAAATGAAGTTGAGATAACTTTTTTGTTTGTTTTATTTTTATGGTATTAAAAAATTCTTATTCTCATTTTTTTTTTCTTTTTTTTTACAATCCTGAAATATTGTTTTGGTATAAGGTAAAAATATGTATTTTTAAATAAAAAAATTTGAAAGCTTTACAGCTTCGGTAGTGTGCAGAACTGGAAGTAATTTCTGATTTCCCTGTATTTCCGAAAATATTCAGTCAGAAAAAATTAAATTCGTAATTCAAAAATACAATGTAACATTTAAATGATAGCGAAAGCACAGAAGAAAAAAAAAATATGTATACTTTAATGAATTTGGCAGAAAAATTCTTTTTTTTATAAAAGGCGTAAATAAAAAACACTTCCTAGTCAAAAGATAAAACAAAAAACTAAAGTTCCAAAATAAATTATATGACCTTCCTTAACTATAATGAATACGTGATGTTTATGTCCATACTCAATACTAGACTATGAAGTAGATTTTTAAGAAAAAATGTCCGTTTACTGTTGAGTCTTTATGCCAGATGTTCTGAGGATATTATTCTATTGTCAGGCTTCTCTCCAAAGCACCCAATATATCTTTTATGGAATTTAACTTAGAAAAACCAGTTAAGCAATCCATTCTGCTAATTTATTTCCTTTCTAGAAGATCTTCTTTAATCTTGGACCCGTATTACTTCAACTGTTGTCCGTAAACGCAAAGTCTGAACAAATAGATTTGCGGAACAGTTACACGTGGAAAAGGATAAATTTTATCACACTAATGATCTGCAGCAAGTGTACATCTATATAAAACTATATTAAAAAAAGTCTCATTCGTGAATTTATCAAATTGTCTCTAATCTCAAGCACGTCAGAAAAAGACCAACTGCCTTTTACCCAGCTGATATTGCATAAAAATGTGTCACTGCAGCTCTCCATATGAACTATTGTATAAAAAAAATTTTAGATTCAAACGATTCTCCTTGGTTAGTAACCCGGGATAACATTGATGAAGTGTCCAGTCATGTTGTTATATGACTATAGTCTCCTATTTCGGAAGGGAGACTTTGTACTGGAAATTTTTTATAGTTGTTTATTAACTTGTTTAGTTTAACATTTATTTAATCGTCGATAAATCTGACTTAGAAAGGTTAGTAGCAATGTTGTGTTCATTAAACTATTATAAATGCTACTCTCAATTAAAATTTGGCGGAAGCGTTCTCCATTTGAAATTTCAAAGAATATTCTAGTGGACCGCCATGCCTATCGGTTCCACGATGTTTAATTAAACAAATTCAATCTCAAATTGATTGTACTCATATATATATATATATATACAGGTTCATTTTAGGTGCAATATACTGTCATATGTAATTCCTAATTTTTCAGTACGGGCTAGGACCCATTATAAGGACTTCCACGAAAGGCACTACCCTTCTAGCCTAGGACCCTAGAGCAGTCAATCAGCCTTATTTCCTAAACACCAAACACACCTAATTTTTCTGATTATAAGTATTTCAATAACTTATTTGCTTTTACATATTGCAGTATAAAAGTTTGATTAACATGTTTGATAACAAACGAAAATTTTCATATAAGTCGTGTTGATTAAGTTGCATAATTCTACGCTTAATTAAGAAAAATGTCTTTTCTTTTACTCTAATATGAACCAGCATTATGGCAAAAAAGTAAAATTTACTAAAGATTTCTTACGCAAAAAACGAACTGATTTTATCGGAGACAAAGTGGGATTAAATATGCGAGAAATCAAACTTGGAATGCAAACATAATGCGTTAAGGCTCTACAACCACGCAGACTCCGTGAACATCCAAAAGCGCCATTCGCCGTTTTGAGAACTAGAAATTTTCTTTGAAAATATTGTAATGGCAACAAAGCAGATTCATTTCCTCATCTGGTTATTTTTTATTCCTATTTTTATCCAAACTAATCAGTAGAACACCACTAGGGACATTCTCCAATTTCCAACTTTTTTAAACAAATGCAACATTAAAAAACACTAAATATCAAACTCAACCTAACAAATCTGTTAAAATTATTTCTCTTTTTTAATTAAAAATGTTAAATTCTTATTTCGTCTAATTCATTGAGTACAGTTTAGTGCACTTTTTATTTGTATTTATTTGTATTTATTTATTTATTTATTTATTATTATTATTATTATTATTTTCAGAATTCATTTTTTTAATATATATATATATTTTCAGAATTCATTTATTTATTATTATTATCTTTATTTTACTTATTTATTTATTTATTTTTTATATGCTAGATGTAAAGTCGGCAGCAAACTTATTGGAGTCCTAACAATTATTCGTATTTATAAAAATGAACCTAATATTGTTTTGTGAAGTAAATTTTTGTTGCGCCATGATATTAATCTCCATGTTGTTTATAAATAACTACAAGATAAAAATAACTGTTTATATACCACGTTTTTAAATTTTCTATTCAATCATATAAACTTGACAATTCTATGTATTAATAAATACTTGAAAAAAAAAAATGATGAATTATCCCATCAACTTGAAAGAAAATGATCAAATGCGTAATAAAGAAAGCAATTATAAGAAATTTTCCAACATTCATTAATTGAATAAAAGTAATAAAAGAAAGCATCATTATCATCGTGTTCTAAGCTAAAAGTCCTAAAAGGTTCAAATGTCTAGCTAGTCGGGAAGTTAGTTAAAAATCGATTGCAAGATTTGTACTGGACAAACAAACAAGAAAACGAGTTAATAAAAACGTGGTAAAAAGTAAGTTGATTATAAAAATTAGTGATCAACCTGATTTTATATATAAAAAGTGAATATGTTCTTCAATAATTTTGCTGCCGACTGTAAATTACAAATTCAATCTTAGCATATGTATGACGAATATTTATCAAAAACATTATGATCTAATTATAAAATTGATATACACTTATTTCAATAAATAGAAATTATTTTTTTAAATATTTGACGTTTTATAAAATATTATTTAACTAATCAGAGATATTTATTGATTAAAATATGAACGATATAAATTATGTAAAAATATTTGAAAGTAAGTTTTATATTTGTCACATTTAAAGTTTGTGACTATTTAGACATAAAATATAATAATTTTCTATATAATATTTTATTTTTGTGAATTGCTTTAAAAATGCATAAAAGAAAATTTAAATGAAAATTTTTGTTAGAATTTAAGTATTTTATGAGTCTACTAAGAGCATAGTTTAGAAATATACATAAAATATTTAAGTATATACTTTAAAGTATTCAGAAATAAATTGCTTCGTACCTGCAAAAAAATAAATTTAATGGTCTAAAATCTTAGGAAATTTTAAACTGCAATATTAATATTTTAACAAAAGGTATTTGAAATATATTTTTTCATCTTAAATTTTAAAAATATGTTTACTCATAAAAGTATTTGGAACTTAAAAATTTTTACGAGTCTGATGGAATTTTCTCTATTTAAAAGTACAACATTTTATATTTTGTATATAATCTATTCTGTTTGAATTTGGGACTCGTTTATTTATAGGAGCAGTTATTTCATTTTATTGTTTCATTAAATGTTTTTCATGGTGTGAACTTTTTTTTCTTCTTAATCTTTTAAACCTTTCAAAAAAAAAAAAAAAAAAAAGCGCTTATAAATACAATTTAGCCTTCAAACCACTGATTTTTTTTCTAGGTGAGATTGAATAATAATTGTTACAAAGCTGCATAGTTTGAAATGTAAAAATAAATGAAATTTTATATATTCATATTTTAAATTTACGAAAAAATCAGATTATTTGGACTTCGCCGAAAATACTTTACATAAAAATATTTTGTATTTTGATAATCATATTATTTTCTCTTATCATTCAATTAACAAACAAAAAGACAAATTAAATTTTAAATAAGAATGTACAAAAAAAAAAAAAAAAAAATGCTGAAATACACTACAACGTGCGGTACAAAAATTGCCAAATATTGATGTAGTAAATTTCCAGGGATTTGTTATTACAGGTTAAAGTATATATATTTCACATATTCTTTGAGATTTATTCCGATCACGGTTACCCTGGAAGCGCCTTTTTTCCATGACTCTTTACCATTATTATCTAAAAAGAAATTCTTTCTTAAATGCACAATATTATTTCATATAAAATTACCGGTATGTAAATTAGAGGTCCTGAGATCTCTGATAAATTCCTTAATAATAACCAGTTATGTTACTCACGCGACTTTCTCTTTCCTTGCATTTTAATACTATAAAGACCAATTGCATATTAAATCTTAAGATTAATGAGGTTGAGATAATAAAGTTTAATGCACTTTAAAAATAACCTAAAATATGTTTAAGAAATGTTTTGACATAAGTCTTGTGCGAAGGCGGTTATCACCTCCCTCAATTTCCCGTTTAATTATAGTGCCTACATTTATTTGGAAAAAAAAAAAGTAAAGTCTGTTAGTAATTTGCTTAAACAATCTTCGTCAAAATTTTAAGTGGCAATCTTCAAAATACCTAATTTAAATTTTCTGCAGTCATTTACTTTTAAGTTATGATGATAACAGAGATCCATACAGATCAAGCTCTAAAAACTGGTCTTTCGTAATCACTGCACCTCAAAACGTGCTATTGTACAAAAACAAAGAGCTGAAAACAGAACTTGAAAAAATACTTTGTTTGAGTATGAGTATGAAAAAAATATTTTCCTTCCTAAACAGTGTTCTTCTTCATGGTAAAACTCAGCAATGCACTTCCATCAATTACATTCAATAAAAAAGAATGATTAGCTCAATTTTAGATAGCCTTGTATAGTATCTATAAACATTATGCAATATAAAAAAAATATTTAAAATTTATTTTTACATTAAGAACATCTGACACAAAATGAACTACAATTCTGGCAATTTCCAAGTATTGCCCCAATAAATGAAAATACTTTGGTTAGCTCTAAAAAGAATGATGAATGATTTCCATACCGCAATCTTCACAAAATGTGCTTTTACGCATATAGAAAATATATATTTATTGCATTTTCTTCAATGCGACATACAGATGTTAAACTCTCTACTTACATGCTATATTCCCCATAGACGTACTGTATTTAAATTCTCCTAGGTGTCCCAGTACACGAACCATTTGCTTGATTTTAACAAAAATTTAGTGTAGTATCCTTATACGATGCATATTTAGCATATCGAGTTTGGGCTCTCTGCTATTATTTGTTCTTGGGATATGCTGATAACAGACACATAGACACACATACACACAAACCAACCACTGAAAACATGATTTTAGGATTCAAGAGACCTCAAAACGTGAAAATATACCAAAACTCAATTTTGAAAAATTGACCCAAAAACAATACTTTCTCTACCGTAAATATGGGTAAGAAAAAGTAAAAATGTTAGACATACTGTTAAAAAGTCAAGCAAGCAGATAAAGAAATAATAATAAATCACTTTTTATTTGCACTTGTTATTGAACCCTATCTCAGATTCTTGAATGCTTTTGAACATAAGTGAAATTAAAATTTCTATTTCAAATACTTAGAAAAACTTATACTTTTTTCTAATATCCTGATGTGTTTTAACATGAATTGCAGGGAACTCAAAAATGCATTATACGACAATTTTTAAGCGTTAGCTCGAAACTTAAGTTATTGAAAAAGTATTACATCTTTTGAAGTATTACATTAAGAGAAAATTTAAAAAAATTATTTTTTTATTATTTCATTTATTATATATCATAGCCTACAGCTCTAAAAGTTCTGTATTGGTTAATTTGATAACTTACTTTCACTTTTCTGTTTATATTATCATTACTTTCAACAAAAAATTATAACACTAAAAAAAATCGATAAATAAAAAGTGTTCGAACAAAAGAAATATATATTGTGTAAATTATTTAGAAATGTGTAAAGGAAATTTTAAAATTCCTGTTTGTTAATACACAAATAAGATTAAAAATAGTAAAAGGCATTCCAAATAAATAAAAATTAAACATTTATTTGCTTCTAAGTATAATATAACAAATGTGTTTATTTTCGAAATGAATGGCATATTAGAAAATTTACTGTAACATTTTTCTGAACCTTAAATATATTATCTTCGTTAATCACCGAAATATTGGTTACTTATTTTTTGAAGAAAAAAATATATATGCATTTTAGCTTTTTTTTTTTTTTTTTTTTTTTTTTTTATCGCGGAATAATTACGTAAATGTATAAAACGCGTAAACAATCACAAATTTGATTAAAGCGTAAATAAATATAGTTCAAGTTTTAAAATAAAATATTCAGTAGAAAAATATTTAAGAAAAAAATTTTTGCCTGAAAATACATTACTTTGCAAAATTTCTCTTTCTGTAAAATATTAGAATAATAAATGTTTCAATTTCAAAAGATATTAAGTAACAGTTTTAAAATGTAAAGCATTTCCTATTCTCCTCAAGTATAAACAAAACTAAACATTTGATGCTTAATCATTACACTTTGCAGTATTATTTTTAATGATTATGTTCTTTTAGTTGTGATACTTAGTACTTACTTTGTGTTACTTAATCCTTTGTACCTTTTTAAAAGTTCTTAAGATAAATTAAGAATAATCCAGATAAATTATTGGCCAATTACATGCATGCAATTACTCTGTTGGTTTTTCTAAGTGTTTATTTCAATGGCTGCCATTAACATTACACCAAGAAGTTAACTATACATTTCGAAATATTTATAAGGTAAGATCACGAATTCCAATGAGGCGTTTGCATAAAGTACCCGAAATAATTGTTTTCAAATCACTACGCCTGTTTTGAAGTAAAGGCTCACTTCAAAGTAAAATTCTTTTCGGATATGTAACAAAGTATTGAACTTTACCATTGATTTTTTGTGTTGAAGTGCTTTATTTATAAATCAAGATGTTTCAATTTTTTTTTAATATTTTCTATAAATCTGAAAAAAATTATAAATATAAAATTGAAATGATAATTTTTCTAATACTTTTTTCATAAAACAAATTTTGTGGTTCACTCTATAATAAAATCGAGTCTAGAAAGAAAATACACTTTTCATAATGCAAATTTAAATCTCTTAAATTTGAGTAATCGCACCTTTCTGTATACATACAGGGTGTTTCAGCACCAATTTCCGAAATTTCTACCAGTGTAGGTCACATTTAGATGACTCGGAATTACATAGAAAAACTGGGAATTATAGTCGTCGATTGCTGCATTGACTACTTTTTCTGGGACTATAAGATATCACTCATGTCTGACACTTGATTTAATAGAATTAAAAAAAAAATGATACCCTTGAAATATCTGTTTGAGATGTCGGAGATACACCAGGATTTTCAATATTACCAGGTTAACCGTGCTCCGAAAATATGAGACCTGTATCAGAACTCTTTAGAAACAATTTATGCACTTACTTAGACGTTTTATGACATTTAACATTTTCTATGTTCTTTATATAAGTTTTGCGTATGTAAATTGGTTAATAATTTAAATATTCACTGACCTAGTCTCTTTACACTCTTGCTATTTTTGTGGAAGCGATTGTTTATCTAGTTATTTGAGCCCATTCTTTTATATATTTTAAAGACCTGACTAATCTTTAACTAACACCTCCTTCTGGGAAAGACCAGAAATTGTAAATCTGGGAATTCTATTTAAAAAAAAAAATTGAGCCGAGCAATATAGTCTTATTATTATTATTATTATTGCTATTATCATTCACAAAAATGCTCTATGTGCACGTCTTCATAAAACAAATAAAACAGAGAAAGTTTCATAATTTAAAATTTTTATGTATATCAGCATTCATTTTTATATTTTTCAATCTACAAATATATTTTACTATGGCTTCTAAGTTATTTGTCAAAATAATAGTTTAAATGATGTTCGAACCTAGCACATGCGCGTCGGCTTAATCGTTTGGGTTCTCCATGTCTTTCGCTGGAACTGACGTAAATACAGATAAATTTCATTAGAAAGACACCCTACGAAGAGTATCTCACCTAATCCATAGACCCAAGCTTATTGAGACGACGTTTATCCAAAACAACAACAGTTACTTTAAATGATATATAAAACAAAATTTTGAAAATACATTAGAAAAAGTATAAATATTTGGTACGTAAAAAACATTACTTCGTAATTGTTATTTAAATATTTGATGTATAGATATACTATATGAATAGTAAAATATACAGGACTTCAAAATTTTAAAAATAACGGATATTTAAAATTAACTTTAGAAAGAATGCAAATAAATTAAAGAAAATGAAGATTATTCAATTGACTATTTAATGAGCTTTTTTTTTTTTTTTTGCAAACTAAATAATACTTTCAATACATTTTTTACAAAAATTGCAAATTGAATAGTGATAAAACTTTTACAAACGTTTGGAAATTAAGGAAGATGTCCTCTCCTAGCTTTAGTACATATTCGATATTCGTTTTCTATAGGCATAGCATTAAATTATCAGACGCATGAACTGTTTTAAAAGATTATATTTGGCGGAACACTCGTTGAAATTCATACAGGTTTATGAGCCAGTATTTTGTGTTACAATCACTCTACAAAAACATCCCTAAAAGGGATTTCTCCTATTTAAGTTAGATTAATGAGGTGGACACTCCATTGTACTGTCTTAATCAAGAAATAATATATATTCATAGATTGATGACTCAGAGCACCATATTTTTAAAAGCAAATTATTACCAAAAACGCAATATGTCGTTCATACTGACCACATTAAATACACTCATGTATGTGAAGTTTGAGTAGCTACTGTAAGAGATCCCAACCACTATCAGAATTACCTTCTTCTTTAAGTGAGACTTACAACAATATATGTTTCATGATGATCCTTGCTCTCTTCGAATCACAAAACAATGGGTATCCATTTCTCAAAAGAACCTAGACTCATATATAAAAAGTAAAAATTACCATTCGCGTCGGTTAACATACTCTCTAGCCCAATTTCATCTGAATCTTCTTTGCATTCATCTTATTGGGATACAGAGTATTGGTCTCTTCTCATGCAAGGCTTCATTGTACAGTCGGCAGCAAAATTATTGAAGCACACAACTACACTTTTCATATATTTTTTTTTCTTAGTTTGATCGCTAATTTTTATCATAAACTTATTTGTTTATAAACAGCATAAGATCATGACTCGACAAATATTTACTTAATAAAACAATATTAGATGCGCATCATTAGGTTAAGAATTATTGCTAACGCTTCAATAATTTTGCTGCCGACTGTAAAGACAACTTCAGATTTTCGTAATCAAAATTATTCTCTCTTTTACCATAAACTATCCTTTCAATGAATTGAGGTATAGTAATGTATCTGTTTTGCCGCGTTGAAAGTTACACAAAATAACCATAACAGTTGTAGTAATACGTGTGCGCCACCTAAAGCAAATTTTTATAAAACTAAAATTTCAAATTCGAGTTAATTTAAAAGTTACTGTATCACATTGCGAGAGACATGCCGTCGAGCAAATATCGTGTAAATTCAAAATGTTGTTGGCGACAGAATGAGCTGAATTTCAGTTCCTTAGCAAACGGGGGGATAGGGAAAATGAGAGGGTCTTTATCAATATTTATTTACGGTCAACGAATACATTATTACCATTGATTGAATAAAAAAAAAAATAAGAGTTACCCTGATGTGAAATCCCTTTGTCGTTTATCTTTTTTGAGAAGATGTGCATATCAGTTCATTTTGTTGCCAACAACTTTTAGAATTTGCCCGATATTTGTTTGGTGTTTTCATATAACTAGCTCAATACATTTGAATATTAAATTATGCAAAGGGAAAATTTTAACGCTTGCACACGTGTAGCTAAATATTATTCAATATAAATTTTCGTGTTTCATTACATATTTAATATTTTGTATTTTCATTGTAGTATGCTGTGTAAAATGTGATATTTTAATTGTTTTTTTTTTTTTAAATGGCTTTGCTTTGGGTTTAATACCCTGCGTGTTATATTTAAAAGGAAGGCAATTTCATTAAAATATTTAAAAGAAATCGTCATATCTCCATGAATATAAGAAGCTCCTGCAAAATTATTCAGGTAATTAGAAGCATCTTCTTAATCATATACTGCAACCAGAATACATTTAATGTCGAGAAACACTTTTTACATGGTGATTACAAGCATTTTCCTTTTAATTCTTTACACGTCTTACTTTTGTTTTCATAGAAAAACCATTCACTATAATGTATGAGGTATAACGAAATCTTTTCACGAAGTTTTAAGATAATCCATCAAGTTTTTTTTTTTTTTTTTTTTTTTTTTTTTAGATATTTGTCAAAATGTCTGTAATCTAAAATGCCTGATAATTTATGGAAAAGTAGTATATACGATATAATAAGGTCATTGCACATGACTTTCAAAATATATTTTGTTTAGGTTATTTTTTCCTTTAAGGTTGGCGATCATTAATGTCAAACACCTAAACATTCTATAACATTAAGGAAAAATTAAAATTATGCTCGATTTTCCTTTTTATAAATTTTTACATTTTCAAATAGTAATTATGTTAACTTTTGAAAAAGAAGTTTAAATCTATAGTTCACTTGAAAAGGTGTGTTCTGAACTTATACCACTCTTATTACAATAATTACTATAAAATATAGTAATTGAATTCATTGATTGTGCGTATATATCTGAATGTATATTACATCTCTTCATAGAAAGATATAGGTTGTGGTAGCCTGATTGATAGAGCATGGAGTTCATAATCGAATGACTGTGAGTTCAAAACATGAGCTGGCCCAAGTACGCGTTATGAATTAACGATGTCTTGTGCACGTAAAAGCAGTCGTAACTACATTGTCTTCCCCTTTAAATAAAAAAAAAGTCTGAGGTTATCGAATTAGGTAATCCAACCTATCCAAGGAGGATCAAAACTGTGATGGCATATCTACGACCACTCCAAAGGGTCGATTCAAAACCCTCGCATATTACCCATCACGTTGTTCTAGCGCGACATAAAACTGAATCAAACTAAAATTCATTAAATAATGCTAGATCATTTTCAAATACACATTGCTCACTTATGTCTTGCTTTTATCGAGAAAAATCGTGGGAATTGGAATTTTTTTTAAAGTGCGCGATTTCGAATGAGACATTCTCAAACGTGTTTCAAATAAATAAAGCATGTATGAACATTATTAAAACTACTGCGAATGCATGTAAAAGGCAAAAAACAATCCTTCAAAAAATCTTTTATGCTCCAACGAGAGTTCGCAAATAAAGCAGCAGGACACGAGTTATAATACAAGAATTGTGAGCTTTCGCAGAATTTGTCATTCATCTGCTATTTGTTTCCATAGATCAAAGCAAGCATAGTACTTAAATATTATCCTCTATGAGCGACTGCTTCAGCCTTAGTGTTTCGTTGAGTGGTTGTACTGCAAAATATAGCATTTATGCTGAAAAGTTTTTCAGAATAATTAAAAAAATTATACAAGCTTAAAAAAAAAATTAATTAAAAAGGAAGTACCTATTTAACATCCAATTCCTATATATCTTTAAAAAACATGCATAATACTTCCTAAACGTAAAAAGTTTTTTTTTTTTTTTTTTTCACATTTTGAAATAGGTGAACGGTAATACTTATATTCTAATTGCAATTTATTGATTAACAATTTTTAATATTTGGATTTCAATGTTTTCGAAAAGAATCATTTAGAAACATACTTATTTCAAGTTTAAAGTTGAACATTTAACTCTGAATTCAATTAATGATGACGTGTCTGAATTTAAGTGCATCTTAAATTAGAGCTCTGTAGGTATATAAGCTTTCAAGTATGAATAAACTAGTTTTATTCAAAATGATGGTAAGTGAATTCGTGATAGATATAGTAAACATTTCTTAATTTAAATATTAAACAACAATCATTCAGCTAACTAAAACATTACTGTTAAGTGCATAAATGTAAAACAAGTATTTAAAAAGTCAATGGAAAACATATAATTTTGATTCTAGCAATAGAAAAGTATTTTTTTTTAATTAAAAAGGTAGATTTTTATTGTAAAAGAGCATTTTTTTACAAGGAAAAATAATTTATAACTGAAATATGAAGAATTTGTTATTTTTTTTTTTTTTTTGCAATCTTACTTTTAAATTTGCGCAGTAATAAATTAATCGTTTTTCTTTAAATCACTTATGCATTTTCATTTTTTTTTTTAACTAAAATCATTTGGAATATAAGACATCTAGAAGTGAATTGACTCTTAAAATATTTATAAAATGGAGATTATAGTTTACTCAAAGCCAAAATTTAAAAAGTCATCAAAGCCATCTTCTTTTAAAAAACATTAATCATTATATTTTAAATCCTTTTATAAGTAGAAATAAAAAACTATTCTATTGAAATCACTTGAAACCTTACCTCGGGTCTCCACTGCCTTCGACAGCGGCTTTCCCATCTGCGCTATATCAGTTCTGGGTCCCTACTGCTTGCATTTGTGCGTTAACCGGAAATTTTAATTTCATTGTTAACTGAATGATAAATAGTGCTGCTATTATTCAAGAACTACGTATTTCAGACAAACATTTTTCGGACAGATTATAATCTCCACTGTACGACTACAGATGGCAGCACCAGAAACCTCCCCATCTGCAATGATTTGATTAATTTAACAAACAACTAATCAAAAATTTGAAAATCGGGACTCGAACTGCATCAAGACAGGTCATATTGGACTTCCATTCAAAATTCTGTAGTTCTGTGATCAGCCGTTTTCCTGTAAAACAACGGGTATACACACACATCTTTTATTATATGTTTGTAGAGATTCAAGTGAAATGGAATCCGCAATCGACAAGCATCTTCATCTAAGAAAGGAAAATACTATTGTAATATAAAGAAATCCATATTTTTGAATTTTAAAACGGAAAATTGAAAATCGTTCTTCAGACACATAGTGTAGATATTAATGCTTCCGTATGCCACCACGACTGCAATAATAGCCGAGGAAACTCAGATTACATTGGTGGAGACTTTCGTTTTGTGTAATGCTGGCTATTTAACAAATTCTACATGTAATAATTACATATTTAACTCGTTTCGTATTTAACCGCTAACTGCAAAAGCTCACAATTATGACTGTGCAAAATCGTAAAAATAACAGAATAGTGTTAAAACAATTTTTTCCTAATTTTTACTTATAACATTAAAGTATTAGGTAACTTTTATGTATTTAAAAACAGATGTCACTGATTAAAATATCATGTAAATGTTGTTTCTTTCTTTCTCATCTCTTCCTTCATGTCATAAGTTGTTATACTGGAATCGTATATCTTCCCCTATTTAAAGTAAAACCTTTTGGAATGTTTGATTTTGAAAAAAATTTCAGTAAAAATAATATTTTTCATTTTCTTTTAAATATTATTCATTTCACTATTCAGTTTTTTATATCTGTAGCTAAATCACAGTAAATTAAAAAAAAGAAAAAAAAACTAAATCGTTGTATTTTTTTATTTTATTTAATTTTCATACTGAGTACGTTTATTTTCATACTTATCATAGGTATATGCATAAATTCTGCCTTCTCTATGGTAAATATTAGAAGAAATGTTAGGTATATTATGAAGTTTGTCGTCTAACCTCAGAGTATCGTTATTAACATGCATTCCACAAGCACGTACCAGTTACGGCTATGTTGTTTTGTGAGCTGCGACCCTAAATGTAGGATGACATATTAGAGTATTTTCATAGCAAAAAGTTTCTGTATCGCTTTTTTTTTATTATTATCAAAAGCTACTGTAAATCATGAAAATTTTGCATTCTTTTGTTTCTTACTCATAGATATAGTAATTTATATAGATCTATCATCCCCATGTATTATCGAGTACAGATTTTTGATGCCGAAAACAATTTTTGGCATCAGTCATTAGTCGGTATGGAAACTCGGCAATTGTAACAGAATAGAATGTTGACGAATTTTCAAAATACCGATGTACTGCCTGGTTTTCAATTGTGCTAATACATACATGAAAGGAAATGGAATAAGTTTTTATAAGTAAGTTATACTTGACTAATTTATAAAAAATGTACTTTTTATAATAATTTGCTTTGTTATTATTAGTAAATAATTACCGTCTTCATTTTTAAGGGGATACTTTTTTAAAAAAATCTGTATATATATATAAATTACGTGTCACGATGTTTGTCCGGGGTAAACTCCTAAACTAAGGAACCGATTTTAATGAAATTTTGCACACTGTGTGCAGTTTGGTCCAACTTGAGAGATAGGATAGTTTTTATCTCAATTTAGTGTCACAATACTGTTTTATTGCAATTATTTGTTAATTATAGACCTTTATTAAAGTTGCTCCAAAATATCTGTGAGTTCCATTAATTTAATTGTTGCCAAAAAAAAAAAAAAATACGAGTTCATTTTCTTTCGACATAAAAATAAATACATTAATCAAACGTGAACGTTAAAAAATTATAAAAAGTTAAATTATGATGCATCTCACGAAAATTGACGTCATAATCAATTTAATGATTTTATACACATTGATAAAGTGCTAATCAAAACACGTACAATAGTAAGCAGCTCAACTCCTATGGAGATAGATGTCCTCCCAATGTCGGCCATTACCGGCGGCAAATCTAAACAAACGATGTCACACTTTATGGTTACCGGAAAAGTCTTGGCGTATTCGGTTAATATACAAGTTTACGTTTACATTGTTTTGATTCGTTCGCTTTGATTAGAAGTATAATTATTTACTTTTCTTGCAATATTTTGGTATCATTTTAGAACAACTTAGATATAATTAGTTTTGCATATGTTAAATAATAATCATATTTTTATCATTAAAATGTGTTGAATACTAATCAATTACATTCACATCTAAAATAAAATACTAATGTGATTTTAGATTGTTGTTCTTTCATGATTGAATTGAGTGCTTTTAAATATTTGTGTTTAAATATGTAACTTTATTTAGTCCTTTAACAAGTTTGTCTCTAAAGATGTTAAAGTTATTATTATTATCTTAACGCTATTTTTTTTTAACTTCTTTTTAATGATGAAAATGAAAGTACTTAATATTTAAAATTGTTGAGCGAAGAAAAAAAATATAATCTACACATTACAGTAGGCGGAACAACTATAGTATTTCCCCTCAGCTAGATTTGGTGATTTTTCGTTGGCGATTATGGCTAAATCATAAATCTAAAAATCATAAATCATATAGCATAAATGAGAAAATCGTAAGCTAAATTATAAATCATAAATCTAAAATAAATAGCATGCAGGCTGCCATATTATATCGCAAACAATCCAGAACGACATCGTTATCGTTCAAATCGGCGCCAAATTCAGCTGAGGGGAAATACTATAGTTGTGCCCAGTAGGCTACACAATAAATTGTAAAATGTTACTTTGACTCATTGTTTTTAACATTTTATTTAGAATTCTCAGTTCAATTTTAAAAGACAAAAGCACTTTTGTGGCGATAAATATTTCCCTGGTGTCTTTACCTTATAACACTTTTACAGATAAATGAACTACATTTAATGCTTTTTAAAATTAGCTAAACACTAAGTATGTGTTATTTTTAAAAATATTCCATTTGAAAACGGAACCTCATCTAAAACTGATTCATTCTTATTAAATCTACTAAAAGTTTTCATGTATCTCAAATATTCTAATATGTTTTTAAATGGTGTTAATTCATAATTTTGCATTTAAAAACCATCATACTAAACAATCTTTCTATCAAAGCAAGCTTTTTATCATTTGTTTACGTTTTCATAAAATTAAACTTTGTTGTAAAAGTTCAACTTTATTCCATAATTTTTTCTACGGCGTATACATCAAATTTGTACGCTTGAACAGACTCTTCTTCTTCCGTCTCACACAACAAGCAACAAGAAACCGAGGTCCGAGAAAAACAACAAACAAAATTGGCGATTAAATCTTGGCGATTTAAGAAAAAGCTAACTTGCCAAATGTGGTACACGTTTTGGCTGAATCGCAATCCTTTCCAATGATTGTTTTTATTTGCCGCCCGACCGCTAATAGCAATTGGCGCTGCAATAAGCGGACATTATTTTGTATTATGCTGTGCCGCTTAATATTGTACTCGCTTTGGTGCTAATGTAGTTCTATCATAGATATCTGTATATATATAAAAATTACGTGTCACGATGTTTGTCCGCGATAAACTCCTAAACTAATGAACCGATTTTATTGAAATTTTGCACACTGTGTGCAGTTTGGTCCAACTTGAGAGATAGGATAGTTTTTATCTCAGTTTATTGTCACAATATTGTTTTATTGCAATTATTTGTTAATTATAGACCTTTGTTAAAGTTGCTCCAAAATATCTGTGAGTTCCATAAGTTTAATTGTTGCCAAAAAGAAACAATACGAGTTCATTTTCTTTCGACATAAAAGTAAATACATTTAATCAAACGTGAACGTTAAAAAATTAAAAAAAGTTAAATTATTCATCTCACGAAAATTGACGTCATAATCAATTTAAAGATTTTATTCGCATTGATAAAGTATGTAGTTATACACAAGCGAAGTGTGACGTCACTGACCGCCTGTGAAATCAAGAAAAAGATTTCTTATGTTAATCACCCATTGTATTTTTTATAAAAAATTATTAAAAAACGAGGAAAATTATTTCCGGATTTTAATCCCCATATTTTTGTATAGATATGTATTATTTATCATGTGCATACGTTAGATTGAGTTATTTTGCTGTCAAATTGACAAAATTTTAATTTTAAATTTCAAAGCTCTGTCGTCCTTGGAGTTTTTCGTATTTGGCGATCAAAAACGTAACACGAAAATATACAAGCTAGATGTATATTTTCGTAATATGTATTGTGCGAAATATTGTTTCATATTATTCATTACTCTCTTAAAATAAGTTGTTAAAATAACCATGATTTTTGAAAGGAATTAAATGTGTGCGCCAGATAATTTGGCGATATTATTTTTTTTTCCGCCAAGGATGATAGATATGAAATTTTTTCCGCTGCAACATGTTAATATCTTATGTCAGTTACATTATGTATATGCTACAATTTATTTCACGTGACACGTGTGTTAAAAATTTATTTACGACATAACCTTGCTTTTTCAATTTTTGTTGCATTATTCTAATCTGTATCACTTCGTTTTCTTTAAGAAATTTGTGATCTATACATAACGTTCTAAATAAAAAGTAATTATTTCAATATTTTAAAACTTATTTAAAAGTCTGTTTTATTTAACATTAAATTTTAAAAGTTAATTTAAAACTTATTGAAAAGTCTGGAAGAGTTTAAGTCTGTTTATTTGTTTTGTAACGCTAATCTATATGATCGATGTTCGAAACTTTAGTTAATTATTTCTCTTATTTTTCCTTACTTTTTCTTTAATAACTTACCAATTTAACGTTCCTGATTAAATTTGTGATTTATATATGTATTTTGCATTAAATTTTGACTCATATTTATTGCTGAAAATGCGATCGTAAAATCTTGCAATTTTCTTATCTTAATCCTCAATGCTTTCCTTCTAGATTAACTTGAATTTACTATTAAAATTTTAACATACTCAGAATCTTCTCACCACTTCGTTAAAATATATTAATCTTTTCAGTAATATATTAATCAGTATATCCCCACAACGATATTTGGCGATTTTTTGTTGGCGATTATGGCTAAATCATAAATGATAATCTAAATCATAAATCAAAAACATAAAATAATAAATCCAAAATAAACAACATATAAGCTGCCATATTATATCACAAACAGTCCAGAGCGACATCGTTATCGTTCAAAACGGCGCCAAAGAAAAATCGCCAAATTCAGCTGTGGGGATATACTGAAGTTATAATTATCCGAATATAATTACTGAAGTTATATTATAAGTTATAGTTGTGGGTGACAACTATAGTATTTCCCCACAACTGGATTTGGCGATTATGGCTAAATCATAAATCTAAAATAAAAGCATGCAGGTTAAGATATTTCATTGCTAATAATCCAGAACGACTTCGTTATCGTTCAAAAAGGCGCCAAAAAAAAAAAAATCGCCAAATCCAGTTGTGGGGAAATACTATATACCTTATCAAATTATCAACGTATTACTTAGCCGCAGCAACGCGTGGCCGGGTCAGCTAGTACTTCTAATATTTTATATTAGTAAGTAATATGTAATTTTTAAAATTCTTAATTAGCAGCGGCACTAGTGAAGATCGCTAGTTTTAATATACAAAGAAAGTCCAACTCCGAAGAAAAGAATAATAAAGTTAAATATTTTTGGTTATTTTATAAAAAAAGAAAAAAAGAAAAGAGAAAATAAAAAAGAAAGAAAAATGAGTATCTGCAGTTTTTCATTCACCTTTAGTACATAAATTATTCATAAATTTTATTTGCTAAATTATCCAAGTGTATTCACTTGGAGAAATTACATTCACTCGGTCATTAGACAGTAAAATCGCCGTCTTTCTTCCCGTGAAAAGGAATCACTTTTTTCCCCTCTATGATCAATCTATGTCTCATTAAGTACTATATCTATGTTCATACTATTGCATTTAATATATATATATATATATACATATATATAATATTATCTGAGTTTTATATATTAAAAATAAATAAATAAATATATTAAAAATGCGTAATTTTCCTTTATTGTATTGGCAACAATATTTAGCTAACTGTCTTCCTATTTTAAATGTGTTTGTTGCAGTCACAATTGTCTTTTTCGCACTGTGTCAACATCCGCACAACCCTTCCCTTTTACAGAAGTATGTTTTTTAATGCCTGATACATAACTGCCAATATTTTAATTTATTCCGGTATGTTTAGCCCCACCTTTATTTCGAACCGCTTTATTTATAGAAAAATTTTCTCCCATATATAACTTTGATAAAATAAGATAAGAAAAAATAATCTTAAAAAATATCTGGTATGAAAAAAAAAAGAGGCGGGGCTAAAAATACTATGAAGTGAATTAAAATGTTGGCATCTATATATGATATCATGCAAACGCTTCAATCTTATAAATTCAATATTGTTTTCCTTTAATGTTTTGGGATTTTCAGAGTTACAAAAAATAGTTTTTAAATCTCATTCCAAAAATTTAGAAAAGCAAAAGGGAAGACCTTTTTTCCTCTGTTAAATTTTCATGAAGTAATATCTTTCTTTTTCTTCTTTTTCTTTCTTTCCTTCTTTCATTTTCTTTAATTAATAAATCGTCAGAATTAATTATGTAAAAAATCAATAATTTAGCTCTTTAAAATAATTAAAATTTGTTGAAGAATATGTCAAGAATTTCTTTAACTTATTTCCTTTTGCCCTTTTTATTATTGCAAAGAGGAAATAAATATAAAAAAAAAAACGTTCCCTTCACAATAGAGTTTTTAAATAATTAAAAGTTGATAATTTCTAGTATGCTTCATTTTTCAGCTTTGAGGTTTGTAAATTTCTGAAAATAAAACTCCACTAAAATTATGCTTTAAAAAAAAGTTCAGTTACTAATTTTCAGTTAATAAAAAAAGCGAAAGTTTATTCTTAAGTTTTGTAGTAATTCGTTAAAAATTTATTTTTAATATCAAAAAGCGGAAAGACAAATGAAATAACAGTATACGTTGTTTTTAAAATGTTATAAAGTATAAAAATTTTTGTATTAAATAAAATCATTGGTGTGGCTAATGTGATAGCAAATATTGTAAGGTAAATGTTTTTATAAAAGTTTAAATCAATTTTAATAATGCATATGGAGATATCTTACGCAAATAAAAACAGCTGTATAAAATCATATAATGTTGTGTGTCTTAAAAAAGTAGAAAACATCTGAATTAAAATTCTATTGACTGGGATAGTCAGTAAATGATCATTATTTAAAATATTGTTTATAAGTTATACTAATGCATGGTTGTCATTTTCACATGATAAATTATGAATTCATATAAATATATATATATATATATATATATATACACTCATCTTGCTCAAAAATTTAGCAAAATTTGCAAAAAATCATTTTTTTTTTTCAATTTAAAAGCTTACCTCTCGGTGAAATGTTTTCAAACACTGGATATGTAAAGAACTGGATCTTCTTCCTGTTTTTTAATGAAAATTAGGTTGCTGCAACAGTTAGGGGGCTGGTAAAAAAATAAGAAAAATCAATAATTTTTGCGATCACCCTGTATTGTTAAGATAAGGAAATAATCTGTAATTTTAGACTATGTTAACATATACCCAGTGCATATTGTATATGAATTTGACGATAGCATATTAAATAACGAAGCTATGAACATTTATTTTATAACTACAAAAAAAAAAAAAAAAAAAAAAAAACATCAGCATTGTTATTTCTATTTGTAATATATACAATATTAATCAAAAATTACTCCCACTTTCAGATAAACTGAAAAAATACTTTTAAAACAATATACTGCAATCGAAATACAAATATCTTAAATATCTCATTATATATGAACACTTTTATGAAAAAGATTTTCAATGTGCATGCGTGAAAGACATAAAAAATTTATTACATAGGTTGGAAGCTAGATATATTGGGCAACTTTTGTCAAAAGTATGTTTGAATAGAGTAAAAATTAAGCAAACTGTCGGCAAAAGAACGAGCGAGATTTCAGATATTTTCCAGAGTTGAAATTTCATGAAGGGTTTTTCCTATGCTGCGTATTTAATTTAAACATCCGATTTTTTCAATCATTTTGCAAAAATTCTTTCTTTTTTTTTTAAAAAATAAAAAAAGACCCTATGATCTTACAAATTTTAGTAAATAAACAAAAATAAGTTAGAATTACAAACTTATAAGTTTTTTTTTTTTTTTTTAATAAAAATATACTTTTGGAGCGTGATTAAAATAACTGGATCTTTAAATTAATTATGTTGCAGGAGAAAAACACCCTTATGAAATTTCAACTTTGAAAAATACTTAAAACTAGCTCGTTCTTTTGCCGATAATTTGTTTAATTTTTACTCGATTCAAATGAATTTTTAATTAATGTTACCCAATATATCTAGCTTTCAACCTATATAATAATATTTTTTTTCCATATTTTGCACATTATGTATTCCGATTATAGTATATTATTTCAAAAGTGTTTTTTCAATTGAAAGTTTTTTCTATTTATCTGAAAGTGGGAATAATTTTAGTTTAAACTTTGTATATTATAAATAAACAAAAGTGTTTTTTCAATTGAAAGTTTTTTCTATTTATCTGAAAGTGGGAATAATTTTAGTTTAAACTTTGTATATTATAAATAAAAAACATGCTGATGTTTTCTGAAGTTTTAAAATAAATGCTTGTATATCCGTTATTTAACATACTATCGTCACACAAATTCATCCACAAATTATACTGGGTTTATATTAACATATCCTCAAGTTACAGATAATTTTCTTCTCTTAACGATACAGGGTGATCGCAAATATTATTGATTTTTCTCAATTTCTTACCGGGTCCCTAATTATTGTCATTACCTAAAAAAACATGAGGAAGACCCTGTTCTTTACATACCCAGTGTTTGAAAGATGAGTTTTTAATTTGAAATAAACTCATTCTTTACAAATTTTGCTAAACTTTTGAGTAGGAGTGTGTATATGCAAGTGCAACTGTGCTTAGACACATTCAGTACTTTTATAGAAATAAATATTGATGCTCAAACTTTAATTTAATTTTAAAAATTAAACTAATCTTTCTAAGTTTAATTTCGAATTTTTTAATAGGAATTAATTATATTCTATAAGCTCTTGCTCTATAAGAAATTTTATTCTTTTAAATCTTTATAAAATCTTAATGTAATATACTTAATAAAGTTGGGCTGGGTTGTGGGAATTGAGGCCGATTCTCTACACTAGGGTCCTAGGCCTAAAGAGGTTCCCTCCGTAGGGGGTCTTTCCAAGGGGTCCTAGCCCGTATTTACGCAAGTTTCGGAGGAAACCACGGAAAACTCCGAACAGCTAGGCCGATAAGCACGACCTGGTGCTATTCCGGCACCTCCCGTCTACCAGCCTTGAGCGCTGAACCGCTCGGCTGCTGGTTTGTTTTTCTATACTTAATAAATAATTTTAAAAATTAATTGAAAGTAACATAAATTGACATATCTTCAATGTACTTCTAGAAATTAAAATTAACTTTTTACGGATAACTTTAAGTTTTCCAAGTACACCTTCTACTCTTGACGAAAACTGTTTACATTATATTTGTATTCCAGTTATTTTTCCGTGGAACACTTCAAAATTCAAACCTTCTCACTTATTGAATGTGAGTGTATTTGATTAGAAAACCCTTAAATAAAGTTTGTCAAAAATGTCATTTCTAATGCAATATTCAAACGATAAATGTAAACTACAAATTTACATAACGCTTAAAATGCGATTTCTTTAACGTAACTCATGTAAACTAGAAAGAAATTGTAATTTAATAAATTATGTTTTATTTAATATTCATTGAAAAGCCCCTGGTATTTATGAGATTAAGCGGATTAATGTTTATCTTTGAAATATTTTAGACGTATAGACATTTATATCGAGTTAATATTATTTTCAAAGACTTTAAAGTCGAAATCCTTATCCCATTTCAATGAAGGAATTATCTTTATTTTTCTTAGAAATACTATTCAATAAAATTCAAAGACCGGATCTTTTCAGGTATTAAAAATTAAATCAAGTTGAAATAACTTTTCTTTTCTTTATTTTTATGGTATTTAAAATCTTTTTTTTTTTGAACAATCCCGAAATATTGTTTTAGTGTGAGGTATAAATATGTATTAAAAAATAAAATAAGGCTTAAGAGCTAGTGTTCAATTCTGAAATTAATTTCTGATTTTCCATTATTTTCGCAAATAATCAGTTAGAAAACATGAAATTCATACAGCAGAAATTAAACGTAATATTGGGTTGTTCGGAAAAAAATTTCGTTTTTTCCTTTGAAAATGAAAGATGATTTCCTTATATTGTATAAATATTTTATTGAATTATATATTCTCCACTTTGATCAGTTTCTTAGCTATCTCACGAATGTTGTTTGGCAATTTTCCTAAATCAATACTTCATTTTGTCTTCATTAGCATAAACTGGTTTTCCAGAACGCAATGCATCTTCAACGCTAAAATTGCTGGAAGAAAATTTGGTAAACCAGTTATACTTTTTTCCTTGTTTGAACAGTATTTCCGCCTTTTTGCTAGCAAAAGCAAAATATGCCGAAAATGTCGTTTCCGATTTTCTTTATTTGATAGGGCACCAATCAAAACCTATTGAGCAGAATAAAACAAAATTTTTCCTAAGCAAGCCTTGCTATATCAGCTGTCACAATATATAATGGCATTGCAGCTTCATTGTGAAGATGGTGTGAAAAAAATACAATTAAGTCCTCTGCTTAGAAAAACGAAATTACTTTCCGAATAATCCAATAGTTAAATGATGGCGAAAGTGCAATAAGGGGAAAAAATGAAATTATAATTTAAAAAACTAGGCAGATTTTTTTTTTTTTTTTTTTTTTTTTTTTGATAAAAAGCGTAGATAAAAAACACAACCTAATCAAGAGAGAAAACAAACAAAATTAATGTCCCAGAATAAAAGCTATAATCTTACTTAACTGTAATAAATACATGATATATATGTCTATATTCAATGCCAGACTATCGATTAGTTATTTAGGAAAAGGGTTTCCATTTACTATTGAGTCTTTATGCCATATCTTAAGGATATGATCCTGTTATCAGTCATCTTTCGAAAGCACCCAGTATGTGTTCAGTGGGATTAAACTAAGAAGAGACCGCTAGTAATCTATTCTTCTAATTTATTTCCTTTCAAGAAGATCCTCTTTAGTCTTGTACGCGTATTATTTCCCACTGTTGTCCATAAAAACAAAATCTGAACAAATAGATTTACGGAACAGTTACACGTGGAAGAGGATAAACTTTATCACACTACTGGTCTCCTGCAAGTGCACATCTATTGAAAAGTTCCATTTGTAAATTTTTCAAACTGTCTCTAAACGCGCCAGACAAACCCCACCTGCCTCTAACCCAGCTGATATTGCGTAGAAAGTGTCCCATTACCACTCTCCAAATCAACTAGAGTAGAGAATCATTTAAGAGATTCAAACGATTCTCCTCAGTAAGGAGTCCATGATTCCATTGATAAGATGCACAGTCATTATGTCATAGATATCAAGTCTTCCTTTTTGAAAGGAGACTCTATAAACTGAAATTTTTTATAGTTGTTTATATATTCAATCGTCTAAAACATACATAATGTTTACCTTTTAAAGTACTAATGATAAATGTGACTTAAAAATTTTAAAGTTTAGCAGCTATCTTGTAATCATGACACTATTGGAAACGCTACTCTCAATTAAATTTTGATGAAAGCGTTTTCCATTTGAAATTTCATAGAACATTCTAAGTGTGGGGGACACCATTCCCATGGGTTAAACTATGTTAAACAAATTCCATATCAAATTGATTGCATTCATCTATATATATATAAAGTGAAGAATTTAAGAACTTTATAAAAATTAGCAATTAATAGATACATGATAACACCAACAACACTTAAATAAAAGTTATTTTAATTCAATTTAAATGTTAGCACGCATTTTTTCTATGATTCATTTACAGTATATCAATTAATAGATAGATTCATTTCAGATTACTTACACTAATTATAGCAATTAGGACCATCACACTACGTCCAACTAGTTGTGATTTTTAGCATGAGGTATTCAAAAAAGTTACCGAACGGAAACCAAGAATTTTATAAAAAGATGAAAAATGATGACTGGAAATGAGAATTGGAATTGTAAATGCTCAAAAGTAGAAGTATTCACTCGTCAGGGATTATTCTTTCTACGAACAGAGAGATCGCAAGAATTCGGAAAACTGTGTAGCTAATTCAAGCCAAAAATATAGTCCATGTTCCTATCTTGCGACAAAACCTAAATTTAAAGAGGAATGAATTAAATTTCAGCAAATCATTATCACAACCCACCAATGAATCAAGATAGAAAAATAATATATCATTTGGACACCAAACTCATAGAGTAACGCATAACAAGTTGCCAACAGGACTATTCTAATAAGAAAAATTAATATCGATACCAATCTTGATTAATCGATAAAGGTTCTACAAATGAGCAATTTCATTAATAATTGAATTCACTATTTTATTCCCAGGATTTTTTAAAATGCAGTATATTGTTATATTGCTATATGTAATTCCTATTTTTTCTGATTATAAGCATTTCAATAACATATCTGCTGTTATACATTGGGGCAAATAAGTTTTTGAAATTCATGATAATACATGAAAAATTTCATATAAGTGGTATTGAGAAAGTTGCATAATTCTAGGCTTAATTTAAGAGAAATGTCTTTTTTATTCTAATACAAACCAGAATTAGGGGAAGCCGGGGTAATAAGAGACAGGGGTTATAAAAGACGCAGTCAAAAATCCCACCAAAAAATATACTTAGACAACTTTAAAAATATGTAATATTAAGTATCATGTGTATTCTTTACTACAATACACTTATTGAGAAGTTTATAACACATTTTGAATTCTTTTTATATGACGAAAAAGAACCTTCACTTTGAACTTACCCTGAAAGTTCGTGACTTTTTCTAAATTTTTCTTTATTTTTTTTTTGTAGGTAAGATGTTTGGGATTTATTAATGTGTAACCTTTTGACCAAGACTATGACTTTGATGTACAATTTTTTAAAACCTAGAAAGCATCCTTTATTTACATGTTCTAGGCATGTTTCTTATTACCCCATTTATATTTTTTGTGGGAGTAATAAGAGACATGAGTCTCTTATTACCCCCACTGTTAATTACTGTGCCCCCCCCACCCCCCATTGTAGTTTCTGTTAATTGTGCCTGACTCGTTTACGAAGAGTTTACCAAGTGTTAGGCCCAGTCTAAGTTTACCAAGAGAACTTTTTTTTTTTTTTCACTTTAAATCAAAAAGCAGTTTTACTGATTTGACTAGACCATATTTAGTTGTTATGATTATGTAAATTTATGTTTAGAATCTGTATAAGTTAGTATTTAGTCATTAATACTTCATTACATAATAAATAAGTTCATTTATAATTACTAGAAAAATCTTTATAACATTTTGTTCGCTTGTATACACATCAAAGATACGTCTTTTTTGCCTACACTTTAGAAAATGGGTAAAATATTTTCTGCCCATTTTAAAAAGTATATTGATGTTTTTGGTTAATCCCTAGGTTATGTTGATTATGTAGAACTATCATTAAGTACAATATTATATTATTTAGGACCTAATATTAAAATAAATGAATTTCACAAACACATTTATGACAGTTAATTTTCGAGAAAACATATTTTTTGGATGGATGTAAATAATAAAAATTAAAAACTATTGGCTGATTCAGAATTGTTTCCAGATGTCTTTTATCATCCCACATGATTTTACATTGTTATATATGGACAGTTACAAGCCTGGTCTCTTATTACCCCACATGGGGTTATTAGAGACAAGGATTTAATGAAAATTTAAAAAACAAAATTAACAAAAAATTTAAGTTCAAAAATCACCTAAAAAATCACGAGGAGTCCATTTAATGAAATTAATACGAGATATTTATTTCAAGTTATTTAGATTAATAGTATAGATTTTATTAATATTTTTTGCTCTTATTACCCCGGCTTCCCCTATAACAAAAAAAAAGTATAATTTACTGCATATTCTTTATGTAAAAGTAGGACTGATTTTATCGGAAGCAAATAGGGACTAAAATTGCAAGAAATCATACTTTGAATATAGGCAAAATGCATCAATTCTCTACAACCTCGCTGAATCCGTCGACTTCTGAAAGCGTTATTCGCTCATATGAGAATTAGAAATTTTCTTTGAAATTATTGTCTTGACAACGACCCAGATTCAATTGCTCATCTCATTATTTTTATTTCTTATTTATATCCAAACTAATCAGTGGAAGATTTCCAAGGGTAAATCCAGACCGTCGCCAGTCTTCCACTTTTTTAAACTGATACAATATTAAAAACCACTCAGTATCAACATCAACCTCAACCTAACAAATCCCTTAAAAATATTTCTCGTTTATTTTCCGAACATACATATGTAAAGAAAGTTTTGTAACCATGACTAAAATGCGACTTAGAGATTATACGCACTCACGTAATAATATTCGATGTTTCACAAAACTTCTTTTTTTTTAAATTGAAATGCAAATAATGTAAATAATCGATATATATTTGAATATAAGTTTTATTATTGTCAGATTTAAAGTTTGCGCTTACTTGGACAGAAAGTATAATAATAATTTCCATATACTATTTTATTTTTATGACTTGCTATGAAACTATTTAAAAGAAAAATTAAATGCGAATTTATGTTATAATTTAAGTATTTTATAAGTCTACTAAGAGTATACTTCAGACATATACATGAAATATTTAAGCACATACATTAAAGTATTCGCAAATAAACTACATCGTACCTCTAAAGAAATAAATTTAATGGCTTAAAATCTTATGAAATTTTAAATGCAGTATTGATATTTCAATAAAACTATTTGAAATATACTTTTTCATCTTAAATTTTAAAAATATGTTTACTCATGAAAAGATTTTGAATTTAAACACTTTTACGAGCCTGGGAGAATTTGCTTTATTTCAAATTACAACATTATACATTTCGTACATAGGGTATTCTGTTTTTATTTTTAGGCAGGATTTTTTATTTATTTTTTTTTTTTTTTAACAATTATTATTCATTTATTCATAGAAGCAGGTATTTCATTTTATTTTCTTGTTAAAAGTTAAATGTTTTGCGTAGTACAAACTATACTTTAAGGATATTTAACATTTTCTTAAGATTATCCTGATAAATTTCTATGATTGACACATACTTGTAAAGGTTGAAAGTTAACGTTTTTTTCTAGTTTTGTATTTCTCTAAAAATATATATATATGTATATCATGATAGTATATGTATAATTTGATTTTTGCTTTTCAACTCGAATCGAAATTGCATTTTTTAAACCTTTTAAAAGAGGAATATGATAAATATGATTTAGCCTTCAAACCATTAAAATTTGTTTAGGTGATAGTGGATAAAAATTGTTATAAATTTGCACAGTTTGAAATGTAAGAATAAATAAAATTTTATTTACTTAGTTTTTTGATTTATCAAAAAATTAGACAATTAAATAGTCTGCAATGAAAGTAATTTCGATAAAAATATTATGTGTTAAGGTAATCAATCACATTAATTTCCCTTATTCTTCAATTAAAAACAATAAAAACAAAATATTGCAGATTACATACTTAATTTTAAAAAGCAATGTACTAAATAAAAAAAATGAATAAAATCAATCTAAACTACCACCCCCGCCCGCACGTGCGATACAGAAATTCTAAATATTCTTGCAGTAAGTTTCAAGCGTGTTGTAATAGTCCAGGCAACGAAGGCCAAAATTTGACGAATAGAGGAAAAAAATCGTGTAGTTTTGAAATTTTACATACTCATAGCCGAGAGGGTCCTGAACAACATACTAAAAGTCCCCGCCCGTGGGGGGTGAGCGGGGAGCAGGGGGGGCATTTAAGGGGGGCAATTTTCTGTTTTTATTAAATATCTTAAAAACTATCGCATTTAGAGAAAAAATGTCAATTACAAAATTAATCTACGTAAAATTTTCTACAAAAATGTATACTACATTTTGTTTGTACGATCATTAGTTTAGAAGATATAGGGAGATGAAATAACACATTTTCTTGAAAAATTCTTTTTTGCAATAGTAAAATCAACTAAAGTGTGCAATTAAAAGGGTTCTTGTCAAATATTTTCTAATGTAAAAAACAAATATATACATAGGGAATATGCAAGGATAATACAGCATGTTTTGTAAGTTTTAAATAATTTTAAGGCTAGTAGGCGCAAGTGGCGGTTTGAGTAAAAATCTGGATAAGTCCAGTCAAAATAGGAAAAATAGAAAAAAAAAAAAAAAAAAATCGTGTAGTTTTGAAGTTTTGCACACTCATAGCCGAGAGGGTCCTGAACAACATACTAAAAGTCCCTGCCCGTGGGAGTGAGCGGGGGGACAGGGGGGCATTTAAGGTGGGCAATTTTCCGTTTTTATTACATATCTTAAAAACTATCGCATTTAGAGAAAAAATGTCAATTACAAAATTAATCTACGCAAAATTTCCTACAAAAATGTATATTACATTTTGTTTGTACGATCATTAGTTTAGAAGATATAGGGAGATGAAATAACACATTTTCTTGAAAAATTCTTCTTTTGCAATAGTAAAATCAACTAAAGTGTGCAATTAAAAGGGTTCTTGTCAAATATTTTCTAATGTAAAAAACAAATATATACATAGGGAATATGCAAGGATAATACAGCATGTTTTGTAAGTTTTAAATAATTTTAAGGCTAGTAGGCGCAAGTGGCGGTTTGAGTAAAAATCTAGATAACGAAGACCCAAAACCGATCAACATTAAAAAAAAAAATCGTGTAGCTTAGAAATTGAGCACAGTTATAAAGTTAAGTGCCCTGAATAACATACTAAAAGTCCCTAACCATGGGGGGGGGGCATTTAAAGGGGGCACATTTCAGTTTTTATTAAGTATCTTGAAAACTATCGCATTTAGAGAAAAAAAAGTCTCAAAGATATAAGATTTTTTTTAATGTTGATCAGTTTTGGGTCTTCGTTATCTGGATTTTTACCAAAACACCACTTGCGCCTACTAACCTTAAAATTATTTAAAACGTACAAAACATGCTGTATTATCCTTACATATTCCCTATGCATATATTTATTTTGTACATTAGACAATATTTTATCAGAACCCTTTTAATTCCACAATTTAGTTGATTTTACTATTGCAAAAAAAAAAAAAAAAAAAAAAAAAAAGAATTTTTCAAGAAAATGTGTTATTTCGTTCCCGTATATCTTCTAAACTATTGATCATACAAACAAAATAGAATATACAATTTTATTAGGAAATTTCACGTAGATTAATTTTGCAATTGAGATTTTTTTTCTCTAAATGTACTTAATAAAAACTGAAATGTGCCCCCTTTAAATGCCCCCCCCATGGTTAGGGACTTTTAGTATGTTATTCAGAGCACTTAACTTTATAACTGTGCTCAATTTCTAAGCTACACGATTTTTTTTTTTTTTTTTTTTTAATGTTGATCGGTTTTGGGTCTTCGTTATCTAGATTTTTACTCAAATCGCCACTTGCGCCTGCTAGCCTTAAAATTATTTAAAACATACAAAACATGCTGTATTATCCTTGCATATTTCCTATGTATATATTTGTTTTTTACATTAGAAAATATTTGACAAGAACCCTTTTAATTGCACACTTTAGTTGATTTTACTATCGCAAAAAAGAATTTTTCAAGAAAATGTGTTATTTCATCTCCCTATATCTTCTAAATTAATGATCGTAAAAACAAATGTAATATACATTTTTGTAGGAAATTTTGCATAGATTAATTTTGTAATTGACATTTTTTCTCTAAATGCGATAGTTTTTAAGATATGTAATAAAAACTGAAAATTGCCCCCCTTAAATGCCCCCCTGCCCCCGCTCACCCCCAACGGGCGGGGACTTTTAGTATGTTGTTCAGGACCCTCTCGGCTATGAGTGTGCAAAACTTCAAAACTACACGATTTTTTTTTTCTATTTTTCCTATTTTGTCTGGACTTATCCAGATTTTTACTCAAACCGCCACTTGCGCCTACTAGCCTTAAAATTATTTAAAACTTACAAAACATGCTGTATTATCCTTGCATATTCCCTATGTATATATTTGTTTTTTACATTAGAAAATATTTGACAAGAACCCTTTTAATTGCACACATTAGTTGATTTTACTATTGCAAAAAAGAATTTTTCAAGAAAATGTGTTATTTCATCTCCCTATATCTTCTAAACTAATGATGGTACAAACAAAATGTAATATACATTTTTGTAGGAAATTGTACGTAGATTAATTTTGTAATTGACATTTTTTCTCTAAATGCGATAGTTTTCAAGATATTTAATAAAAACTGAAAATTGCCCCCTTTAATTGCCCCCCCTGCCCCCCGCTCACCTCCCACGGGCGGGGACTTTTAGTATGTTGTTCAGGACCCCCTCGGCTATGAGTATGCAAAATTTCAAAACTACACGATTTTTTTCCTCTATTTTTCCTATTTTGACTGGACTATAAATAAATTCGGGATTGAATTTTTAAGGAACATTGTAGTATATATGTAAAGTCTTACTTAAAAATTCCCTTGTTCTTAAGCAGTCGTGCTTAGTATTAAAATAGATTAAATAATTAATCAACTCAATTTGACTGGTCATCTTTATATTTTAATAATATGATGTCGAGGTTTCCACGTAGGAGAGGAGCCAGTACAATATTTTAAATATCACATCGTACAAGTTTATTTATCAACAGCAAAAAGAAAAAATGCACTCTTTCTGATGTATGCATTTTTATATTAGGAAACTTGAAAAGAGATCACGGGACTTTCTCCCATGTGACGATATGTCACGTGGTTAAAAGGGCGCGTCGATGTGCTTTTTAATTATTTAATTGGTTCTTCTCATTGAGACTGGGCAGTAACTAAGTCTGGAAAGGAATACTTCTGTCTGGAGGGAAGAAGACAATTTGACAGAAATACCTTAACATAATAAAAATAAGAAGAAAAAGATTAATTTTGCCAACGGTTTGCTTTTTAATAAAGAGAAAATGGCAGTTTCGGTTTTAAAAGAACAGATTGGAATTATTATTAAAGAATATATTAATTAAATTACAACTTAATATAAAAAGACTTGATTAGGTTTTTTTTTTTTTTTTTTTTTTATTACATATATATATATATATATATATATATATTATAACAGAGTAGTAGAAATGATAACAAGAGATGAGGAAATGCCACCAAAATTCTCAATAACAAAAATGAACCAATGTATAACTAAATTAAATAACAGGTGACATCTTTAAAAAAAAAATACGAAAAGAATTAACAAGTAACAGATTTAAAAAAAAAAAAAAAAAAAAAAAAAAAAAGTGAAAAATCCTTCGTACTTACCAAAACCGTATTCTTAGAATGTTGTCATAAATAATTACTTGAAATGAGATCATTAAATAGACGGTGAAAATAAAAATAAATACTAAAAGCGTATATTAGGATATATATATATATATATATATATATATATATATACTAATAATATTTTAAACATAGTGAAAGCCATAAGCAACAGATTCAAGATCACTGAAACCCATAGACTAGACCAATAAGAAGAAATTTTCAGCAAATTAAAATTACTCAAGAAGACTGTTGTGTAATATTTGAAACATTTTTTTTTTTTTTTTTTACTTATTGATCCCAAAACAAAAGATACAAACAAGCTATAAGAAAATAAACAATTAACACATTATTTTATACAAGATTTAAGTAGGAGAAGCTTAGAAAGAAAAAAAAAAAAAAAAAAACTCATCAGGGATGATTTTTTTTACCCCTGAGACCCAATGCACAATTTTGTTACGCTAGTGCCTCCCTGATCGTACATTAAAACATTGAAGTCAAATGCAAAGAAGAAAGAAGTAGAAAAAACTATTTACGAGAATTCAGAGAATAATAATAATAATAAAAAAAAAAAAAAAAAAAAATACTCACTGAACGAGGCAGCAGCATTCCCGTGTAGTACATCCAGCAAAAATAATTCAAAGGTTTAGTTGTTCATAGCAGAAATGAAGAAAAAGACACTTATGAACATGGAGTCCTGAAATTGAGTTTGGCCTAACACTCTCTTATAAAGGTATTTTAATTGGATTAGAGAATTATATTCTTTTACTATATTTTATGATTACACTTTTCGAAATAATAACTCAAATTTTCCACGAATTAAATTGTTTAGTAATGCTGCAAACACCTGGTTTAAAAATTTTATCAGACTCAACTGTTAAACGCCATCTATTGGTGAGTTCTAACACTAGAGTAAGTATTTTTAATAAAATTAATTAAAAGGGGATTTTATTTTATATTATTTTATTTATTTATTTATTTATCGTAATCTTTACTAAAGCAAATTGAATTTATCAAGTGGAGTATCTTTTTGAAGATGGAGATCAACTGTATAGTTTTTATTTTAGTAACAAGTCTTAATTCTTGTATTTTCTAGTTTTAGCTGTTTGATAATGCATAACCCTCAAACATAATTTGCATAGCTTATCCTGAAATTTCACATATTATTAATTTATTTATTTATTTGATTTTTTTCCTTAACTGATTACTAATTTTTAAGAATAATTAAGAAATCATTAACGAAGCTATTAAACTTTTTAAGAGAAAGAGAGGAAAAAAAATTAAAAAAAGAAAAAGTCAAAGAAAGAAAGTAATTTAATTTAAGGTAAATGCAGCAAGCCTTCTATTTTTTTTTTTTTTTAAAACGTAATTTCAACAAAAACTAAATTCGAAAACTGGCGTAGAATCAATCGAAAGAAATTAAAACTTCTTCACACACCATACATTTTAAGTCAGTCTTGCCTTTGCCTCCAAGGCAGTAGCACGTGCTTGCACCTGATGAAGAAAGGCTACGTCCTTTCAAAACCGGTTGTGCTGACTTAAAATTTATGGTGTGTGAAGAAGTTTTAATTTCTTTCGGATAATTTGAACATCCTACCCAACATACAGCCGGACAACGCTCCCCATCCTCCGTAATGCAACATCTGCCCGCCAAACCTCCACCTTTTTATTGTTTTTAATTGTTTTGTTATTTTTTAGTTGCGATACACAAAAGTACACTCTTTTGTTTTTATTATTATTATTTTACTGACAGAGACATGGTTATGATATAAAATAGAATATACAAAGTTTTTAGGATAACCCGTTTTACCTGTGGCAGTGATCAGTTTATTAAAATTCTTGTTTTTATACTTTGAAGGGCATAAATTAGTGATTCGAAATAAGTGGTTAACGGCCCTCTTCACTTACCGTCGCCAGAAGCTCGAGCCAACGTTATTCTATGGGGAAATTTTCTTTACAAATAAATTATTAACTAATACATATTTTTAAATTCTGTTTTCACATTCAGAAAATTCCCAACTGTTAAATTGACGGACCTTTTTTTAAAAATGTATCTTTTAATTTTTAATATTTTATTTTGAAATTGCAAAATGAAAAAAAATTCACATATTGAAAATTCGTATTTTGCAGCTTAAAAATAAAATATAAAAAAATACAAAAAATATTTTTTTAAAAAAGGTGCGTCAATTTAACAGCTGAGAATTTTCAGAATGTGAAAACAAAATTTAAAAATATGTATTAGTTAATAAGTTATGTGTAAAGAAAAATGTCCCATAGAATAACATTAGTTTCGGCTTCCGTCGGCGGTGAGTGAAGAGGGCCCTTAATGATGATGTTTTGATAGACCGAAAGATGCAGACAGGAGTTAAAATGTGTAAGCAAGTTTATTTATAACTGAAAACTTGTCGTTTGTCATAACTGTCGTTGTAATTTTTTTTACCATTAAAGAATTTTTTCATATCTAAAAAGTTAATTAATTGATTATGAAGAGTGTTGTGAATTAACTTTTGGTTAAATGAATAATTAAAAAAAAGCGTAGTTTGTGATTTCTTGTTAAAATAAAATACAATTATATTATCTATGTAGCGATTAAGCCTGACATTAACATAACAAAATTACTTCTCATAACAATAAAAGTACAAATCTGCCAAACAAAAAATAAATAAAATTAATAAAATAAGCAGTATTAAAACAGAATTTCCATATTTCATGCGTTTGGTTTGTGTACAGGGACACTTGAATGAATTCCAATGTATTGCTTTTTATGGGCTGTATTTCTAAAAAAAACATTTTTTAGTACTTCAATTTGCACAAATCATAATATAATTGGCATTTATTATTCATATGCATAAAATATTTGTTCTATAGAATATAGTACGTTCAGTGTTACGATCTACAGAGCTATACTAAAATATTCGGATATATTAAGCACTGGAAATTGCTGCAATCGGAATTCCGTTTATTTTAAGCGTTTTGTAACTTTCCAACAATGTTTAACATTGATTATAAATTCATTAGGCACAACTATAGTATTTCCCCACAGCTGAATTTGGCGATTTTTCTTTGGCGCCGATTTGAACGATAACGGTGTCGTTCTGGACTGTTTGCGATATAATGTGGCAGCCTGCATACTATTTATTTTGGATTTATGATTTTATGATTTATAATTTAGCTTATGATTTTATCATTTATGATATCTGATATATGATTTACGATTTTTACATTTATGTTTTAGCCATAATCGCCAAAAATAAATCGCCAAATTTAGCTGTTGGGAGATACTATAGTTGTTCCATTCATTAGTCTGCCTGTCTTTCAGTGACAATCTGTCTATCTTTCTTTTATTTTGTTTTTCCATTATAAAATCACGGTAGCAAAGTACAAAAATGTTAAATGATGCAACGTTTACGTACAGTTCGAAAGTGCTACAATAATGTAACAACAATGAAATGTTACAATAATGTAAAAAAAAAAAAATGTTACAATAATGTAATAATCTATGCGAGCCGCATCATTTTTCATTCTCGTTTTACATGAAACAAAGTTTTAAATAATAATAATAATAAATAAATAAAATAAATAAATAAATAGACAGATTGACGGTATTCCTTTTGACAAAAAGCCATTACAGAGTTTTAACTTTTTTTTTTTTTTTTTTTTCCCATTTTGAGTG
The DNA here is from genome assembly GCA_963930645.1 of Salticus scenicus. Taxonomy (NCBI): domain Eukaryota; kingdom Metazoa; phylum Arthropoda; class Arachnida; order Araneae; family Salticidae; genus Salticus; species Salticus scenicus. The sequence continues at coordinate 116,601,990 of OZ005650.1, read as the reverse complement.
GAATTTATTGCATGAAAAAGCTTTACTAAAGTTACTATGTAAAGGTTTAAACTCTGAATTTTGCATAAATTGTTGCTATTTGGTGCATGAAAAATTCTTACTAAATGTATTTTTCTTCGGCTTTAATATAATTCTACTTATTAGGAATACGTTATAATTATTCTTTGACGTTATAGTAACAGTTTTTTTAAAGTTCACTGAAGCATAAAATTATCTTGTGTTCCTTTAGGAGTTATGCGAGATATTTACTAAAAGTTCCCCCTAACAAAATTTTTGTTCTCATTATTATTTTATTTATTTATTTATTTATTCATTCATTCATTTATTTATTTTTTGTTTAATGGTGTAATCCAGTCCTATTGTAATGTTAACTTAAAACTTATTTTTTAAGTGATTTTTTTTTTTTTCTATTCAAGGATAAGCATTAGCTTTACATTTGACGATTAAAAATTCCTTTTAAGATTTTGATTAGAAACAATAGGAAAAGGGAAGAGTATTTTTTTTTAAAGTTAAAACAGATTCTTCCTCTTACAATTTTGAAAATTGATCCATTAGGTAATCCGTCTTCTTGTTCTAGATAAATGGAGGTAATTAACTTCCAGACAAATCCTTCAATTTCCGGTTAACAGAAAATGAAGTAGAATAAATTTATTCTTTCCTCTTTTTTAAAATGAAACTGCAAAATAAATTAACATTTTTATGATTTCTTACATCTACGCATCACAAAATCGGTCTTTTGAAATAAAAGTACATAACAGGCAATAACATACGATAACTGAAATAATATCAACTGAGAAGTTAAAATTTTTTAAATCACATAAACCTTTTCTCTATATATTAAAAAAAAAAGTTACTGTCACTGGCGTCAAATTTTTTTTGTCTGAGACAGCATCTTCTAGCGGAGAGCAGGGTCCTTCGTGTCATGAGAGGTATCAATGTGTTCCGAATACTCCAAGGAGGCATTTCAGATGCTTAGAAATTTCTATCATTTTAATTAAAGAAGTTATTAACTAAACACGACAACTTTATGAAGGTACTCTGTTTGCCATTTTGAAGAAAGTTTCTCCCAGTGACGTTGTTCTTCTGTCATGAAGTCATTTTACACGGGAAAATTAAAATATGATCCATGGATGTGCGTAGGTAGGTAGGTACGTTCGATTTAATGTCGCTATGGGTAATTGGCGACGGTCTGGGACGCATCCCTAGAGATGTTCTGGTCACATGCCATCGCAATTTTGATCCTTCCCGGAAGGAACCCCGCTCCAGCTTTGGTGATCCCCAGAGGTATAGTATGGGTGTGAACATGGAGAACTTTGCTGTCACGACAGATTTTATGTGCACCAGCCACGATTAGTGTACACGATGGTCTTTGGCCGGCTCAAGTATCCAAACGACAATCTTCCAATTACGTGATCGGCGCTTTACAGACTAGGGTACCGTGGCCCGAAACCATGGATGTAAAAATAAATAAATAAATAAATATCAACATTTTTCTCTACTTTTAGAAAATTAATTTTCTTACACGGGAAAATTAAAATATGATCCATGGTTGTAGGTAGATTGTGTTTCACATCGCACCATTGGCGACGGTCTGGGATGCACCCCTACGGATGTTCCGGAGACATGCCACCACAATTTTGGTCCTACACGAAGGGGATGGTCCCCCGCTTCAGTGGTCCCCAGAGGTATAATTCTGATGGGAACATGGAGGATATTGCGTCCACGACATATTTTGCGTGCACCAGCCACCATTAGTGTACAACGACGGTCTTTGGCCGGCTCGAGAACCGATTCCGCAATCGTCCAATTTAAAAAAATACCGCGGTCCGGATCTAAGGTAGTAAAAAATAAATAAAAAGGGTAAAATACTAAAGCTGTAATGCAAAATGGTCTAGATATTATGAATTTCTTTCTACTAAATATATATATAAATATTATATATTTCAATTTGACATTGAATATGAGGATTTCCATAATAATTTTCTGCTTTTGTCTTGTAATATGCACTATTAATATTCCTTTTCAGTGAAAGAAAACAGCGAGTAGGCGGGCAGAGCTCTGCATGTGTTCATAAGTAAAGTGAGTCGGTGAGGAGGCGAAGCCTCCCTCGGGGGTTGGTGAGCGGAGCGAGCAGGGGGCAGAGCCCCCTAGTATTTGTTAAAAATGTGAATATTTTCTTTAATATTTCAAACCGTATCATTTAAAATGTAAAATCATGTTTCATTTTATTCTTTGTTTTCTAATTTTTTTTTTCCTAGCAACAGAGTTTTCACTTAAACACACTTTAAAATTAAACACACTTTAAAATGACTTAAACAAAACGCTTTTAACGAGAATTATAAATGGTTTCTCATTATAGGATAACTTAGAAGTCGATCTATTGCAATTATTTAGTTTATTTATATCTGCTTTCTATCTATCCATGTATAATGAAAAAAATTGCGATAACGCCCGAAGTGCTAAACCTATTCGAACCGAAGTTAAACAGTGAAATTACCATTCAAATATCATGGATGAGTTCCCTAACCAAGTTCCCCACAATGTTGTTTCCAAATGGCGGCCACTTGATTATTTCACGATCACATCGAAAAACATAATTGTAAAAGGAATTGCTTAAAAATTCGATATAAACATAGCCTGTATCAAGATATCTACAAGTTTATTAACCAACTTGATACCTGCATCTTTTTTTTTTTTTTTTTTAATTTGCAGCAATTTGAAATCACGCGGCATTTTCAAAATTTTTATCGCGATAACTTATGAAATAGTCAATTAATTCAAACCGAAGTTAGACAGCGGATTACTTATACATATATCTTGGAGAAGTACATCAGCCAATCTGGTCCACCATCCTGCTTCAAAATGGCGATCACTTAAAATCACTTGGACCACTTGAAGATTTGCCATCGCAGTAACTTCTGAACTAAAGTTCGACGATGAAATTACCTTACGAATATCTTGAATGAGTTTGTTAACGAGGTTGATCCACCATTTTGTTTTATTTGAATGTCGAAATTTGATTTATTTTGGATGATTACGTAATATTGCCCGAACTCTTTTATAAGGTCCTGTACATTAATTATTTTGTTTAAGCGCACATTTTTCTATTAAAAAAAAATGCCTTCACGCATCCTAATAATGTACGTTTATTTCATTTTCTTGAACTCAGTCAGTGTAAAAATATTTGAAATATATTTAAAACCCACTGAGCGTTTTCTACAAGGGCGAAATTTTAATGTTGCTTTCACAGCTTGGTTTTAGTAATGTCCCAAAATAATAGTTTTTTCCGTTTGAAATTAACAAAGTGACTACGGATGTCAAGATAAACCTCATGATTATTATATGTGACTTTTAGATTTCAAAAACAAGTTAAGAATATATAATTTTCTTTCTTTCTTTCTTTCTTTTAATTACTAGTGTATTAAGGGAAAAACTATTGCTCAGTGTACTGAAAAATGCGTATCAGCCGCTCAAAGGATTAACAAAAATTCTGGCCATAGGCCGTAATAATAATAAATACTATGGCCTGTCCCTGTACACGAACCATAAACGATAAAAACATTAAAAAATCTATACAACTATTTCTGTATAGCGCCTGAACATGTGTCAGGCGAATCATTTGGAGCAATTTTTGCGGCCGCTATCATCCTACATACAAATTCTGCCTAAAGGCTGTAATTATAAGAAAAATTTCATGGTGCCGCTGTTCATAAACTACACACATAATGCAGCCTCAAAAATTTTCAGTTAATTTTGTGAGTCTCATGAACATGTATACCAAATTGCAAGTCAATTGGGTGAATTTCCGGCCGCTATCGCTGTAAACACTGACAGATGGACCGGTACACAGAACCAAAAGTCTTTTTGAGTCTCCACATATGCAAGCCTCCATTGGCATTTCAGCAATAAAAAAAGTAAGAGAAGTCTGAAATCAGCCATCTCGTTCGAGATGATTAACGCTATTCATGATGAGATGATGCGATTAACGCTATTGCACTTCAAATATTTTGAGCCCATAGTTCAAATGATAAAAAGTAATTCGTTGTGTCCCTGTCAAAAAATAAAATAAATTAAGTAAATAAATAAATAAAAATAAAATAAGTGCTAATGTATATAAATTTTCAGCTCAATCGGATAAAGCATTTAGACGCTATCGCACTTAAAAATTTTCAATTCATAGGCTATAATGATAAAGAATTTTTGTCCTGTCCTTGTAAAACACTATACGTGATTTTTTACGTGGCTGTTTACGTTATAAGTTCTATTTTTAAGTTATAAGTTCGCGCGATCATGACTTATAACACGTGTATAAATTTTTAGTTCAATCAGAAAAAGCATTTATACGCCATCGCAGTTCAAATAATTTGAGGCCATAGGTCGTAGTGATAAAGATATTTTGTTGTGTCCCTGTAAAAATACTATAAGTGCCAGAAAAAACAAAATCAATAAGGTTTGTGCTACGGTTATCTATAATATACGTACTGGCCTTCAGTTTATTCGAACAAAGCGTTTAGACACCATCGTGTTCACTCACATACATGCACACATACATACATACGTACATACATACATCACAAAAAATCATGTAAAATCGTATATATCTCTTATAGGGCATTTCGTGTCTAAACCAAATATGAAAATTTACAACTAGACATCATGACAGTTACAAAAGTAAATTTTCAATATTTTACGACCATTCTTTTTTGAGCTATCTGAGTTACAAAATCCATTTCGCAAATCATTACTACAACACTTCCATTGCATATAATGTTTGGAAAGTAAAGAAGAAAATTTTTTGTAAAATTTGTAAACAGTATTAATTCTGAGACATTATTTGTTTTTAAAAAATTACTGGAGTATAAATCCTTAGAGTAAACTAAGAGAAAATGTATTGTTGCGTCACCGAAAACTTTATTTTAGAAGTAAATGTTGTTTGAAGATCTGGAACGTGATGTCTCATAAATTCTTGTTTAAGAATGTTTAAAGTATATTCTCATTTAAATATGCACCACAAATGTTTAAAATGACAGAAATAACAATACTTAAAAGACACTGCAATTTGTAATATATAAAGGTAAAAAAAAAGCAAAGATGAAATATAATAGAAAGAAAAAAATATTTAATGATTAAGAATCTCATTATAAAAAAAAAAAAAATAAATAAATAAAAGCTTTGAATATTTACTATTTATCATTTAGATTCTTCAATTAATAGTCTTTGTTAAAAATAGTCAAACAAATCTAATTTTAATGTAAGATTGACCGTGGGAACTAAAATATTAAACTGAAATATCCGAAGTTATTATGATACTTGCTAAATTACGCAGAAGGTATAAAGTAGATCTGTAAAATATTATAGATTAAATTTTAATTTAGATTTCTTTCACTTATTTATGAAAATATATTTAAAAAATATAAATATATTATTTGTATTAATACCTATGATTAATTATATGGAATAAAAGATTCCTTTATTACTATACTTAAAAATTTCCTTTATTTTTATTAAATGTTTTTCTAAGAATAAAGTATAAGAATTTAGGTAATTTTACTTACATAATAGTTTACCACAAATCTTTTTTAATGCTGTCATCAATAAAAATACCAAAATTGTGATTACAGGAAGAGAAAACAAATTAATACGGTAAAAGGAAATTTTTTACAATCAATTAATATGTGTAATTGAAAGATCAGTAGCCTAACAAGCTACGCAGTTAGTTATATCTAGAATATTTTACAATTTTTAATGTTAAATCCAATACTTAACTTAACAGATTTTTTTAAATATTAAAATTGTATGTACAGTTATATATACTACATTTACATTTATAAGTATAAGTATAAATCGTAAATCTAAAAATATAATGCTTATTCAAAAGATCGTCATGTATGTGAATGTATTACAATGCTATAAAATGTCTAAATACTTTTGCTATAAGAATCTTCCTAGAATAATTATGCGGCATATGAATTAAAATAATTATTTTAACTGTTTTATTAAGTTACAATCTTGATTTTCTGAATTATATACAGGGTGATAGTAATTAAACTTTGTCTATTCAAAGCACTCTGTAATTGCAACTATAATGTGAATTGCGTCAAAATTTTTTATATAGGCTATTTAAAGGATGTGCTATAAGTTTTTGAATAGGAAAGGAAAAAAAAATTAAATTTCCGCTATGTGACGGCTTACAATCAGGAGACTTGAAAAGACTTGTAATAAATAACTCTTGTCTATTTTAACAATTTTAATTATTATATTATTTAAAACTGCTACTTTTACATTTTTAGTAATTATTAAAGTACAAAAAAATATATTTATTGTACTACTGCTAGGGAAGGACCTTATAACGTTGCATCTACGGACAGATTAGCGATCAGCTTTTGAACACACTATTCTACGACCTTACATTTTATAATTTAGTGATGGGACTCACGTTGAACAAGATGATTTACGCAGCTAAACAGTTTGTAGCAAATAAGTAACAATGTCTGTAACAAATAATAAATTAACTGGTTTGAAGTGGAATCTGTAGCTTGTTTTTGTTTCGACGTAATAGGCCCCTAAGTAGATTTATTTATTTTTATTTTATTTATTTATTTATTTATTTATTTATTTATTTTTTTTTTTTTGTCGCCGAGTTTTTTTATCATATCCTTTGATATTTTCATATGATTCCTTTTTTATCATATTCCATATACAATTTTTTGACTCAATTTAGATTTTTGTTATAGCTACAGAGTGCTACAAAAAGCCAAGTTTTTTTTTACGTTATCCCTGTATATACAGCTACCAAAAGATCAGTCGTCACTATAAAAATTTCATAGATTATGTTATAATGAGTTTAATAAAATCCAACACATGTTCAGAGTAATAGGATTTTATTGAAAACATGAATAATAGTAATTAAAAAAAAGGTAATTAATTAAACTAAATGACGTCGTTTTATCAAACTTTAAACAACATCTAGTATAATTTCATCTATTGAAAAAAATTGTTTATTTTAATTATTAGTGATAAATCATCGTTATTTTTCAATTTAATTGAAAATGTTAAACAAAGTGCATTCAGTATGAGGTTTTATTATTCTTATTCATATAATAAATTCTGTTATCATATGAATACGAATAATAAAAGTCACAACATTGTCTCTTGCTACGACATTAGGTAACTTTGAAACCAAGATTTAATGGATTGATGGCTGGTGCCTTCAGAAATCAAGCATGACACAATGGCTTCAACTACGTGCTTATCAAAAACTTTATAAGCGCAAGAAAGTTTTATCAATATATGGTCAATAGCTAATTTTTAAAAAATTAGAATAGCTTATATATCTGCGCAGTGCAAGTCCATCATACACACAGTAAAGAAAAAACTCTAGATTTCGTTTTTGAAAAAAGTTCTAGTCACAAATGAGGCAACTAATCCACACGGTAATGTATTTATTTATTTATTTATTTATTTATTGCTGTGGGATTTCTTCTTCAATCCTGGGAAATTTTAAACTTAAATTCAGTGCTTAATTAATTGGAGTTGGGAGGACGCTGTATGTAAAATGAGCTGCGCTGTTTAACAATACATTAAACAACCAATACTTTCTATCACTCATTAAAACACACACCTAAAAAGTTTCACATTTGGCAAAAAAAAAAAAAAAAAAAAAAAAAAAAAAAAAAAAAAATGCCGCAAATTCTTGATAATACTAAATGCTGTACGGATGCCAAGAGTGTTTTCTGTTTAGAACTCTGAACACAAGAACTAGTGGAATTCAGGAAAAAATTGCTGCTAAAAATAAAATCTGTTTGTCTGTTTTTCGCAAGTGAATTTTATTACTTGTAATTCTACTTTAGCTTGAACACTTTTACAGTGGCATTTTTACCGAAACACTTTTACGGTGAATGTATTCTTTTTACAAAATAATAAAATGTTCTTGAGAGACGAAGGTAAATTACACAATATTTACATGTGTTTCAATTTGGGTGTCTACGGCATAATATAAACGTATAAGAAGCAAATAAAGATTTTTCTTTCGAAATATATATTTATACTCATATTATTATTATTTTTTTAAATGAAGTCGAAATATTTCGTCGAAAAATTCGTTGAAAAATGGTGAAAAACTCGTATAATAAAATAATATTTCTCAATATCAAAACTTGGGAGGTGATAGTGGGAATTCGGGTACATTGAGCAAAACTGCAGCATTTGCGAAGTGTATGAGAGCAGATATGTAGTGAAAGTGTATCAAGAGTGCAGTGTCAGATAAGACTGGGTCTAAATGGATAAACTGACAGTCGACTGCCTCTAACTTTGCTGGTGGAAGCAACTGATGGTGTAGGCCTATTGTCACATGAGCCGCTTGTGAATTCAACAGCTCTATCATTGCCGGAACCAACAGAGATAGCACACGCATGAACTGGGATTGTTTGTGGTTTATAAAGAAAAATCTCAGTTGCTGACAACCCAGAAATTTCATTTCTTACTGTGGCTGCCTTGCTTCGCAAGATGTATTCAGGAGAGATCCTTACTGAAAGTTTATTAAAATATTATTATAAAAATTATAATTATTATAATATTATGTTTATTAATTTCATTTACATTTTATACAATAACGTACAGTGTATAAAATAAAACATAAAATTTAAAAGTCATTTAATTTATTTCTGAACCATGCTGCGTCTTTCCCCAAGTATAAGGTGAAGATTCCACATACGTATTTCCGTTTTGCTGCAAGGTTAAGGCGGCTTCTGATTACCTTGTATGTGTAACAGAATAAGGAACTGACTTATATTGCTAATATCTTATTCATACTTGCCAACATCCTAATTAATATTCCGTAGTGTTGTTAACCCCGCCCTTTTTTCACACCAATAAATTTTTAGAATAATATTCTCCAAATATGATTAAATAAGGAGAAAAATACCCTAAAAAGATACTGGTGTGAAAAAGAAGGCGAGGTTAACAATACTACGGAATATTAATTAGTATGTTGGCAAGTATGCTTATTTAAAATAAAACATCTGTTTATGAACTTTGAATACGAGCAACCGAATATTATAAGAGCTTAACTCACAAGGTTAAATGCTCATGAGATCCAAAATAACAGTGATGAAAGGCAATAAATTTAAATAAGTTCACAATCTACGCGCTCACTAGGACAAGACTTCTCAGTCATGCTGGTCAGTATTACTATGTGTTCACACATAAAAGTGCTAGGAACAAACTTACGTCTCTCCCCGAATTAACTTACTTGTTTCTTTAATTTCCATTTTCTCATTTATAATTAGAGTTTGATAAATGTAATAATAGGTAGTAAAACACTGAAAAAGAAAATTAATAAATTATATTAAAAGAAATTGTGTGGTTTTTCTATATGTTTAATTTGTGTGTTTTATGTAGCCTCAATCCATTTCAGTTAATTATGAAACATTTGTTTTCTTAAAATGTAAAACTTTTCTTAAAATGTAATAAAAAAAAAACCAGTATATAACAGCCAATTAAAATAAGATTTAACGTCAAAAGTAAAAATATGAATTCTTCAAAAGTATGCATAAATATATGTATTTTGTTTTATGCCTCGTTATTTTATTGCATAATTACAGTGCAACGATGCAAATAAATAGCGATTCATAAAAGCAGATCCTTTACTAACATATTTTAATAATAAAATAAATGTTAATGACTTACAGGACAAAGAATTTTCCCCAATTCCATTTCTAATATCGAAAGCTGAGAACACGCGTATATTTCGAATAAGTAATAAATAAAAAAAATAAAGTATCAGGAAATATCTATTTAAATTCATGTCTCAAGAGTAATTTTCCCTTTCATATTTTTTTATGTTTATAATACATATTTGTCTTTAATACGAAAAATAGAATATTTTTCTTCTACAATTTAAAATATTTTAATTTTCAAACAAAAGAATTTACAGTATATACCACTCAATTAAAAGACGATTATTCATTCAAAACAACATTTTTGAACAGATATTGTTGATTTAAAATATATATTTTAAGACTTCATGACACTGTAGTAAATAGTTCAACGAAATAAAGTGAAATTTAAATTTTTGTATCTTATTACAACTTTGATTTTTCTTTACAAATGTGACAATTTTTAATTTCACTCATTTATCGCACTATTTTTTAAGAAAAAATTGTGGTTGTTAAAAGCGTATTAAGATAACATTTAAGTAGAAAACAAATTACCTTAAATCACAAACATTTACATGATACTTTTTTACTAAACGCTGTAAAATGCGAGGTATTTGTCTCAACATGCTCCTAACTTTTTAAACATTACAAGGTATTTAAAGGTATGTTTTTGAGAATTGTTTCGAATCCACTAGTTTTTACACATATTTTAGGATTTTCTAAATAACAGCCATATAGTTGTTTATTGAGCCATAGCCTCCTAAACTAGATGCCTGTCGCGTGGCTTGTAAACTTGGGACAGTTCAAGCGGTATACAGGGCCACCTAGTACAGATTGAGCGGCTTTTTTCTTCAACTATCACCAACAATTTAAAAAAATGATATATCATACATATAATCAACATTTCTTCGATTCTATTCGCCTTTTATGTATATCAAATCCCACTTTAAAAAATTGTTGGTGGCTGTTGAATAAAAAAGTCGCGCAATATATACCAGGTGGCGCTGTCTGCTGATTGAACTGTTGCCAAGTTTTCGAGTCATGGACAGGCATTTAGTTTAGGAGGCTATACTTGAACCAAGTAAACGTTTTGAAATTACACAATGTGAGATTAAGACTGTATGGAGGATGTGGTAGGAACTCGATGTTGCTTAACTTCAAAGCGTCCCTTACTGAGTCAGAAGTACGTGGCCTTAAATTATCGCGAAGCAATAAAAATCCATTCTTTAGCAGTGATCATTTGCTTTTCACATGCTGTAAAACCTTCGTAAAACATAAATCTAGTTGCAGCATTTACAAATTAAACAGAACGTAGATAAACTATACTTTTTAGTATAAAAAAAAAAAAGTGATGTGTTGATCCATCACTATCTGATGGACGTTGCAGTTCTACCCTGACAATGAAGTTTTTTTTTATTTTTTCCTTGAAAGTATTGTGGAAGCAAACTCACTCGTTCTTCATATTGTTCAATCATGAACAGTTTCACGTATCGCACTAAAAATGCTATTTTGTGTAAACGAATTCAAAATTCAATCTCATAACAAATGTGGATTCAAAATCACTTCCAATTTCAATACTTAGGCGTCACAAAATAATTCGTCTTATGTGACTCTCGTACATGATCCCGTATACACCAAACACAAACATTTTCAACTAGTTCATATAATATTTCTTTATTCCACAAAAATTTATATTTTAATGAGTTGTTTTGAAATATCAAAATTAATCTCATTTCTTTATGAAGAGCCAACTTTTTTTGAGCAACTATCCTAAAGCTCAATATTTTTGCACAAAAAATTTACATATACACGCGTGCGTGTGTGAAAAGTCACTTACTAATACAACTTTGGTAAATAGGCATAATTATTTTAAACTTTACTTTTTACTTATTTAGAAAAAGTTTTTTGTAACATACTTTTGCAAAAACTAAGACATTTTTTTTTTCTTTTTAAAAAATCTATCAATTTAAATATTATGAAATTTTGCGAAAATAATAACATTTAAAAAGAAAATAAATTAGCATTACTCAAGTTGAATAAAAAAATAAAATAAAATAATGTAAATATGAAATTATTATTTATTATATATGTCCGACACAGAATACGATTTACAATGAAAAGCCTTTTTTTAATTTGAATAAAGAATATATAAAATTATTGTCTTTGTATTAATTTTATTATTATTATTATTATCATTATTATTAAGGTTTATCTCGGGATGTTTTCAACTCAGAAAAATCGATTTATTATCATTTTATTTTTTTTTTTTTCTCATGATGGTCTACAGCAAAAGGGTGAGCATTTCTTTTTTCTTTCATTTTGCTCTATCAGAAAAAAATAGACCTCAAACAAGTAAAACTGAAAGTAATATTTAAATTATAATATATATATATATATATATATATATAATCGCTTTTGTTTAGTGAGTGTCTGACAATTCCTCAAACCATTCTTGACCTAAAACCCTGAAATTTGGTGAGAGTATTTCTTTCATGACGTAAACGCATATTAAAAAGCAATTTTAGAAAATTCGCTTTCAAGGGGAGGAGGGGACAGAATATGACCTACATATCTCAAGGAAAAAGCAGACATTTATAATGTCTTTTTTTTTTATAATATAATTCAAATACCTAAAAATCAATTTCAGAATTGGAAAAGAAGAAAAATGTAATTTCATATTAACTTCATATCTTAATATATCTATGTATAGATCGTTATCAAGTTACCTATTGCCTCCTCCTTTTTTAAACTTGTTTTTAGGAAATGTGATTCGTCTCGCTGCAAGACTTGCCCTAATGCGCTGAAATCCCAACTTTGTGATAATATTAAACTGATTCCTTTTTGTCAGGCCTATAATGTAATTTATAGACTTAGTTGCGGCATATGCAAAATGCAATATATTGGTGAAACCTCTTCTCCTTTACATTTAAGAATAAATCAACACCGCTCAGACTCCAAAAAATTATCTTCTAATAGCATTTCTCTTAAATCTACTCTTGAGTTAAAACATTTTAATCAACACGATTTCTGTTCATGCACCATTGAAATTATAAAGATTCAAAAAAATAAAAGTGTAAGGTTATTCTATGAATCCCATTTTATGAAATTTTATAATACTATTTATCCTTATGGTCTGAATCATGAGTATTTCAATAAAGTTGTAAAGGTTTATTCCAATATTAATCCCCTCCATGATTATTCCCCTATTTACAATGAACTTAATCATAATATCAACCAGAAAACCACAAGATTCAAACGAGGTAAAAAATCTTCTGTTTTTGCAATATCAAAAAATGCCATTAATAAACAACTTCATGAAATGCAGTCAAATTATCTTGATAATTATGATTGGCTCTCTGTAAGAAAGTCTATATTTGCTATTAAAAAAATGTTTTTAACTAATTATCTGCATGAATTTCAAAACCATAGTTATAATCAACACTTTTCTGATATTTTTTATGATATAATTTTATTTCGAATTAAACAATTCAATCTCAAAATTTCTAAAAAACCTCAAAAAATACAATCTAATTCTCAGTTAATTATTAATTTTTCAAATCAAATATTTAATAAAATCAACATCACTTCAATTATTAATGATAAATCTTGTATGTTTCCCATCAATGATTTACATATTTCTCGTACATTTAAATATCCTATTACTCTTGGTCGATTGTTATTCAATTATAATTCAGTGTCAAAATCTAACTTTACTTCTGATGTATCCTGTGGTTGTGATGATCCTTCTTATGCAAAATATGTAGACAAGAACCATGGACATATAATTACTGGAGATCTTGAATTTGTTAATAACCGCAATTTAAAAAAAATTATGCATTATGGCACAAAATTTAGACTTCCTTCAAAAACTAATATTCAACAGATTTTACAGCAATTTATTTTTGATATTGACTTGTTTATCTATAAAATATCTATCTCCTATAATAAACCTATTGAATATTTTAATCAATGGAAAGTTTTAGTGATTTCGAAACTGAAAACTGAATTAATAAAATATAAAACACATTTAACATATTACAGTAAATCCGATCTATTTAATTCTATTAATGTACTCGAACAAAACTATGTTATTACTTATGTTGATAAATCTCCGAATAACTATGCCATAATATGTAAAAAATATTATCTTTCTCTACTTGAAAAAACCATTTCTTCGAGTGCTAACTTTCATCCCACCTGTTGTGACATTAAAATTAATAACAGAAAAATTCATAACTTTTATAAATTATTAAAGCTTCCATTTAATAATTTCAATTATCCTTATATTGTCCTTATTCCTAAATTTCATAAAAATCCTATTAAATTTAGAACAGTTACTATTGGTTGTAATACATATAATAATAATGCTAATAAAATCCTCCTTGATATTCTTAAACAAATTTATAACTTAATTAGTAAATCCAACAATTTCTATTGTCTTAAAAATAGCTATCAACTCAAAGAAATTGTAAAAACTCTGAACAATGTTAATGAAATTATTACTTATGATTTTGCTGACTTGTTTAATAATATTAATTTAACCGATCTTCATCAAATTATTTACAACCTTTATTTGCGTTTTAAAAGTGAACTTTCTCTTCCTAAATACCTTTGTGCAGCTTCCTTTAAAACTCTTTTAAATTTTATCATTCACAATAATTTTATTCTACATAACAACACTATTTATATCCAAAAGGTCGGTATCCCACAAGGGGGCTGTAGCTCAAGTCTGTTAGCTGATTTATATTTATACCATTATGAACAAAGTTTCTGTAATGATAATGTCATTATGTATAGGTACATTGATGATATTATAATTTTTTATGTTAATAACTCTACTCCATCTTCATTAAAATTTCAATATCCCTCTCACCTTAAACTAACACATAATTATATTAACAACAATTGTATTAGCTTTTTAGATTTACAACTTAAATTAAATGGTGGTAAAATATCTACTGATCTATATGATAAACGAAAAGATTTCTGTTTTAAAGTAAATTTATTTACACATTTTAATTCTTGTCTTCATTTATCTGTATACAGAAATATTATTCTTAATCATCTATTTCGAATAAACAGACTTTGTTCATCTCATTACAAAAACAAGAATATTAACAATTTAATTAAAACTGCTACTGCTATGGGTTATCCCAAGAGATTTATTTATTCGATTATTTATCAATAAATGTTCTTTGTCTCACAAAAAAAAAATGTATTTATGTATGTATATATATATATATATATATATATATACATCTTTATATTAAAAAAAAAAAAATTAAAATATGGCGGATGGGAGGGCAGATGTTTGATTAAGGAGGAAGGGTGGTGTTGTTTGGCTGGTTGGTTGGGTGGGTTGTTGAATTTAAATTATTAAAAAAAAAAAAAAAAAAAAAAAAAAAATAGGAAGCCTGGTCTTATTGCGATTACGGGATACATCATCTCTTTCTGGTTGATATTGATTAAGTTTCAACAATTCATAATATATTTGCTTCTTTAAAAAAAAAAAAAAAAAAAAAAAAAAATTAGATCTCATTCAAATTTGGAGTGTTCATACTAAACGTAAAATAAAAATACTATTCAATATTATTAACAATAACTGATAAAATATTAAACTTATTCACCATTTTTCTAATTAATAATAATAATAAAAATAATAACATTAATATATTAATACCATAATACTTAAAAAAAAAAAAAAAAAAAAAAAAAAAAAAAAAATTAAACCTATTCACCATTTTCCTACTTAATACTAATACTAATAATAATATTAATAACAATAATAATTATTGAAATTTAAAAATTAAAATTATTCACCAATTTCTTAATAATAATGACTTTATAATCACTTGTTGGTCTTTTCTTCTGTTAGCTTAAGAATCTAAATTACACTCATGTAAATTGAACCTCTAATCGTACACTTTTTCTTACATCAATTAATAGTAACTTATTTTTTCCACGTTAGATGGCGCGCTCATACGTTGTGTCGAACGTATGCCATACAGTGACAATCGTATTGTTCTGCATTATACTTAAATTTCCCTCTAGAAAATTCTTTATTTGTGATTTCAGCTTTTAAATATTAAGCACAATAAATACCACTTCATGCTTACATTTATTTCATTTCAGAAATTATTTCGATTAATCGATTCTCTACTTTTAAACATTTCTTTTCAGTTAGTTCGTTTGGCAACCGCCTGGACTTTTATTCGATTTGGATTTGAATTGCATGTGGCCCTCGTCTTTCACGAATATCATTTTTCATTTTGGTTAAGTTGTTTTATCAGCCATTTTCCTTTTATCTTTCTATTTTTTTTATGCAAGATTGGAACTAGTATTGTATATTTGCTGAACTAGCTATACAATATTCGAAATCTTGCATCTCATGTTGACAGTACAGCTAGTTTCCTGATGAGAAATGTACTGGGTTTCAACATTTTTAACTCTATTTTTCCTTCATGCATTCCTTTTTATTTCAATAGTATTTTGGTTTATTTCTTGCAATTCTTATCTTGTGTTGCTGAATTTATTCGATAAATGGATTAAAAAAACTATCTCATTGTTTTAGGCATTAGTGATATCTACGTCATTTCTCTTCTGTGTAAGTATTTTAACATGATTTTACTAATCGGTGAATTTTACTTAAATGGTATTTGTGACAATAACTTTATAAGTAATCCTTCTAAATATTAATATCATTGTTGGTATTTTCATCTTTCTCTTATTTGCTGAGTATTGTAAAGGAATTAAATTATTTATTATATATATATATATATATTCTTAAGATTTTTTATTTAAATGCAACAATGACCAATACCTAAAAAACAATTTTAGGAATTCGCCCCCTCAAGGGGATGACTGGATTTTAGTGTATGAGTAGAATTCGAATATGTAAACTTATTAAAATACACATATCATTCAAACGAGTTTTGCTATCTAAGCAGTTATCAGTGCATAAAAATTCGAATTTTGTGTCACTAGTTATTGAAAATAACCAGTCTAAAAAAAAAAAAAAAACTTTTAAAAACCATTATTATATTGAACTTTTATTTTATCGAATTCTTAAATTTTTCCAACAACTATTTTATACTCTAAAGAAAGTTATTTATATTTATTTATTTTTTTTTCAAAGAATTGTTTTTTGGAGTGAAAAGAGTTTTCTAAAGTTCAGGAAAATTTAAACCGTTTAAAAAGTCAATGGTTATGTCTACTATCCTTTATATCTCTAAGGATTTGTGTATCAGATCTTCTGTTGTTGAAAATTGTTTTTGAGCTATTTTTTCCCTGAAAGATAAAGCATGTATACATGATGCCTTAGGAAAAAGAATTCCATGCAGATAAGCATACCTTGGACATCAATAATCTTTCTTTGAATTTTAAAAACTACTGCTCATTCAGTTTACAGCCTTAAAAGATTTGTGCCTGAGAAAAGATGAAAATTATTTTATGTAAGCTGATATTTTCTGCTAAAATGCCTTTATTTTTTAAGAAAGAGAAACAGTTTTTCAAAAGTAATAAACAGAAAACAAAAAGTATTTGATTATCGGTGACTAATGCATAACTTTTCCATATATCAGAAATATCTCATTTATATTAGACAATATAGAGAACATAAAATTTTAATAAATTGAAATTTAAAATCATAAAAAGTTTTATTCATTTTTATGTTAAGTCATACTTGTTTAACCCTTCTTGATCGACATTGTATGGCATGCGTTCGTTTTTTTTTTTTATTTTTTTTTAGGACTGGTGATTATTAGTCTGAATCTGAGATTTTTGCGGTGTCATTTTTCGATAGTTGGACATTTATCGAAATCTAAAATTTATCGAAAATATAAGAAAATATAATTGAACGATTTGAAAGCAATGTTATAATTTGAATAATAAAAAATAAAAAATAAAACTAATAGTCCACCATCCTAAACTAAATTCTGCTTTTGCCAGAATTTCATCAATTTTTTTTTTTTTTTTTTTGAAAGAAAAAGAAAAGAAAAGAAAAATCTAAACAAACACTATCGAAAAAGTTTTTTTTTTTTTTTTTTTTTTTAATTTCCAATTAGGAAATAAAAAGTGCGCGTGCAAAATGAAATAAAAATAAGTAAAAATATAATATATATATTTAATGATTTAATTTTTATATAAAACATGATCGCGTGCTATCTTATAAAGTAGAGGTAAATTTAAAATTTATGTGATGCGTGTGGCATCTATAAAAATTGTTTTAAGAAATAGAATAGAATAAAGGAAGCAGCGCTGTTGGTTGCATTTTGTTATATAGTTTGAATTTTTGAATTTTATAGAAGTAATATCTACCGTACGAATAATTTCTTATGTTAAAACTATAGGGAATTGTTATGCGAGCACAAGCGATGTTACTTTTTTTTTTTTTTTTTCCGACAAAAAGACAGATATCAAATCTATTCTGCTGCAAGCTGCAACATATTAGTATCTTATATCAGATACTTTATTTATTTTTTATTTTTTTTCTCTCTACGATTCGTTGCATTTTCAATTTGTATCTTCCAATGATACAACTCACGAATTTTTTTTGCATATTTAAACTTCGTTTGGACACTTTTTAAACCGTGACATAAATTTTCAGATTTCACATTATGCTAGCAATTTACAGCCTTCTTCTTATAGTCCCATAATACATATATATACATATATATATTCTTTTTTTATGTATTAGATCTTTAAGAGACAATTAAGTAGTATACGCATTTTCATCGAAATTTCGCGACATTTTGTTACACGAAGAAAATGCATCATCAGAAGTACTTTCAAATTTTTCATAACTTACACACTCATATTTCTTTTTCAACAATGCGGTTTTTAAATTTAAATTTTTCTTCTGTAACATTCATGTGTCCCATATTTTTTTCCAGGTATTGTTTATACAACATCCAAAAATATCATACATGTTTTTTTTTTTTTTTTTTTTTTGTGCCAGTGTAGTCGCAACTAGTCCTTAGTGTTACCAGATTTTGCGACTTTTTTATTCAATATACACCACTAAACTTAAAATGTAACGGTTGCCTAATAACTTCGAAGATTAATTTTTTGTTACGTATATCAAATATCACTTCTCAAAATTATTGCTGGCTAATGAATGAAAAAGTAGCAAAATCTGCAACACTGGTAGTCTTACTTTTTTCACATTCTCTCTGTGATACTTGAATGGAAAATAAATTCTTTTGGTATTTTTTGTGCATGTTTTAAAATTTTACACATACAGTATGTATACTAATATACAAATGGTAATTAGTAAAATTTAGCAAAATTCAAAATGTAGGACGAGAAAAAAAAAAAAAAAAAAAAACAACTAGTCACTATAATCCACCACTAACTTTTAAATAATGGTTGCGTAATGACTTCAAAGGTTAATTGTCTATTATGAATAACAAATATCACTTCTCAAACTTATTGGTGACTATTGAATAAAAACATCGCATAATCTAACAACACTGTATACAGTCGGCGGCAAAATTATTCAAGTTCAAGAAAAATTCGTATCTAAAAGATGTGCACCTAATATTGTTTTCTTAAGTATTTGTCGAGTCAATATCTTAGTCTTTGAAATAAAATTCATCGATCTCTTAGACTGTTTATAAAAAGTAAGTTGATGATAAAAATTAGCGATCAAACTAAAAAAAAAAAAAAAAGTAAAATGTGGATATCTGGTTCAGTAATTTTGCTGCCGACTGTAGGTGTAAAGATTTTTGATTCTGTTGAAAATGTTAGTCACAGGTTTTCTAAGAATGTTTTTAGACATATTCAGCTATAAAAAATCCCAAAATCGATATAATGTCCGTGCCGGCCAGACGGTGTAGTGGTTATCGTCTCTAACTCTTACACGATTGGGCCTGGGTTCAAATCCCAGAGAAGGCATGTATGTGTCCTTGCATAGCCTCCTAAATTAGATGCATGCCGCGTGGTTCGGAAACTTTGCAACAGTTGAAGCGGTAGACAGTGCCACCTGGTACAGATTGCGCGACTTCTTTATTCAACAGCCCCCCAAAATTTTTAAAAGTGGGATATGATATACATAAAAGGCGAAACGTCGATTATATATATCATATATCACTTCTTAAAATTATCGGTGACAGTTGAATAAAAAAGTCGCGCAATTTGTACCAGGTGGCGCTGTCTACCGTTTCAACTGTTGCCAAATTTCCGAATCACGCGACAGGCATCTAGTTTAGGAGGCTATGGTCCTTGTATGGGGTAGCAACGACCGCCCATTTGGAGCCCCTTCAGAAATTGCCATTAATTCGGCGACCCCCCGGCCAATTCCTTAAGTGCCGAGCCATAAAATTTACATATATATATATATATATAATGTCTCTTTAAAGGTTAATCCGTTAGATTGCCAGATAGTTTGTTAGTTCTTTAGGCTGTGTAGATATCATCTATAGAAGTAATTGTTCTAAAGATTTCCAGCCAGTTTTTAAATATCATTTATGATACTTATCACAATTCCAATAAAATTTAATATTCTTCTTTGAATACTTTCAAGTTATTCCAAATTTATGATTTTCCGGACCTGAAAATACAAAAGGAAACTTCTCTTTAACGTGCATTTTGAAAACTATTTTAACATAAAGAAGTTTGACTGGTTTAAAAATATGATTTATGATACAAACGCAAACACTAGTGAATATTACCATTCTACTGTAAGAACTCCGTAGGATTTCCGAAAGTATGGTTTTTATAGCATGGGAAAATGGGGAAATATTTCATATATAATATATGCAAAATATTCTCAATTTTTATCATATTTTTTAAAATAAAAAAAGAAGCTCAAAATTTAAACTAAAAAAACCTTAAAAGAAGATGGTCGTTTGAATTAGATATGCATTTTCATTGCTCAGGGTATAGAGCTAAACATAGCAACAATGCCGACGGCACAAACTAAATTTGTATTCAAAATTAATGTGGATATAATTAAGGTGTTGAAAACAAGCTGAAATTACTTTAATCCTTTTTTTTTTTTTTCAAATTTTTGTGTTGATCTTCATTTTTACAATTTTACATTGTTTCCTATGATCATTTCTAGAATTTAAAAACACTGCAAGAGATATGAAATCTTTATGATTTCGTATCATATGATTTCGTTTCACAATTATATTCGAGGATATTTAAAAAAATTGTTAAAAGTTATAAATGTCATTTACGTTTTTTATATAATTTTTCATGTTGAGTATGTTTAATAGCTTTATTGGTTAGTGCATAGCAACAAACAAAATATTTTATGTACATTATGTAATATCAGAGACGTTTCTTTTAAGCATATTCCAGTTTTTGCAATCTGCGCCAAATATACAGTATATTATGAAATTAACATCCTGATTCAGGTGAAAAAAAAAATGCTCTATATATGGTATGATGAGATTAGGATGAAGGAGAGTTTCAGTCTTTACATCAAAATAATATAATATATATATATATATATATATTTCAAAAATTTTAATTTTTCCCAGTCTTATATTTCAAATCGCATGCTACTTATATGACATTCGAAAGTGCATAAATACTACACATACACAAACACACACACACACACACACACACACACACACACACACACACACACACACACACATATATATATATATATATATATCTTGTAGTTTTAAAAGTTTACTGTAGTTGTTAATGAAGTATTTTTCAAAATTGCAATAATTATCTTAAACATAAAAAGTATGACATACAGATTCCAGAAAAAATATAGATGCTTTGTGTATAAATGGTATGATTAGTTTTAGCGATTCAGTTACAAAGTCACACAGAAATATGCAGATTTATAATGAAATATTGGTTAAAATAATTGTAAGTCTATTTAGAGTTGTGTTATTTTTTCATTCCCCACTTTACAAAAAAGTTTATAAGTATTCATAATTTCGTATTTAAGATAGAGAGCTGCAACCTAATCCGGAAGATTGTTAGTACCGCCCATTTTTCCACACCACTTAATTTTTAGAATAATTTTCTTCAAATGTATTTACGATGAATTAAGAAGAAATGTACTCTAAAAAATACTGGTGTTTTATTATATAAGAGGACTACTTTTATTATTGTTATTAGTCTTATTATTATTATTATTATTATTATCCTAATCTCCATGCTGTAAATAGTATAAATAACACTGCGCGGCATGAAAATTGCTTCTGACACCATTTTAGCATATTCTTATGCAAAATGACCTCCTGAATCCGAATATGACACCCATTTTGCCCTATCTCCCACCGTGTTTTAGAAACAGCCCTCTATTTTTATCATTTTTTCGTTGATTTTATGTCTATACATTTGATTTTTAGGAGGGAGGGGGATTATTTTAGCCGTTAAATATCTTCTGAGGGGCTACAGAGTTCGAAAATTCTAAAACATGGACATTTGCGACAAGGGAAAATGTTGAGGGGGATTTGCCACTTACATATCTTATATTTTTTTTAATCTGTTATTATTATTATTATTTTTAACTTTATATTTTTTTGTTTTTATGTGTTAAATGAATTCTTTTCCATTCTTCAAATCAAATTCATGGTCATAAATTTATCAAACAGGTAAAAAATGAGGTCATTTTACATAAGAATCAGCAAAAAAGGTATCAGAACTCCGTTTTTTTTTTTTTTTTTTTTCCCCAGAGCAGTGTAATGAAATAAATGTATTTCTATATATTGAATGCATCACTATTTCCATCGGTGCTTAAATAACAATGCTATTTTCTCAAAATTTATTTGAACACAGTTTATGCGTCATATACAAAGATGTCAAAAATGTTTCTTTAAATTTTCAACATAAATAACGTACTGTAATTCAAAAAACAACTGAAATATATTACTATAATATTGACTTTAAAGAGCTTATGCTTTATCTGCACTAAGGGACAAAAATATAAAATAAATAAATAAATAAAAGCCGCTCTTAGATTTTTTTTTTTTTTTTTTTAATGGTCAATATAATCATAAAATAAATAAATAAATAAAGGAATGAAACTGATAGTGATTTTTCCGGATGTCGCATATACATATTTAGCGGGCAATAGAGTTCCAGATATTTGATATCCGGCAAAATCAGTATCTCTTACATCCTTACATTCAAGTGCGAAAATTGGTGCTTTTGGGAGAAAAAAAAAGTATCCAAGTGCAGCTTTTTTTTTTTTTTTTTTTTTTAATAATTTACTGTACATTTAATTGTAGTATTTAAAGTAATGTGGAATGTCATTATATGATATTAAACTGAGCCTTGACTAAATACTTTTCTGATACTAGGAAATTATTAACTTTAATGAAGTAAAATGAAAATTTTATGAATTTCTGGAATGTATTTCCTGTACTATAAAATAGATAATACAGTGGTACAATCAGTTAGAAATTTTATTATTTGAACTAGAAAATACTCTTAAATGTATCGATTACCTATTATATATATATATATATATATATATATATATATATATATAATGTCGCAAAGTTTAAAGTAACGCTCTATCAGCTCATTTAATTTTTCGATAACGTGATTTTTAATTTTCACTTTCCCAACAGGTATAATGTAGGCAGTTATTGCAATGATAAATGTAAGTATTGAAAGAATGAGAAAATATAAGAATTTTGAATAACATGAGATTTTGGTATTTCTATGCGTTTTGCGATTTTCTGAATGGATATGTATGATTTTTACGGTGAATAAAATATTTATGTGTTTGTGTATCGATGCATATACGTACAGTTGTGTACGAGGGAAAGGGATGATAGCGTTTTATTCGATAAAGCTCAGATATAGTTTGTATGTTATATAGTTGTATCTTATAGTGCCTTCCCATGAAATTTATAGATTTTCGTTGTTTTAGGTTATATATTTTTAACCTTGTAGTCTTTATTATTTTTATGGTGAAATATATATTTACATATTTGTGTATCCATGTAGATACGTACAAAAGTGTATAAATGAACACAATAATAGCGTTTTATACGATAGAAATCAAATTTAGTATGTATGTTACATTTTACCGTCGCACGAACTGTACAAATTTCTGTAAGTTTATAGTTTCTTAGCTTACAGTTTTTTAAGAAAGACATAAATAAAAATGCTTATATGCTGGGCAATTACACGAAAAATGTAACGTCAGTCACACACAAAGACATTTCTTCTTCCACCAGTAATTGTTAACAAGAATCACTATCCTATTTAATCACGAAAACTATGAAAAATCTAAATAAAGTAAAAATCACACGTATTTTGCATTTATTCACACTTTGTTTTTCATTAAAATTAACAAACTTGGGTTAAAACTGCACAAACCACACTTTTTTTTTAACTATTATTATTTTAACAAATTGCAAAATATTGTTATTCAAACAACTTATTATATTTTTCCAAAGTACAAGTTTATTTCAAAAAGAAATAAAGCTTGCAATATATTTTCTTTTTACTTTGATCTTTAAAGGTCAAGTTTTACTTTATGTATAAATCCACAAATATTATCTTAATGAATAAAAATATTATTCTTACAAGATAATTAGTTCAATTATTATACACTTTATTTTTAAAAAATATATCTATATAAATAACACTAATAAAAAAAATATATAAAAATTATAAAAATTTTGTTTACTATCCTTTATTATTATTTTTTCGTTTATCATTTTTTTATTACTTCATTATGAAACAATGATACTAAAATATTTTTTGACCTAATTAAATAAGTAATTTATCATGTATTTTTACTTTCCGAACACTATAGTGAGGAAAGTATTGTAATCATGTCAAAAATCCGAATTCGAGATTTTGATGTTTCTATACGTTTCGAGGTCCCCTGAGTCCGTTTTAACTATTTTTACGATGATGTATGTCTCTGTGTGTGTATGTGTGTATGTGTGTATGTATGTGTGTATGTCTGTGAGTGAACACGCTAGCGTCTAAACGCTTTGTTCGAATAAGCTGAAAGTTGGTACGTATATTGTAAGTCACCATAGTACGAACCCTATAGATTTTGGTGAATCCAGCACTTATAGTTTTTTTACAGGGACACAAAGAAAAATTCTTTATCATTATGGTCTATGGGACCAAAATCTGAAAAGTGCGATAGCATCTAAATGCCTACTTCAATTGAGCAAACAATTTATACACATTTTATAAGTCACAGTTACTGAACCTGTATAGAGTTTGGAGAATCTGGCACTTACAGTTTTTTTACAGGGGCACAAAGAAAAATTCTTTATCATTATGGCCTATGGGGCCAAATTTTTAAAAGTGCGATAGCGTCTAAACGCTTATTTAATCCGAACAAAAAATTTGTACACATGTTATAGGTCACAGTTGCACGAACTGTATAGATTTTGGTGAATTTAGCACTTACAGTGTTTTTACAGGGACACAAAGAAAAATTATTTATCATTATGTCCTGTGGGACCAAATTTTTACTTTCTTCTATATTCAATAGAAGATATTGATTTCCTAAAAATTTTCGACCTGGGGTTTTTGATGGATTTACACGTTTTGAGAGCTGTAGAACACGATTTGACCATTTTTATAAAATGTCTGTCTGTTTGTCAGTCAGTCTCTGCGTGGGTGTGACAAACTATTGTGGCAACTGTATCTCAGGAACTACTTCACAGAATTTCATAGAAATTGGTATGCAGTTGCACCTTGACATAAATTAGTGCCTATCAACTTTAGGTAAAAATTGTCTTACAGGTTGCGTTGCCATCCCGCTTTTTCTAAATTTTTAACATGGTGGTATAGTACAAAATTTTGTATAATTGTGCATAAAGAAAATTATTTTTTAATAATCATTATGAAATTTACGAGAATTATTTATAATAGAGATAGTAAACTGGGAAAAAAATTTTTGTATGTGTAGGAGCCTCGCCTTCCCCCCCACCCCTGGGGGGGAAATTCCCCCCTCGAGGGGTGTAAATTTTCATGATGTGTACCTTTCAAAAGAGGTCGCCAGTACCTTTAAAACAAATGATTGAACCATAGATCTGCGATAATTTAAAATGAAGTTATCGATTTATTTTTTAATGTAATATTGACAATAAAATTGACTTTTTTTGGATATTTAGTGTTATACTACTTCTCTAATATGGAAATCATCTGCATTATCATGGAAGATAATTTTTTTAAATAATAATTTTAATAAATTATTTTTACTGAGTGAATTTGTATAGGAAAATATAGAAGAAAGTCATGTGGTGGCCACAACATACTAGTTTAAAGTGCGATTGCATCTAAACGCCTTATTCAATTGAGCTGAAAATTTATATGAATATTATAAATCACTGTTGCACTAACTATAAGCATTTTGGTTAATCTAGCATTTATAGGTTTTTTGCAGGGACAAAACGAAAATTCTTTATCATTATGATCTATGGGCTCAAACTTCAGTAACGTTAAATAAAACCTCGTGTGATATAAAGAGAAAAATATTCAAACACTTTATTATGGTTTTATCTCTTTTGTTTTTTAACAACTCCTCTTTCTTTACTTTATCTACAAAACTGTTAATTACTCAATGTTCGGAAAGTCGAGTGGAGTCACTCCAGATTTTTTAAATATTTGAGAAGATGATATAATTAAGGTTAGTTAATCATACTAATAAGAAATGTCTGTTACATTCAATGCAAACAGATTAATATTTCATAAAATAAATAATTATTAGGGTGTTATATTTTTATGCATTTAATTATTTCATATTTTACAAGGCGAAATAGAATCATTATTTATTGAATTTTTATAGAAGTAAATTATTTTTATATGTTTACATAATTAAATAATTGCGTAGTTTTGTTCCAATAGATTGGTAATAAATCTTTAATTTAAAAGAAAAATGTTTAGAATAAGGATTTTTTTTTTCTTTTTTTAATCAAAAATATATTTTTAATGCTAAATTGATATTCTAATTAAACTAAAAATAGGTTTTCAAAAGAAATAATTTTAGTTTTTTATTTGAAAAAAAAATTGTTTTGTTTAATTAATAATGTTAATTAAATAAAATTAAGAAACGAAAGAAATAAAATAAATCTTAGTTTTTTAATTATATTTATTATTCTCAGATTTTCGTGATTGTAGGTTATAGATTTTTAAGATTGTTGTCTTATTATTTTTATGGGGAAGTATATATTTATATGTTTATGTGTCTATGTAGATACATACAAAAGTGCATGAATGAACACAATAATACTGCGTAGAAATGCGTGTAGAAATAGAATAAATCTTAGTTTTTCAATTTAAAAAAATGCTTTCTTAAGAAATGTTGGTAAGTTATTTGTATAAAACTTTAATAGAAATCTAATGTAAAAAGTCTATAATAAATGTAATGATAGAAAAATTATCTTTTATTTATAATTTAATTTACTCTCCTTTTGAACATACTAAGATGCGTCTAAAGAGTTCGAAGAAAATTAAATAACATATACGATCCGAAAGAGAAGTTATAATGTTTAAAAATTAATTGTGATTAAGAAAAATAAAATATATTTAAATGTTCTTCATACTTAGTCGTAGTCTAAAAAATATATACCTAATATATACCTAAAATTACAGTAACCTTCTTACTGAAAACAAATCCAGTTTTAATGCTTATGCCCAAAAATATTACACGTAACGCTTGTTAATTTCAAAACACCGTAGACTAAATTCGACGGTTAATTGGTTTAGATTCTTTTTAATAAAATAAACCAGTTAAATTTTAGTGTTTTAGTATAGTTATTAGTAAGGGGTATAGTGTATGAAAAAACGTGTTATGTTTAAACACACAAGAACATGCGTATGTTATGTGCATATATTAGTGCAATATCTCTTCTGAAACATGCTTGTGTTGTTTATATGGAACAAAAACTTATAAGAAATATTGTTTACATGGCACTTCCCAGTGATAGTAATATAAATTTTAAAGTTTCATATAGGTTTTATTATTATTATTATTATTACTATTATTAGTGTTGCATATTGTATGTATGTTATCGATTATATGCTCTTAAAATAGTTAATTTATTATTATTTTAAAAGAAAACTAAATTAATTTAATTGCAATAAAAGGCATGGAAAATCTTGCGCTGAATAAATAAATAAATAAATAAAAATAAAAACGTTGGATGCGGCTACCGTAAGTTGCAAAATCTCACAGCAATTCTTTTGATTAGAAATAATAGAGCAATTCTTTACCAAGCACAAAAAATGGACAAGATGACATAGTAGTACGTTCCCACTTTCACACTCCACTCCTGTCTACATTTTTCCCCTGAGGAAGATTCTTGTGATTATTTCGACCTGAATCAATTGTTACAAGTTTTTAGAATCCATCTTGTTTACAGCATACAAAGGGCTTTTCCTTTTAATTAATTTAAACTTTATATTAAACTAAACTAATTTTTTTAATAAATTTTGAAGCTTTCAATTTTGAAAAAGACATAATCCTCAGTTATTTGTATAAAATTCATTAAGAGTAAAAACAAAATAAAACAGAATAGAATAAAATGAAAAAAAAAAATTAATCTATCTGAAATATTACTAGGAATATAAAATTTACAACAACAAAAAAGCATTTAATCATAATTTGTGTAAGCCAGCTAATTTAACTTACATCAATTTTCCTTTTTCTGTCGTAAAGAGCAATATCAAGTTTTAAAGGAAATGAGGAATCATTAATCATTTGCATGACAGCAGTTAAAGTTAATACTTTTTAACTGTTGCTAATAACATTTATTTTTGTTAGCTGAAATTAGTCTCGAAAGGGTAATTAGCATAACTGAATCCTGAAAAACAATCATTTCATGCAAAATAGAATTACAAATGAACAACTGAAACAATATAAATATTAATTTTTTTAATGGTTTCACATTGTGAAATACAAAAGAAAATTTTTAGCAAAGAGGAAATAAAGAAAAAATGAATGAAGAAAACGATGAAATCTTTTAAATAATCCATAAATGTATCAGAATAGTACACATCAATAGAAACTGAATAATAATATTAATAAAAATTGTGCATTATACGATGTCGTGTACAGAGAGAAATGCTTCTATTCCGAAAAGGGGTGAACGCTGAGGCTTTACGTTAGTGATAAGACGTAAAGAACCATTCTCTCTTTTTACTCCTAAATTGATAAAATCACGAAATTTATGACGCATGCGTAAAAGCACTGATCCGACTCCAACAATAAAACAAACAGTACATATATAATAAAATATGATGAAAAAAAAAAAGGGGGGGGGATAAATATATTACACAAAAAATAAGAAGTTGCTTTTAAATAAAAAATAACGTTACTATTTATCGTTTTATTTACTTTTTGATATTTATTTTTTAGTTTTTTTCTATTGATTATGTTTATTAAAAGGAATTCATATAGTTTTAAAGGAAATTGTTTTGAATAAATAAATTCTATTAAATATATTCACATTTTTTCTGTTACAAGATTCCCAAAGAGCTTATATATCATTTGTGAGAGCAATTAAAACTATATATATATTGTTATATATTTTGTATCTTTCGTCCTATTTAATATTATATTATATACATATATATAAATACTATAATACGAAAAACGCTTATAAATTTGTAATACAAAATCAAAAAATTATTAACCAATAATAATAATAATAATAATAATAAATAAATAAATAAAAATGATCTTATACAAGATCTATTTCTGCAGTGTTAAGCTGAAAACATACAAAAATACTTAGCTGTATCAAAAATAGAATCTTATTAATTTTTTCACTCAAATAATAAAAACATTTTTTATTAGGACATGAGGAATATTTCTTTCAAACAAAATGGGCAAAATGAAAATGTATTTTCTGTTTTTTACTGCGTATCAAGTTCAACAATTTATAACTGATTAGAAAAGAAAAAAAAAATCATGAAATGTGTTCTCTCTCTCTCTCTCTCTCTATATATATATATATATATATATATATATATATATTATATTTATGACATTCTTCTGAATCAAAGTACAGTGACATAAGTTAAAATATTATATTTTGTTATTATGGACACAGACAGTATGGTAATATTTTTTCCCCATTTTACTTATGTCTCACTTATGGAAAATGAAAAATCAGGCAGCTCGCATTCATTATTAAAACTTTTCAACTGTATGTACTTGTTGTACTGTATAACTTTCAATTTTATATGCCTACGTTATCATACAATGGACAGACAGAAAGGCGGAAATCATACAGATAGACTAATTGGATTCAAAATGACTCTTAAACATTGCTGGGACAGGGTTCGTACGCGCCTTATTTTTTCCCTGAGTTTCACACCAGAATTCTGAAACTATAAAATTCAGCTTAAACATATAGACTTATTTTACAACGGAAGTCATTCTACAAAATTACTGGTATAAGACTCAGGGAAAAAATAAGGCCCGTACGAACCCTGTGGGAAGTGTTAAAAATGTTTAACGCAAAGGAAAATGTAGCCCTTAAATTCTAATTTCAGCCCTTAAATTCTAATTTCAGCCCTTAATGTATCTGAATATTTTAGTATGGCCTGTAAATCTGTAAGGTAACCATGTCATATTCTATACAAAACAATACTTTAGCAAATTAACAATAAATTTTACTTTCTTTATGATTTTTCCAGTTTAAAGTTGTTTCTCTCTACACAAACCAGTTGTACAGGATCTATCAATGTCATTTTGAAAAGGGAACATTCCATAATGAATATGAACCACATAAATCATGTTTAAAAATTCTGAAAATATTTATGGACGCTAGAGGAGGGCAGATGGACATAATCACACTTAAAAATTTTAGAAAGTGTTTAAATCGTTTAATGTAAACGAAAAGGCAATTCTAGTAAATCTCCAATAATAGCGTTAATGTAACTGAATATTTTTATGGCTCTGTAAATTCTAATGCTAATCATGCGATAGTCTAAAGAACGCATTCTTCTGTGCATATGAATAACATAATTCAATTTCATTAAGATTTGTACAAAGTAAAGTTATTAACATTTTGTTCATAGAAATACCTATCATACAACGCAATACTTTGGAATATTTTCGGGTTTCCTTGTACACAAACGAGAAGTGGTATTGTATATATTTTCTATAGAAAACAACCGATAGTGAATTTAAATAACATATTTCAATTTTATTAAGATATGCGTAAAATAAATGTATTAAAATATGGTTTATAGAAACACCTCTCATAGAATACAATGCTTCGAAATAATTTCGGGTATCCTTGTACACAAACCAGTAAAAGTATTCACTTTATTTTTAATAGAGAACATTTAATTTTGAACAAGAATAACCTATATAAGTTTCAAGAAATCCCATGAATATTTACGGAAAATATATCGCGGAAAATCAGACTGATTGACAGACAAACCAAACCGAACTCGTTAACACTTTTTAACCTTATTGGAAAGTGTTAAAAAGAGAAACGAATGTAATCAATTTAACAATACTTCAGTTTAGTTCATTTATATTTACTTTTATCAGAAGATAATAATTGCATTAATAAAGGGAAAATTACCCTACTAGATATAATCGTAGAGACATTTAATTATTGAATAAATACCAACTTTGTAGCCATATGAAATATATTTTTACATTCAACAGGATTTTCCTTCTTTTTTTTTTCTTTTTTCTTTTTTTTCTGACTTTTAAAATCACTTTAAAGCCTTTTTTTATGAATAAAGGTAAGATAGTTTTTTATAATATTTATTTCAAGTTAACATCATAGCACAGCCTTTTATCAGGGGAAAAAAATAGTCACGTGTATATTACTAAAGTAGCAAGATACACTCGCTCCTACTAAGAAAAATTTATTTCTTCATTAGGCTTCCTTTCAAGCACCATTTGCTAAATTTCGGAGTAGTACTGCTATCTACCGAACATAAAAGTTACAAAAATTTAAAAATCTGTTTAGTGGTTACATGGATTTCGAAGACTTAAGAAAGCATATATTCCTTTTTTTTCTTTCTTTCTTTCTTTCTTTTTTTTTTTTTTTTTTTTTATAAATATAATTCTTTATTCAAAATTTTGAGCATATAAAAGAGCAACATCCCATACAACGACAGTTGTCCAGTGACCATCCTATTATTTTCATACAGATCATATATTTGTCACATCATTATATATACATATCCACTAAATTTGCAAAGAAAACAGTAAATGGATTATCCAACCATTCTTCTCCAGCCGTAAAGACTGTAGATTTTTTTTATCGGACTATCCGATGACATTAACCTCCGAAAACCTGTTGAATTTCCTCATAGGACACGCATGCACAATCAATGCACGTGCATTTTTGAGCGGGAGACCTTACAGATATTGCATTTGACCGCCATTACATTGCTGGGCAGAAGGTAGATGGTTGCTGTGTGCTTTTTTACAAAAATCTAAAAAGGTTTTCGATAAAGTAAGAGTTTTTACTTTATTTTGTTTTCTACATCAATATAAATTCACTACATTATGAATAATAAAATTTGGCCTCGTGCTAACCGTAATATGTAAGTGATGTTAAAATTAGGCTTTCTTATTAAAAGTTTTAAAGTTCTGTCTGGAAATAATGCCTATACTGAGAATATTTTTTGATGTCTGTAGGACAATATTTGTCATCTACAGGATGTCAGGTTATCATTAACGTATTATCCTCTGAATAATTTAAGGATGTCAGAAGGCAACCAGAGAATGTCTGTATTCCTAAAAAGTCTAATACTGCCTGGTAATAATCATAAAAATACATCCTTAGGATGTCTACAGGTGTGACATTTTGACATCAAGAACACATCCTTCAAATGAAACAAAAAACATTTTCTGTTATACAGAGGATATCAGATAATACTAAAAATAATATTTTCTGGATTCTTTTTTTAGGTTATCATTGTGTTGTTTGGAATTTAAATTAAGTTTTATAAAATTTTCATGATAAAGTCTGAAAATTTAGCCGATTGGACCTGGTTTCTGAAGTCCTTCAAAAAAGCATTGGCTATCTCAAAAAATAATGCATCGGTCGAATTGAAATTTTGCACACTTCTTCAAACAAAATTGAATAGTGCTTTAACCAAGGACTTTTTTCTTTTTTTCGATTACAATTAATTTTATAAAGTTATACGAGTGGTAAATTTTACCAAAAATTGTATTGTTTTTGCATACATCACTGCCGAAAATTCAAATTTCAATTAAAAATAAATAAAAATAAAAATAAATATAAATAAACTTGCCCCAAGCAGTACTCAATTCCGTTTTGAAGATGTGTGCAAAATTTCAATTCTTAATAAGTTTTTAACCGACTTCAAAAAAAGAAGGAAGGTTCTCAATTCAAACCGTATGTTTTTTTTTATGTTTGTTAGCTCATAACTTCTGAACGGATGCTCCGATTTTGATACTTTTTGTTTTGTTGAAAAGGTCTTGGTCTGCAATAGGTCCCATTGTAATATCTTTACGATCTAAAGAAAATACAGGGTGCCCAAAAAAATCAGTCCCAACTCTTTTAACTGCTAAACGGCTGCAGCTATATTGATAAAAATGGTATGTAAGTATAGTAAAGTGGTCCTGCAGTACAAGATTAAACCGCTTGCTGCGCCACCTGGTGGAAAATAGTGGAGTTAGTGTTCCTATCTCGAAAACGGTTCTAGAGAAAAAAAGTGAATTAGAAATTTTAAGATTATCATCGATTTAGTACAAAAAGATAGTTTAGACATTCATGCTAGCGTTTCTATCTCGGAAACGGTTCAAGACAGGGGAAAAAAGTGAATTATAAAATTGCAGAGCATCATCGATTTAGTACGAAAAGATAGTTTTGACATTGATGCTAAAAGTACAAGGCTAAAAACGTGCCTTTTTTTGTTCGCAATTTCTTACACTATACACACTTGAGCTACATTGCTCACGTAGTAGCGTAACTGGTGAGACATACGCTATATAGTTCAAAATACGGTTACTTGATACTTTTTGCTTTGTTGTAGAGATCTTGGTCTGAAGTAGGTCTCATTATAACATCTTAACAATCTAAAGAAAATAAAGCGCCATCTGGTGAAAAAAAGCGGCATTAGCGCTCCTATCTCAAAAACGGTTCAAGATGGGAGAAAAGTTAATTACGAAGTTGTAGAGTATCATCGATTTACTACGAAAAGACAGTTTTTAGACATTATTGCTAAAAGTAGAACGCTTAAAACGTGCAATTGTTTGTTCGCAATTTCCTACACTGTGCACAATTGAACTACGTTGCACGCTTTACAGCGTAGCGGATGACACGTATACTCTGTGGTTCAAAGTACTGTTACTAGTAAGCGGTCACATCGATTAGCGCAAAGTCGTTTTCAACCAACTTCAGAAAGGAGGGTGTTCTTAATTCTTGCTATGTGTTGTTGGTGTTTGTAAGCTTATAACTTCGTAAGAGATGCTCTAATTAACCGACTTAAAAAAGGAGGAGGTTCTCAATTCAAAGCGTATGTTTTTTTGTTTTTGTTTGTTTGCTCATAACTTCTGAACGGATGATCCGATTTTGATACTTTTTGTTTTATTGTAAAGGTCTTGGTCTGAAATAGGTCCCATTGTAAGAACTTTACGATCAAAAGAAAATACAGGGGGCCCAAAAAAGTCAGTCCCGACTCTTTTAACTGCTGAACAGCTGCAGCTATAGTCATAAATGTGGTATGTAGGTACAGTATAGTGAACATGTGCTACGCGATTCAACCGCCTAAAGTGCCACCTGGTGGAAAAGAGTGGAGTTAGCGATCCTATCTCGGAAACGTTTCAAGACAGGGAAAAAAAGTGAATTATAAAATTGCAGAGCATCATCGTAGTAGTACGCAAAGATAGTTTAGCCATTAATGCTAAAAACAGAACGCTTAAAACGTGCATTTGTTTGTTCACAATTTCCTATTTTGTGCACACTTGAAAAACATTGCATATATTGTAGCATAGCGGGTGACATTTATGCTATGTAAAATTCAAAGTTTGGTTATTGTAAGCGGTCACATCGATTAACGCATATGCGTTTTAAGCCGACTTCTTAAAGGAAGAGGTTCTCAATACAAACCATGTTTCTCGTTGTTGTTGTTGAAATTTGTTAGCTTATAACTTCGTAAGAGATGATTTGATTTTAATACTTTTTTTGTTATCGTAATGATCTTGGCCTGAAATAAGTTTCATTAGGATTTCATTAAGATATAAACAAATCACAGGATACTCACAAAAGTCTGTTCTCACTCTAACTGCTGAATGCAAGCAGCTCACTGGTAAAAGCAGTGTGTAAGTACCGATGTTGAAACTTCTGTCCATCAGCTGCAATGCATATTTTGTTCTTTGTTTGAACTTTACGCTGCGCAATTTCCAGCGCAGCGGATGACACGTATTTACTGTAAAGTTCAATATATATGCCTAACAGAATTTTCGGTTACGAATACAGCGTATCCTTTCTTTACATCTCTAAAGACTATTTAATTTAACGAATGTTCGTTCAATAAATAGTTTTTTAGTCATATCCGATAAAGGCAAGAAAAATGACACAATTTTAAAATGCAGCATTTGATAAAAATTAACTTAAAAATAACTTGACTAGGATAAAACTGGCACAACTGTCTCTCGAGTGGATAACTTTCTAGATGGAGATGTAACTTTTTTGTTCACATTGGGTGCATTTAATGTATTTTTAAGTGACATAAACCATTTTTTGAGTAATGTCACTTTTCTTGGAAGTTGTGATTTGTGAGACTTCCGTCGAACGTCTTATGATGCTCTGCTATATAAATAAGTTTTCTCTGAAAAGAGAAAAATAAAATCTTTTTGTAAAAAAAATAGAACCGACTCCAAAAGGGAACTACTATTCAAATGAAAGAAAATTGGCAGAAAATGGAACTGTAGATTGCGCCTAAAAGTATAAAATAATTTCCTTCGCCAAACAACCTATAACACTACAATTAATCATAACTTTTGAAGTCGGCGCAAAATTAAATGTCACTGAACTCCTCCTAAACGGCTGGACTGAGTTTAATGAAATTTTTTGTGTGTCTTCAGGTGGATTCGAGAATGGTTTAGATTTACAAATGAAAGTTGTAACTTAATTAGTTCTGTTTTAATTAATTTTTAACCAACTCTTTCAACAACTTTTCCACCTAGATGGCGTGAGTTGTCGTAAACACGATGTCAGAATTTATTTAATGTTGAAATGAAAAATGAATTTGTAACCGTATCGTACGAAGTGTTTAAAATATTTTTTCAAAGTTAATATTTTAGAATCGTAAACACGATGTCAGAATTTATTTAATGTTGAAATGAAAAATGAATTTTTAACCGTAAGTGTTTAAAATATTTTTTCAACGTTAATATTGTTAAAATGTTAAAGTTAGTTAAAATTTTATATTCTTATAAAAAATTCGTCAATATCCGACGAAGTTATTTTATGTTAAAATGAAAAATGAATTTTTAGGCCATTATCATTTGTGCAGATGGAAAATGTACTAAAAGTTTTCCGAAAAATTTCACGATCACAAATGTTGACGGATATCCAATATATCGTCGAAGAAATCCCGATAATGGCGGACAATCTTATCATCTATGTCGGTCATCTATGTCAACAACATAGATATTGACATTGATAACCGTTGGGTGGTCCCATAATCGCCTCTGCTAAGCAAAACATTCAATGCTCATATTAATAGCAAGAAATTCAAACTTCTTCACACACCATAAATTTTAAATCAGCACAACCGGTTTCGAAAGGACGTAGCCTTTCTTCATCAGGTGCAAACACGTGCAACTGCCTTGGAGGCAAAAGCAAGATTGAAAGCAGGACAAAATCCAGAGGGGGAGGAGCAACACAAACAATCAATAGGAAGCAACATGCAGGACAGGACCAATCAGAGAGGAACACACGTGCACACACACCACAAAATGAGGAGGGAGGAAAGGAGTAAACAATTATTTTTTTTTCAATAATATTAAACTAATAAGTAAATTTAATAAAATTTATCCATTAATTATTATTATTTTTATTTAAATTAGAATTATTTTATTATAACTAATATGAAGTTATATACATAATGAAAGAAATTATTTAATTGAATTAAACAAATTTTTCCAGGCTGAGACAGCAAAGTGGAATCAGATTTTTCATTGACAATTTTATCACGATTAAGGTAAATAGCTAAATTTTCTAAAAAATCCAGTTCGGAAACGTGTTTGGCATGAAAGATAATTTTGGCACTCTTAAAATTAAAACTATGATCAAATTCCCAACTGTGCTTCGCAATAGAAGATTTAGAAATTTCTTGATTAACAACATACCGAGAATGTTCACGTAAACGACATTCAAGATTTCTTTTAGTTTGACCAATATAATATAAATCACAGTTATTACAAGATACATTATAGATACCCCATTTTTGAAGCTCAGGAACAGGGGATTTGGTTGAAGGGAATTGGAATTTATAAAATTTATGGTGTGTGAAGAAGTTTGAATTTCTTGCTATTGTCTGTACGCCAGTTTTTTTAATTTATTTTTGGTGCTCATTTTAATGTTCAGTTCTGCAGTTAAGTGAAGAGCATCAAATACATTTGCAAGTATGTGAATAAAGGCAGTGATATGGCTGTATTTCGAGTTGAAAATACCAATGTGAATGCTCCTCCGGTGAATAACAACGACGAAATAACACTTTACCAAATTGGCCGGTACGTCAGCTCCAATGAAGCTGTTTGGCGTATCTTTGGTTTCCCAATTCATAAACGGGATCCAGCAGTTCTTCATTTAGCCGTCCATCTTGAAAACGGCCAGCGCGTATATTTCACGTGCGAGACAGCGATTGATCGTGCTATAAATCCACCAAAAACTACACTCACCGAATTTTTTGAATTGTGTAATCGTGTGGATGCTTTTGGTGCTTTTGCACGGACATTACTCTATTCAGAAGTACCACGCTATTTCACATGGGCTCCAACAAAAAAATGGATGCCCCGCAAGCAAGGCACGCCGATTGATGCATGTCCCGGTTTATTCAAATCAAACACCTTGGGACGAGTATTTACAGTCAATCCAAGGCAGACTGAGTGCTTTTATCTTCGACTGTTATTGGTTAATGTCATCGGCCCTTTGTCATTTCAAGATTTACGTAAAGTGAATGGACAACAGTATCCAACGTATAAAGATGCATGCCTTGCACTCGGCTTGCTGGAAGACGTCAACCAGTGGGATTGTATGCTTGCTGATGTAGGACTGAACTGTACAGCGAAACAAATTCGTCTACTATTCGCTATAGTGTTGACTACATGTTTCCCGGCCCGAGCAGAGACATTATGGGATAATCACAAAGATTCAATGACTGATGATATATTGCATCAACATCGTTCACGGTGCAACGATCTAACGATAGTATTCAGTGACGCTATGTACAATGAAGCATTGATTGCTATTTAAGATCTTTGCATTATCATTGCCAACTTACCACTCAGTCATTTCGGTATGCATTCAACAAATCGAAATGCATCTAATTTATTAAGCACTGAATTGAATCGTGAACTACAATACAATACTGTAGAAATGGCAGCGATTGTTGGTCGCAATGTCCCACTAATGAATGAAGAACAAAGAACCATTTACGACCGCATCATGCTCGCAGTTTTGGCAGGACAAGGTGGATTCTTTTTTTTTTTTTGTGGGGGGGGGGTGCACCAGGTGGAACTGACAAAACATTCCTTATTTCGCTGATTCTCGCCAAAATACGATCAAATAATGGCATCGCATTGGCTGTTGCATCATCTGGCATTGCGGCAACTTTATTGGATGGAGGCAGAACAGCTCATTCATTATTTAAACTGCCACTAAATATTCAAAATAACCCAGACGCAGTGTGCAACATATAAAAATCAATCGTCCATGGCCACAGTGCTGAAATAGTGTAAAATTCTTATCTGGGATGAATGCACTATGGCACAGAAACATTCGATTGAGGCGTCGAACAGGACATTGAAAGATATAAAAAACAACGACAAACTATTTGGCGGCACTCTGTTACTCTTTTCAGGTGATTTCAGACAAGCACTTCCCGTTATTCCGCGTTCAACATACGCTGATGAGATCAACGCTTGCTTAAAATCATCGTCATTGTGGCGTAATGTTGAAAAAGTACAACTGAAAGTAAATTTGTGCGTTCAAAAGCTTCAAGATCCATCCGCTGAAACATTCTCAAAACAATTGTTAGATATCGGCGATGGAAAAGTTACTACAGATGAAACTGGATGCATAAAATTACCGACCGATTTCTGCACAATCATTGATTCTCAAGATGCTCTTATTGACCAGATATTTCCCGATGTACACAGTCGATACACAAATCATGAGTGGCTGGCAGAAAGAGCAATTTTAGCAGCAAAAAATGTGGACGTCAACGAATTGAATCTCAAGATACAACATTTGTTACCAGGAGACTTGGTGTCATACAAATCTAATGATACAGTTTGCGATGCCACCGAAGCTGTAAATTATCCAACAAAGTTTTTAAACTCATTGGCTTTACCAGGCATGCCACCGCATATTTTACAACTGAAGGTTGGATCTCCGGTTATTTTGCTTCGTAATTTGAACCCACAACGGTTATGCAACGGCACGCGATTAGTCATAAAAAAATTAATGAAAAATGTTATCGAAGCCATCATTTTAAATGACAAATTCCGAGGTGAAAATATATTACTACTGCGAATTCCTATTAAACCCACAGATGTGCCAATTCAATTTAAACGCTCTCAATTTCCAATTAGATTGGCATTTGCAATGACTATCAATAAGTCTCAGGGCCAAACGATGTCTGCCTGTGGCTTAGATTTGAGCACATCATGTTTTTCACACGAACAATTATACGTGGCCCTCGAGTGGGCAAACCATCCAGTTTGTTTGTATTGGCGAAAGATGGGATAACAAAAAATATTGTACACTCTGTTGCATTAAGGGATTGATATTGTTTTTTAGTAATATTTTTATAAGTAGCGATATGTATATAATTTTAAAGAATCAATTTTAATAAATTAAAGAAATAAATGATTGGTGTTTTGTTATTTTTATAATCTTTCACTGTTCACAGCGCTCCATACATCTTCCACTTATATACCACATCCTTACACACTTACAATAAGTTAGTTATTTTTTCCTAGCAAAATATTCTCTAGAAATAATTTATATGACAAAACAACGTTTGTCGGGTCAGCTAGTATATATATATATATATATAAGGTCTGTCCCAAAAGTAATGCGCCCATTTTTATTTTAAGAAATTTATTGAACCGATTCGTACAATTACTCAATAATCTTCGAATTACATCCCTCCTACTTGAACACACTAGTTCCAACGCGATTCCCATGCTTTATATGCGTCATGGAAGTCCGTCATAGGGATGCCCTTTAGCAACCTCGTCGTAGCCGCCTTGGGGACCAAAAGAAGTCGGGCGGGGAAAAACCAGGACTGCATGGCGGCTAGGGTAGCGTTGAGATGCCAGCCATGGTCAGGTAGTCGGTCTACATAAAGGCGGTGTGGCTGGGAGCATTGTCATGGAATTCTTGATCTCACACCTGACGCGGTTGACTCGTTGCTTTAGCATTTTCAGTAATTAGACGTAGAATTTTCCGTTGACTGGTTGACCAGGTGGAACAAATTCAAAATGGACCACATCCTTGGAATCGAAGAAAACAATGAGCATCGCTTTGGCCTGCGATTTGCTCATTCTTGCCTTTTTGGGGC
The DNA here is from genome assembly GCA_963930645.1 of Salticus scenicus. Taxonomy (NCBI): domain Eukaryota; kingdom Metazoa; phylum Arthropoda; class Arachnida; order Araneae; family Salticidae; genus Salticus; species Salticus scenicus. The sequence goes on along the minus strand of OZ005650.1, from coordinate 116,561,632 downwards.
GTGGGGACGACGTCGTGTGCCACTCTCCGCTCTGTCTTTTTGTTTCTGGGTCGTACAAGAAGATCCAAGATTCGTCACAACTTACCACATTGTCCAAAAATGTCGGATCGTCCTTACAACACTGCAACAATTTTGCTCGAAAGTTTTTTCTATCTTGATTTCGACCGAACACTCACACAAGGTTTCACTGAAACAGGCGCTGTGTGACTCTGCAGGAGCTCAGAACCGAGTGGCGCTTGTAGCACTGACTCCACCCTTCCGAGCAAGCGACAACCCTGTACGATGTATAGTCGCGGCAGAAGAAAATGAGGCGCATTACTTTCGGGACAGACCTTGTACATATGTATATATATATATATCCTTTAATTTGCGTAGATGTTTGTGCACTGATTTGAAAATAAATTTTCTCAACTCTGAAAAATCATGATTTCTACTGCCGTAGACTGAAATTATACTTTCTTTACAGATTTTTACAGAAGATATAGTTACCATTGATCTCAATAAAAAATGTCTTATATCCAATACAATCTAACTTTTAAAAGGCAACATAAACTTTAAAAAGAAAGTAAATTCATGCGGTACGTATTTATTAACATCTTCCAACTGTACGAACTCGTCGCATTGTTTAACCTTCAATATTTTTTGCTTATGCTATCACACAACTGACAGACAGAAGCACACAAAAGTACACAGATAGAATAATTAAATTCATAATTGTTCTTAAACACTGTTAAATAGCGTTAAAAAATAAATAAATAAATAACACAAACATAAATGTAGTCTCAGCAATTCCGTATTGCAGGCCTTAATGTGGCTGAATATTTTAGTGTAGTCCTGTAAATCTGAAAACTAAGCATATCATACCGAACATTACTTTAGCATATTAACGATAAATGTTATCAATGCCATTTGCAGTACAAAGTTCTTTTAATGTGATTTAAAAAACTGTTTCTACTTAAAATGCAATGCATTGACATTGTCTTTGTTACAGACATCAGACACAATGACACACACACGCATAGAGAGAGAGACAAAATTTTCGGAAGTCATTTTTAGCATTCATGATATGTAAAATGTGAAGATAACACATTTTATTATTATTATTATTATTATTATTATTATTCTGAGAAATTTAGTGACAAAAGTTTGATTTTATTAATGTAGATTTCCTTTATAAAAAATCAATGTTAAATGAGGGGAAATGTTTGGTTTGCATGTGAAAGTAACGAACGTTAAAAATTTGAAAGACTAAATTAATATATTTTGTTTAATGTTTAGCTTGCGTTATTTTAAACACAGTATTATAAATGTCTGATCTTTTTTATGTAAGTTATGTACCAAAATTAAACTAAAATATGAGAGTTTACTTAAAATAATTTACTTAGAGATAGCCAATATTCTGTTACACAACAAGAAATTGTCTAAGAATACATTTCATAAATTTTCCTTGCTGAAAGTTTTTGTGTTGCATTGATTTTATCGTCATACTAAGTATATTTCTAGAAAAGCGATAATCGTTTTCTTTTCTTTTTATTTAGAAGAATGATTATACGTTGCATACTTTCTAATAATTTATGAGCCCAGAATAACTAATGACATAGTTAAGATCCAAATATTTGTTATGTGCATGAGTTTTTTCTACTTTAAATATTTTGTGACTTTTAATAATAGAAACTATTCTATGTCAAAATGCTTTTAAAAACAGTATTTTGTTTTATTTAAATATTAGATTTTGTGTAGTCTAACTAAAATCAAGTTATTAAAAGTACAAATTCTGTACATGTGATAAGACTTTACATATATATATGGAACGTATTTAATTGATTGCTGAAAGAGAGATGACAGTCGCAACACAAATGGAGACGAGGCGTTCGTTCCGGCAAACATCTTTATTGCTTCATCATTGCAGAGTCGGGACGGGGCAAGACGAATGGAGTTAATCCGACAAGCTGCCGATTCGCGCCGGCCGCACGGGCCTGAGGCCGCGGCGTTCGGTGGGGGATAATTATTATATTTACGTTAATTTCGGAGGGCTGGCCGCATGGAAAGTTTTAACAAGTCAAGATCGTGTCAAATCGCTCCGTTTGTTTACTGTTTGGGCTTTTATACCCGTAAATTTTTGGTGTAATTTGGCGTAGTTCTAATTCCAGCCCATTTTATTTAATTGGTTATTTTATTCAAAGCCAACGCCTCCTCCTGCCTTTTCATTGTCTTTTATTGGTTATATTTTTGTATTCTGCAGAGGCAGACCTCGCGATTCGGATCGGCACCATATTTTGCCAAATTCGCCAAACCATTAAAACATTATTTATTGCTTTGTATCTGATATGAAATAATCAAACCGCAAATTAGACTCATTAAAACCTTTATTTATTACTTTGTATGCCTATTGCTTATTAAATTAATTTCTAGGCCAATTATAAAGCTATTTCCATACATCACAATATTTAAATGATTAACTTGTTTATTTCACATGACCGCAACTGCAATTTTCGTTCATTATTTTTTATGCTTTTAATCTTACAGCTTAATATGAAATCCCCTTTCATTTATTTTGCAATATTACTTTGAAATATAACCAGAATACCCTGAAACTCTAAAAATGTTAATTTAATTCTTACTTCTTTTTATCTCTTATATTTCACACACACACACATATATATATATATATATATATATATATATATAATTTAAAGTCTTTTCGTGTTCCGACTACTTAGATATCAAAGAGGGAACTTAGGTAATCGTAAAAATTTTGACTTTTTTACACGTTTTCAGGTGTGAGGAATCCGAAAATTACAAAATTTGTATGGTGTCTGTCTGTAAGGTGTCTGTTAGTGTGTCAGTCCGTTAGTGTGTCAGTCCGTTAGTGTGTCAGTGTGTTAGTCCGTTAGTTTGTTAGTATGTTAACACGATATCTCACGAACAAATTGTCGCAGAGAGGTCAGATCAGTTTTAAAATATTACTTTCGATACTGGCAAGAACCCTATTCTTTTTCAACATTCGAATTAAAAAACTTCGTAAGTTATGAGAAATTTACGATTTTCTTAACATGGGAGAATGGGACAAAAATTCACTTAAACGTGCATTAAATGGAAACTTTTTACTGTAAAAATGTCAGACCAGTTTTAAAATATCAGATTTGATGCCGGAATGAACATTAGTAACTATAAATGTGCTACTTTGAAAATTTTGCAAGTTATTGGAAATTTACGAATTTTTTCACATGACAATATAGCGCAAAATTTCACATAAACGTCAATTTTTAGAGATATTTTCATCGTAAAGATGTCAGACTACTTTTGAAATATTATTTAGAACACTGGCATGAATATTAATGACTATGAATTTTCCAATATAAAAATTTCGTAAGTTATTGGAAAATTACGAATTTCTTAACATGGCAGCATAGAGCCAAATTTCACATAAACGTCAATCTTGAGGGATATTTTCCTCGTAAAGATGTCAAACCTCTTTCTAAATATTATTTAGGATACTGGCATGAATATCATAGACTATGGTTTTTCCACTTTAAAAAATTCGTAAGTTATTTGGAATTTACGATTTACTTAACATGTCAGAATAAGGCAAAATTGAGCATAAATTTCCATTTTGAGGATCATAAATACATTAGACAACTTCAAAATTACTTTTATGATATTTGTTTGAACATGATTGAATACAAATATTCTAATAGGAAAATTTCGTAACTCATTCGTAATTTACGATTTTATCAAGATAGCGAAATTGTAAATTTTTCATATAAATATGAATTTTGAGGATTATTGCATTGGAAATAGTAGCATGAAAACTAAACAACGGAATTGACCCTGATAAAATAAATTAATAGATTAGAATAAGATATATATATCGAAGTTAACGGTGGATGGCCTATTAGGCGGAGATTTCATTCTGTCACTATATCAAGCTTTGGTCAAATTCATTTCTTTTAACATGATTATAATATGTCTCGCACTAGAAATTTGTGAGAACATAAATATGATGGGGAACTGAGCAGAGTCCACTTATGCCAACTAGTTTTAAATTGTTATTATTTATTTATTTATGCGATATAGTATTGTACCTATAACAACTTGCATCATTTTATATTTTCACTATCATTCTTTTTTCATTTTTTATGCAATAAAGAAATGTGAAACTTTATCACTCTTTTTGTTAGACATTTGAAGCTATGGGTATTTTAAATATATAGGGCATAAATTTTCAAATTCATCAGGGCAAGGGTGTTTTTTTTTTTTTTTTTTAAATTGTTATTATTTATTTATTTATGCGATATAGTATTGTACCTATAACAACTTGCATCATTTTATATTTTCACTATCATTCTTTTTTCATTTTTTATGCAATAAAGAAATGTGAAACTTTATCACTCTTTTTATTAGACTTTTGAAGCTATGGGTATTTTAAATATATAGGGCATAAATTTTGAAATTCATCAGGGTAAGTGGTTTTTTTTTTTTTTTTTTTTTAAGATTATTTTTTATTTGTCTGCTTGGAACATACTCCATTTATTCTGATGCTTTCACTACACATTATTCAAAATGGCTGAAACTAGGCAGTAAATGTTCTCTATTTACTTTAAGAATGTCACTTTCATTCTCAATAAATATTAATCATGATTTTAAAATGTCAACATTTATATTACCGGTATTTAGAATGTAGAATAAACAGCGAAAAAGCCAAAAATTCATAGAAAACAACATGGGAAAAAACGCATAATTACAATTGCATAAAAAAATAACACCAGGAAAAATAGTAGAGGAAAAGAAATCGAATAGCTGACGGTTGTTTGCTGCATTTCTAAATGGTTGCTCAATGTTGCTTTCTACGTCTCACCTAGGGAGGCATAGTATTGTAACAATCGCAGCTATCGTACATCACAAGTCGGATCGTACACTCCGCAGCAAAAGTATCCGAGCACTAGCAATAATCCCTCTCTAAAAAAAGTACACTTTATAGTGATTTGTTAAATAAATCCTTGTTGAGTCATGTTCTTATTCTGTTTAAGGACATAATTCGACAAGGATTTATTTAACAAAGCAGTAATAAGTGTACTTTTTTAAACGGGGATTATTGCTAGTGCTCGGATACTTTTGCTGCGGAGTGTACGATCCGACTTGTGATCTACGATAGCTGCGATTGTTACAACAATATGCCTCCCCTAATATGCTACTGTCGTTTCAGAGTATGCGTTTGCAAAGTAATACATGAGTATCCGTCCATTACAGAAATTTCAGAATGCGTATTCATGTGCATTGTTTTAAAATATTAAGCTATGTAACTATTTAAATGATATTTAAAGATTACTTTTATAAAATACCATAACAGCAAATTTAATATATGTGATATTTCTAAATTTGCGATACCTTTATTACCCTATCAGAAACTTCGAGTTTTTATTTTTATCATCATTATTTCGAATTAATATAACTTTTAATTAAAAACGTAAGGTTTGTGAGTTCATTAAAACTAAGTAAATGAGATTAATATTATATTTTAGTAAAATTAATTAAATGAGATTATTATTATTATTTTTTTATTTCTATAACCATAAAAATGTATAAATTTATGTTACTTAAAAAAAAGAAAAAAAAAAAAAAAAAAAAAACGTTCTCTTCTACACTATTGCAAAAAAGTTTACTGAAAATAAATCATTTTCACTTTTTACGTAAAAATTTGATTTGTTTTTGCATAACTATTTCCTTTTTGAATTTTTCCTTGTGAAATGAAGCATTCTTATATTGATTTTTACTTCCAATAACATAGTATCGAAAAATGTAAATAGCTGCATGTTATCGCAATATATATTTTTCGATTTAAAAATTTCCGATTCCATTCGGTACTCCAAGGCTTTATACAAATAAGCAAATTTTGATACACTACAGTGAATTTCCTTGGAAATGTAAATAATAACAAAACAGAGTTATTTAAATTTTATTGGATCAGAAAAAAGTATATGTATAGTGACTGAAATATCTATTAGTTGTCCAGTTTAAACAATAGAATAAAATTTAAATTAATTAATTTACTATTTTTCATCATTTAAAGTGAAAAAAAAACTTTATTTTGCTATGTCTTTACTTATTGTTAAATTTCAATCAAAAGATGACTGAAAACGTCCTCAAAAAATTAATACTTTTATATTACTTAATTATTTGTTATTTCAATTATATTAAATCTATATTTTTATTGTGTTTATTTATTTTTTTTAATCCAGTCTTTTATGATTATGTTTAAAATTTAATTACGCACTAATCATTGTTAATTTCAAAAATTATTATACGAAAATGAGTTTGATAAAATAAAATTTAAGAAAAATAATGAATTTGATTTTCACACACATATTTTAAAGTAGGGGAGAGTGGGGTTGAATAGGACGCAGGATGAATGGGACAATAGCTAGATTTTTATGTTTTGCAAGCACCAGAAACTTGACATTTTTTCTGATGTATGCCAGCACTGAGATCATTCATCAAGTGTAGTTTCAGAATCGTGCTATCCATAGAAGGGCATAAAAAAATTAAAGTGTCTTTATCAGCTGGTAATGTAAGTTTTTGCTGATTCAATTAGGTAGTAGTTAAGGCATTAACTATTTGCTTAACGTTAATCTCTTATATGGTGAAAAAGCATAATCTTTTATTGTGTTTATGATATTCAAGAAGAATATTTACAATTGTTCATTAAGCCTATTTCCTGTTTTATATGATCATGTGACGTTTGGGAGGAATGAGACACTCCCCACTATGTACTAATTTAAAATTTTACACAAGAATTATATTAAAACGTAAATTAGCCATATTGATTATCACGATTCTTAATTTTGAGAACTTAGCAAAATAAATTAAATTAATTGTTCTGAATTTTGTTTATAATAATTATGATTAAAAAAATTATAAGTTAGAATATTCAATGCAACTTAAATCAATAATAAAAAATATAAATTAATTAACTAATAATAATTTGATTAAAATCACAATTTCAATCAAGCTAGTTAAATAAATCCTGGTGATTATTAATGTAATACAGAATAGAATGCTGATTTTCCCGATCAGTCGGAAACAAAAATTTATCTAGATAATTTGTACTCTATTATAATGATTTATCTTTTTCTAGTGCCTTATTTATTTATTTATTTTTATATTAGGTCTTATAAGATTAAATTACCAAAGCCTAGAGCACTAGGAACTGTGCGAACCAAAGGACTTTTGCTTTTTGATGTTAATTTGAGTCAATACATCACCTTATGTTAATTTCAGTAAATTCATAGTGTGTAATAAAATCACATAAACTAATTTAACATTAAAAGTTTATGTACTTTCCATTTTGTTTTGTTTTCTTTGTTATTTTCAGTACTGTCCCATTTATCCCCAAACATGTCCCATTCATCGCCACCTATGGGGATGTCTCATTCATCCCCATAAATGGAACAATGCACATGCATGTAAAAAAAAAGAAAAAAAGAAAAAAATTAATTAAAAATGTTAACTTTTTATTAAAGTTAGTATGTCTATATGTAACTGATTACTGAAGTGTACTTATTAGCCATGTTACAAAATTCTGAATTACATATGGCCAACGTTATGAATAAAAACATGAAAAATGTCCCATTCATCCCCACTCTCCCCTATAAAGTTATGATGTAGGATTGGTTTTGGACAAAAAGCATTTTTTTAAACTATTTGCTCTATAACTATTTGAACATCTTCCATATTTATTCTCTTATTTATTTGTGTTGCATAAAGAATTCTGTTTAAGTCTTGAAACATAAACTGATTTTTTACCGAAAATACACGTTTTGAGCCACCTTAAATCCCAATATTAAGTTTTCTGTTTGTTTAAGTATTCACCTGTCAGTTTGTTATTAGCCTTATAAGAAACAGGTCGCTGGGGGAAGTCATACCTAGTATTCTAAATCTATGGCTACATTTCTTGAATTCTCTCTTTTTTTTTTAACGAACACATTTTTTACGCACAACAAAATACAAAAGAAATAAAATGCATTACATCTAAAGACAAAATATAAAGGCGTAGTTATTTACTTTTAAAGTATTTTAAAACATTAAATTTTAGTATTTTTTATCTTACTGAAGAAAGTGTTTTTTTTATAGAAGTATAACATATTGTGATTATTTATATGTACCAGATTATTTATAACACATACTTTTACAAAATATCTTATCATGTCAGAAGAAAAAATTATTAAAATTTAAGAAAAGTTTAATATCTCTATTGCAAAAACTTTCTATCATGAAATTTTTTTTATACAAATATCAGAGTAATATTTCTGTCGATGCATATAATCTAGCGCGCACAGTATCTCCGTAATGGTTAGCCAGAATTTAATGAAAGTTTAACAGCTTTTGCAAACAATTAGCTTTTTAACATTAAAAGTTTTGAAATTATAAGCATAATTATTCCAAAAATAATAATGATAGTTTAATAACGATTGTAATTTTTTTTTTTTTTTTTCAAACATTTGAATTTTCCAGCAAAATTATTTTTCATCATTTTAATTATAGGTTCACATTTTTCATCATTTTAATTTAGGGTATTTTTCCATGTGCACATTTTTTTTTTTTTTGACTCATGTGATGCATTATTTGCATGTAATCCTGATCGCAACTCTTATATCAACAAAAAATTACCTATGACATTTTTAAGAAAAAATAAATAATATTTAAAATGTCAAAATATTCTAACAGCTGTAATATATACATAAGTTCTTTTTAACCCTTCTTAAAATTTACAAGTTTCAAAATTAATAATTTTTCCAGTTATTGTAAAAAGAATTATGATTATTTTTTACTTATATTTCACCATTCAAAGATATCTGACCCCTTAATATGCGGTTACTGAATTTCAGAAAATAATATCTATCCAGCCCCATATTCATACGATAAATAAATTTTATTAATATTTCAATATTTCGAAAGTTAATATATTTTTAAAATAAAATACTATATTATTTATTTTGTTTATCAATAAATATTTAATACTCTCATACTTTGATGATTTAGTAAGAAATGTTGTTTATTTATAGATAGAACATATTTTGTTTATTTAGTTGTCGAAACCGAAACCGCTGTTTTGCATATGCGATTGGTTTGCTGTGATTGTATTAGTACAGTGCTGAGAAGAAAGAATGAATCTTAATGTCTCAGCAAATGTAAATATTTTAGAACCCGGATAGCTTCGGTACTCATTCTTTTTTAAAGTAGAATCACCATTTTTATTTTTACGAGGGACATCTGAAAATAAACAAATGTTTATGGAATATTTTGATTTTCTTTGGGAAACAGGATGGTGATATTTATAGTGCATTTAATTTTTCTATATGGGCAAAACAAAGAAAATTAAAGGAGAAAAAATATCTATTATTTTCATAGTTTCGCATTACTTTTACTTACGTTACAACATTTCGAATTTAAATTTCTCCTTTCATGCATGTAATCAGGCAAGTAAACTAATACATACTAACAAAGTCAGACCATCCATAAATGGTTTCAATATATATATTTACTAGGGGTGGGAATCGATTAAGAGTTTTAACTGGGTTAATCGTAGTTCATCAATCGATTAATCGGTCGATTAATCGTTTTTTTAAATTGGTTTTCATTTTTCTTTATATAATTTTATTTGAATGATGAATAAAACTCTCATATTGTGTGCGTGTGTATATATATATATATATATATTATTCATAAGTTTGACTGAGAAAAAAGAATTTTTTTTTTTGAAATTTTTTTGTCTAATCAATTATATCTGCTTCATAGCTGAAATTTTCAGAGTAATAATTGGTGACTTTAAGTGTTAATTTTATATAAATATTTTCACTTATTCGTTTTTTTTAATAAATTAATTTTTCAATTAATTTAAAAAAAAAAAAAAAAAACATTAAATGAATTTACACATATTTTAGTTTTATATTTACAGGCCTTGACCATCTCGCTTGTCACTATTTTTAAATGAATTCTCAAAATTTCATATCATTATCATAAAAATCTCGAATTCTTATATTTTAGTACTTCTTTGTCACTTCGAACTAGAACGCAGAATGTTATTTTCTGTTTCTACTTCAATAGTTACTATCAGAAATTCTGAACAGACAATAAACGCTTGAAGGTATTGTGAAACTCTGTTGACATTTCCCCCTTCAGAGGGATAGTGAAAATCTCAATTCCTTCTTTTCTTTAAAATTTGTAGCATTTCTATTTTTTGAAAGTTTCTTGTTTCTGAGAATACTATTACCCTAACCAACACTTTCTGTAGAAGGCTAAAGACAGGTGGTGTTGCTCCAGCATGCACATGGAGCGGCATTTTGTTTAATAACTGTCCTTTCCCTTTTCTGTATCAACTTAAGTGTAACAACTTCTTTTGAGAGGTTTTATTTAATTTTATTTATTTATTTATTTTATTTTATTTTATTTTATTTTATTTTATTTTATTTTATTTATTTTTTGCTTTTTCATTATTTGATGGATGTTTCTGAGAATATTTGTTAGCAAAATATGTGGAAAAATATTTTGTAGGCAGAACAGCAGTTTTACTTTAGTTCGTAGTTTGAAAATTTTAATCGGATCTTGAAAATTTTTAATTGAATTAATCGATCCGATTAACTCTATTAAAAAAATTGTTCGGGACTAAGCATTGATCGATTAACCGAACCGATTAATTGATTAATCGGCACAACCCTAATATTTACATATATTAAATTTTTACCTAAAAATACATCATTTATACTTTAAAAATCTTAACTCCAGGAATGATAAAAAAAAATTCACAGCATCACTAACAATTTTTTTCTGTATTTTTTTCTGTTTATTATGTACAGTCGGTAACAAAAGTCTCCGAACACTAGCGAAAATTTCTATGTAAAAAAAGCACACTTAATACAGTTTTGTTAAATAAATCCCTGTCGAATCCTGTTCTCAGTCGGTCTAAAAACAGGATTCGACAAGGATTTATTTAACAAAACTGTATTAAGTGTACTTTTTTTACATAGGAATTTTTGCTAGTGTTCGGAGACTTTTGTTATCGACTGTACATTACATAATATAATAAATTAAATATGAAGTAATAAGAAATTAAATAAGTTTATAAGAAATTTTCTGAATTTTAAAATATTTTTAAACGTTTCAAGAAATTATATTTATTCTGTTTTATAATTCAGTTTTCATGAGCGAATTTCAATTCCTGTTTCGAAAATACAAAGATATTCAAAATTCAAAATTCACAAAAACAAAAACAAAAAAAAAATATTGTACAATTTAAAGTTATTTTGGTTAATGAAATATATACACTCCGGCACAAAAGTTTAGCAAGATTTGCAAATGAGCAGTTTTTTACAATTTAAAAACTTATCTCTCGATGAAATATTTTCAAATATTGGATATTTAAAAAACTGCGTCTTTCTCATGTTTTTGAGTGAAGATTGGTTTAAGACAACATTTCGGGGGCTGGTAACAAATTGAGCAAAAACAGTAATGTTTGAGATTGTTAAGTAAACTAAATGAACTGTAACTTTAGGATATGCTAATATACGCTCAGTACAATTTGTGAATGAATTTGTGTGACAATAGAAAATAAAATAACGGAGATATAAGCATTTATTTCAAAACTTAAAAAAAAAAAAACTTTTTTTATTTATAATGCATAGAGTTTTTAACGAAAATTATTCTCACTTTTAGATAAGTTGGAAAAACACTTTTAAAACAATATACAGCAGTCGGAACACAAATATCTTAAATATCTCATGAAATATGAGCATCTTTATAAAAAAAACGTTTTCATTGCGCATGTGTGAAAGATAAAATTTCTTTATTGCATAGGTTCAAAGCTAGATGTACTGGGTAACTTTTATCAAAAGCACATTTGAATAAAGTAAAAATTAAGCAAATTATACGAAAAAGAACGAGCTAGATTTTAGATATTTTGCAAGACTTGAAATTTCTTAAGGGGTTTTTCACATGTCACGAAATTAATCTGAAGATCGAATTATTTCAATCCCGTTCCAAATGTGCTTTTTTGTGAAAAAAAAACCCCGCACCATCTCCCAAATCTTAGTAAATAAACAAAAATATGTTATAGTTACAAGCTTATAAGTGTTTTTTCACAAAAAAAATACATTTGGAACGTGGTTGGAATAATTCGATCTTCAAATTAATTTCGCGGCATGTGGAAAACCTCTTAAGAAATTTCAATTCTTGGAAAATATCAAAAATCTAGCTCGTTCTTTTTCGTATAATTTGATTAATTTTTACTCCATTCAAATGCAATTTTGATAAAAGATGCTCAGTATATCTAGCTTTCAACCTATGAAAAAAAAAAAAAAATGCACATGCGCAGTGAAAACGTTTTTTATAAAAAGGCTCATATTTCATGAGATATTTAAGATATTTATATTCTGATTGCAGTGTATTGTTTTAAAAGTATTTTTCCAACTTATCTGAAAGTGGGTTTAATTTTCGTTTAAAACTCTTTATATTATAAATAAAAAACATTTTATTATTTTTTTTTAATAAATGGTTATATCACCGATATTCAATATTCTATCGTCACACAAATTCATCCACAAATTGCATTGAGTACATTTTAACATATCCTAAAGTTACAGATCATGTCGTTCACTTAACCATACAGGGTGATGGTGATCACAAACATTATTGAATTTACTCAATTTATTACCTGCCCCCTAAATGTTGTCTTAAACCAATCTTCACTGAAAAACATGAGGAAGACCCAGTTCTTTAAATACCCAATGTTTGAAAACATTCCATCTATAAATATTTTTTTTAATTTAAAAAAACTGATCGTTTACAAATCTTGCTAAACTTATGAGCAGGAGTGTGTATATGTATATCGAAGATTTAGTATATTAAAAGCAGTGTTGGGCATAATTGATTAAAAAGTAATTGAATTACAATTGAATTAAAAATATATTTTTTTTGTCAATCGATTAACAAGTAATTGATTACAAATAAATTGAATTATTACAAATAAATGGAATAAGTAATTAAATTTATTTGTAATCAAGTATTTGTTGATTTATTGAGAGTAAAATAATTATAATTGTAATTTAATTGTAATTCAATTGTAATTCAATTACTTTTTAATCAATTATGCCCAACACTGATTAAAAGGTTTGATTCCATAAAGAAGCAAACATTATAGTGTAATTATATGCAGTTATCTGTTTATTAAAAATATAATAAAATTACAACTTCATATTTTGAAAGTTGGAAAATATATTTTCATTAAATATTCTTTCAATTATTATCAGATGTAAATGCTGAATAAACATTTTAAAATGTCTTATAAAATTAACTAATATATAATTAAATCAAGTTATTGTATTTGTATATTTATTATAGAAATTATTTCTCCTATCAGTTGTAATAGCAGATAACATGGAGTTTTAATCTAATGTATTGACTACTCAATGAACTATGTAATAAAGCATTTCAATTTCGAGAAACGCTTGCGACAGAAAGTTTTAATGAAGTTAGACAAAACGTTCAAAAACCGTATGATAGGAAGTTTGCTAACTGATTTCGAGTAAATGACGTTTCCGACGTTTTATTCAACTAGAATAGCGATAGTTGTGTGTTTGGAATGTCTAAATTGAAAGGCTTTAACAATATAATTTACACCACCAAAATAAGTTTTCAGTAATCTTTGTTGTTTGTGGTATCGAGAGTGCTGTTATTAATGATTGTGATTATTAACAACAATAAAACAATATCATATTTAAGTCAAACACTGCATGCAAAAATAATTTGATACGTTTATATTGCAGAGTTTATTCAAGTGAAATATATATAGAAATTAAAATGATATTCTAAAGAAATAAATTTTAGGCATCCATAGATAATGTAATTTTGTTATTCAGAAGGTAAAATTATGGTGCGATAAAAATTATTTTTTTATGATACTTCTTAAGTTACATTTCAGAAATAATAAATTATTAATATTTTATGCATATGATATATGAATATAAGCAACGCAATTCAAGTATGCAAAATACTGCTAAAGGAATAAATGCGTTTAACACACACACATATATATTTTATTATATTTTTCAATATTTTTGTTGTTTGTTGAATCGACAGTGCTTATTTTATTAACAGTTATTAATAATAACAATAAACCCAAAAAAATTATATTAAGCATTTCTTTATTAAAAAAAGAATTGAAATGTTTTTTAAACAGAGTTTATTGAATTGAATTACATATAATGATTAAATATTATATATAGTGATTATGTATAGTAATTAAAGTTATATTTTAAAGAACTATCTTTTTAAACGTCTATTGATAATATAATTTTATTATTCGAAAATAAAATTATAGTTGGCTAAAAATTATTTCTTTGTGATGCTCCTCATATTACATTTAAGAAATAATAAATTTCTAATATATTACGCATGTAGAATAAGAACATATGCAATGCAATCTCAGAATGTAAGTTACTACTACAAGAGAAATAAATAAATTTAATATGCACACACATATATTTTATAAAAGATAACTTATTTAATTAAAATAATAATAATAATAATAATAATAATAATAATGCAATAGTTTCGAAAAGCTGGTGGAAATATTTTATGAAAATATATTATGAAAATATTATGAAAATATTTTATAAATATTTTAAGAAAACTGGTATTTTAGTAGGTGAATCTATGGCTTATAAATGACACTATGTGTTCATAAATGTCGATTTATAAAAATGGTACTGAATGCTCAGTTAAATCAGCAAATTTTGCGAAAACATGTGATGGTTTTGGGGAGGGAGGGGGGGGGGGAAGAAACAAGAGAAATAATTAAACCATGTACTGAATGAGACAGTGAGCATTTCATGCATAAAAGAATGTCGATATTGGATATAAGTTCAACAGCTACAGCATTCTTTTTTTTTTCATCCATTTTGTAAAATTTATTTCAAAATATAGTGTTTTGAAAAACACTATATTTTGAAATAAATTTTATAACAACTATAAGGTAGATGAACCAAAGGTGGCCAGTGATCCTAACGTAGCTCACCTCCCTAAAAAGGATTTAATTTAATTTTTAATCACAAAATGGTGCTATTGCATTGTAAATCATGTATCTTCAGGTTATGTGACGGAATTTTAAGAGATTATCTTGATCGACTGCCGTTGTACGTAGTAACTTCACTTTAGAGGAGTAGTCGTTCTAATTTCCAGGTAAGACACTATTTTAGTTTACATGTGTTTAAGTTCTTAAAACTTTGATCTGTGATATATTTTCTGAAAATTTCTTTCTTTCTCTTTAACCGCATTAACTTCATTTCTAATTAACTTATAAGATTAAAAGTTTAATGCTATGCCAATGGCGACCTTATGCATGTTCTGAAGCAGGCCCAGATGTCGGGAAACCTTGAAACGCACCGGTAACTTAGCAAATAAATACGCAAATTAATGTAATAAAAGGAAATTTCAAAATTTCTGCTTAATTATCCAAAGAAAACATATTATCATTTATTATCCAACAATTTTCACACTATTTAGAATACTACAGACCTGCTGAAAGAAGCCAATGAATCCCAGAATAGAAGTCCTGAACTACTTTGTGCAAAAAGTGGTTGAAAGTCCTTTTGTATCAAAAAGTAAGATAAATAAGAAGAAAAAATCTGAAAAAAAGTGGTTTAACCACAATTTTAAAATGTTTTCACTATATGGGCCTCCTTTGAAACACTATACACTAAAGATGGCGCACAAGCTATAGTTTTCAAATTTTATTATTAAAATCCCTAAATTACATTTTACAAAGAAAATTATACTTAATATGTGTAAGAGATAAGTGTAGAATTTTACGAAAAAAAAATCCAGCCACATACACCCAACTAGAAAATTATAAAAAATTTTAAATCTTAACTATGGCCCCCCTTTGGGTCACCCACCTTACTTTTTCAATTCTAACACAAACAATTTAATTCTAAAAACCATTGTAGCGAATAATGAAGGCTGAAATATTTTATTATTTACTTACACCTGAGAACTTGAAGACAGTTTTGTAATTATTCAGTTTTATTCGATGGTTGTTTGGATTTAACGTCGCACTAGACAGCACAATGAGTTATTGATGA
The DNA here is from genome assembly GCA_963930645.1 of Salticus scenicus. Taxonomy (NCBI): domain Eukaryota; kingdom Metazoa; phylum Arthropoda; class Arachnida; order Araneae; family Salticidae; genus Salticus; species Salticus scenicus. Next base: position 116,545,499 of record OZ005650.1, on the reverse strand, counting down.
CGGTCTGGAACGCACCCCTAAGAATGATCCGAAAACATGCCATTACAATTTTGATCCTCCATGGAGGAGAAATTTTTATTCGAAGATTAATGCAGTTGGTAGAACTGACTACGAAAGATATCCATCAGTCAGACACCGATTCAACTAAAATTGCATTGTTGGATAGTTCAGACCGTTAGAATCATGAAACACATTGAATGCATCGTCAAAATAAATCGTCTACAAACTATAAAGAACGATATGAACTTTGAGACACAAAGAACTATAAGAAGAATCCAATTCCCAACTGGTACCGAAGTTTTCTTCACATTGCAAAAGAGAAAACACTTGCTAAACATGCTAAAATGTGATTGGATATTCCAGAGGTACAATTTTAGCTTCATTCAAAGAAGAGGATTGTAGCTTCTCTAGGAAGATACGTGAGTCATATATGTTTAAACGGAAGCTAAAATTTTAACATTATGGAAATCAGGCATAGGATCAGTGTTTGAAGAATGACTAACCGGTTTAAATATATATGACTCATCCATCTTCCTAGAGGAAGTCTCTACGAAACTTCAACCTTCTCCATTGAATGAAAGTAAAATGGTACCACCAGATTAACTAATCCTTTTTTTTTTTATACGTTTTTAGTTACTAGTTTGTAACTGTTGTTTTCGTGACGTGTTGACACTGATGAAGAATTACTTACAGACAAAAGGTTTATCTTGTTTTAATGTTTGTAATCGTTCTTTTATATTTATATTATTGTAAATAAATATCACATTTTAAATGCTGTTTTATTTGTACCATATGATAGCAAAAACTAATAAAGATACCTCCGTCTACAAAATGTAAACGTCTTTAAGATGTAATGCACAATTATAGTTTAGAGAAAATACTTTTTTTTTTTTTTTTACTTGTATCAAATATGGTTTATTCAAAATATACAACTTTAAGATGAAAGTGTGTACATAGAAAAATAATCATACGAGTGACTGCTTTGTCATCATTTTATTTCACCTCAAGAGAAAGTTTAATGTATTCCTGTTGGATGCACTTAACAAAAAAAAAAATATTCCTATCATTAATTTTTTCGTCGCAGACTGATTTTATTTTGGATGGTTTAGATTAAATAAATCTAAGTTATGTTTATCCTCTTTAATTTTGTTAATATTTTTTCCTCTACCCTTCCTATCTCATTTTTTTATCGTCTTTCATTTTGCATATTACATAAAATTTAAAAGTGAATGTCAGGCAGATTTGATTAAAAATCTGGCTTTATAATATATCCAAATGAATTGGTGTAAATATTAAAATGTAAATATAAATTAAAGATTCTATAACATATCTTATAAAAACAACCAAACATATAGCAAAATCCAATAAAGTATAATATGTGTATGTATATACGTAATAACAGAACTTTATAAATCAGTTAATATGTATATCAATTCACTTTGGAATTTTATGTAATATCATAATTGCATTTCTTTACTTGGATGGTCCCTTGACGCGTTCAGTTGAGGTGGATCCAAAGATAGCAATTTGGTTTTCGACCAGTCTAGATAACTCCTGACTAAGTAATCCGTTTCGGACATAACTCGATACGTTAATGTCAAATTAGATGTTTAAATTATTCTTAATAATACTCAGTTATCATTTTCAGTGTTTTTCTGTATGTTTTCTTCCTATATGGATTATTAAAAGAATCGACTAAAATAAATCCATTAATTTCCAAAGATATGTTAATTTACAGGGTAAATCCACTTGCATAGGAAATCCTTTCGTCTTAATAATTTTAAAAGATTTTCGAAATTGTATATTTTCATTATTTACAAACACGTTTAAAATTCAAATAGAAATATAAATTAAGAAATCAATATAACTACATATCAGGAATGAAACATCTTATACATTTTTTTTTTATTTAAATACTACCTTATCATACGGTATCAAACAACATCAGGTAGTTTTTGAAAATATATAAATAAATAGCAAAATAACGTTTTATTCTCAAACGTATTTCATTTCTTTGATATTCATAGAAGATATTGTTCAAATAAAAATCCGTAGAAACGAGTTTTGATACATAAAATTTCAACTGAATTTACATTTTGAATATAAGGTACTATTCTTTCATCTCGATGAAGCACTTAGCTTAATATTTGTTAATATTTTATTGAAATATACATACATTTTTATAAAATTATATTTGACTGCTAAATAAATCTCTATTTATATATATTTACTAATTGGCATCAGAGAAAACTTCCATTGTATATAGAAGTTTCTTTAAAGTAGAGGAAAATAATTAAAATGTATTATATACAGATGGGTGACAAAATAACGTGAACACTTTCACTTTTTTACATTTTGTCAAATATCTTGAAAGGTTCTTAAGAAATCATCTTGAAAATTTTGGTAGTGTAAATAACATCCTATACCTCATATTTTACAGTAAAAGTTGTGTCATGAAAAGGCAAACGGGACCAGTAAAAAATTAAACAAAAATCTTTTTTGTTTTTTTATCACCCTGTAAAGGATAAAGCTTTAAATGCATTTTGGATGTAGCACGTGATTCTGAGGATTTTGCTCATTATCTGTATAAAATTTTATGAGGCTGCCACATATATTCGTGTAGATATAACAGTTTCTTAAAAAAATTGCAAAAAACAATTTCCACTTTTTTAATTATAACACGTAGGGTATTAGACACAGTGCAAAGCCATTTTCAGGAAATCAAGAAATACTACATTAGACACAGCACACAGCAATCAGAATGAAAAAAAATTAATATCTTACGAAATACGAGCACTTTTACTAAATATTTTTTTACTAAGCATACGCAAAACTTATAAAAATTTCATTTTCATAATTTAATAGCCAAAGATATTGAGCAACTTACATGAAAACCCCAAACAAATATCAAGTAAATTCAATACTGTTTTGACTTTTTTTTTCCTAAATCTAGTTTTGCCGTAGCAAAAGTTCTTAAACAATATAACTTTAAAATAATTTTCTCACCCATAAATAAATTTGTCCTTTCTAGAATAAAACGCCCTGTTGATACGCATAACTCTTAAGGTATATATATTATTCCTTGTCAATGTGGACAATCATATATTGGCCAAACAAACAAAAACTAAAGTTTCGCGTTAAAGAACACATAAGATGTATTCAGAAACAAGAAACTAAAAAATCGGCCATTGCTAAGCACTGTTGGGAAATAACCATAATTTCAACTTTAATTCAGGTAAAATAACACTACTCGGCATGAAAATCCTCTGACACCAATTCAGCATATCCTTATGTAAAATGACCTCCTGAATCCGAATATGACCACCATTTTGCCCAATCACCCACCATTTTCTAGATACACCCCCTCCCTCATTTTTATCATTGTTTGATAATTTTCTACCAATCAGTTTGATTTGGAGAGGAACGATGATTATTTTAACCGTTAAATGTCTTCTGAGCTTAGGAGCTACAGAGGTAGAAAGTTCTAAAACACGAACATTTGTAGTAAGGAGGATCTTTGAGGGGATTTGTGCCCTGAAAACAAAACAAAATAAATAAAAAGAATCAGTTTCTGTTTCTTTTTTTTTCCGCAATATTTCTCTTATTTTTTACATATTCCAGCTTCCAGTTTGCCATTTTCTTACCAAAACACCCCAAATAATAAAAATTATACCGTGAAGTTTTTTCCAAAATGTTGGTGAGTGGAGTAAAGTCTCAAAGCCCTCGCAAGAAAGTTTGACTGATTCACTGTACAGTCGGTAAGAAAAGTGTCCGAACACTAGCAAAAATTCCTATGCAAAAAAGTACACTTCATACGGTTTTCTTAAATAAATCCTTGTCGAATCCTGTTCTTAGTCAGTGTAAGAACATGATTCGATAAGGATTTGTTTAACAAAACCGCATGAAGTATACTCTTTTTAAATAGAGTTTTTGCTAGTGTTCGGACACTTTTGTTACCGACTGTACGACATTTGCTTTCAATAACTCACACGTTAAATGTTTTGAGCAGTAAATATGAACAGTAAAATCTCCTGCTTTGATTCGTGTTAAAGGTCACTCTTGTCATTGTAGTCGTCAGTCGTTATGTACCTTTAGTACACGTTTTGCGATAAGAGGGTGAACTTTATGGTGTTCTCGATGGTGGTGATCTTGTGTGGTTATCTTTAACACGTGTCAAAGGAGGATATTTTACTGTTCATGTTTTACTGCCCAAAACATTTAACGTGGGAGTTATTGAAAGTAAACGTCGTACAGTGAATCAGTCAAACTTTCTTTTGAAACAAACTTTCTTTCTTTTTCTTCAAACTTTCTCGGGCTTTGAGCCTTTACTCCACTCGCCATTATTTGGGGGCGTTTTGGTAAGAAAATGGCAAACTGGATGCTGAAATATGTAAAAAATAAAAGAAATATTGCGAAACAGAAAAGAAACTGATTGTTTTTATTGATTTTCTTTTATTTTCTGGGCACAAATCCCCTTAAATTTTCTCCTTACTCCAAACGTTCGTTTAGAACTTTATACCTCTGTAGCTCCTTAGGTCAGAAGACATTTAACGATTAAAATAATGATTCTTCCTCTCCCAATCAAACTGATGGGTATAAAACTACCAAACAATGATAAAAATTAGCGAGGGGGTGTATCAAGAAAACGGTGAGTGATTGAGCAAAATGATGGTCATGTTCGAATTCAGGAGGTCTTTTTACATAAGAATCTGCAAGAATGGCATCAGATCTCGATTTTTTTTTTTTTTTTTTTCTGCAGAGCATTGTAATCTGCCGGTTGAAACACTTACATGAACTCAATTTTCTAGAATCTTTCCATATCTAAATAAATCATAAAAATATCATTAATTGCGATTTTGCTGTGTTAGAATATTATAGACTCCGAAATTCATATTTAATAATTAATCTAGAACTTTTCATTTAAAAGACTCTAATTTTCAGTATGCGTATATGTAGATGTATCAAACTTAATGTTCCGCATTTTTGTCACACCCTGCGGTTTTCTCAAAGTAGATGTATCCTCTTTTATATCTTTCGCCTCTGTAAAAGGAATTCAGTTGTGTATATGTAAGTGCTTCTTATAAGAAGAACGAGCCTTTGGCTCGCTCTCTAAACAGCATAATTTTTATAAATAATCAAGAAAGTTCACATTTACAATTAATTTCTTACTCAGTACTAAACAACAAGTGAAACACCTGAAAAATGCTTCTAGATTTATTTTCAGAATAAAAAGTTTTAAACTCGAGACGAAATTGTGCAGTGGAGAGTATGGAACAAAAGCAATTAAGTGTAAAAAAAAAATTCATATCGGTAAGAAGATTTACAGGTAAGCGAAACTTTACTTACCTATATCTATGCTGAAATTGCTATATTATTTGAACCTTTTAAATGCATAACATTTTTCAAAAAAGTAAAAAAGAGTGTATAAAGTGTACTCACGCCTAATATAAAAAGAATATTTTATTCAATTATTATGCTGTACCCCCTCTCCCGAACTGTTGAAAAAATTACATAAAATCCACATATTCTTATTTTTATATCGCTTTCTACATCCCAATTTCCTATTCACTTAAGCTCCAGTTTCTGAAATTCCTATTGGTTGCTATTGTGATTCTATAATCCGCTTCGCTACCTATATACATGAGCAATAATTCACTACGTCTTTCTGCACTGATAACAGTACGCGTTGCAGTGCCGAAACTGCAATCTGCGCTTAATATTTTTTACATTGGCGTCTTTAAAGTTGTGCAATTATTGATATTTATGTTCTGCGTCAAGTCTAGTTATTTATTCATTTACTATTTTCTTGATATGATTTTTTATTTCCGAATACACGATGCTGTAAATTATATGTATTGTTTCTTCCATTTAGAATGATTTTTTATTCAGCCAGGTTGGCTGTCATTCTGTCGGTTTCTCAGCCACTTTTATGCTATATTTTGACTCAAGGGTTATCCCTATGGATATGAGTGACCACGTATGACCATGAGTCACTCGTGAGTGACACATGAGTGACCAGTGACCTGCGAGTAACCAGTGTGTCACCCTTGTGTGATCAGTGAGTGACCCATAAGTAACTCAGAATATTAGAAAATTTTACAGGATTTGAAGGATTTCAAAACCTTCGCGTCCTGTTCCTTTCGGTTTTGAATTTTAATTTCGGTTTTTTAGTTTTAATTTTAAAAATAATATTTAAAAAAAGGATGCTAATAATAATGCATTCTTTTTAAAAAGGCTACTGAATGCAGCGGAAACCGAAAGCCATGCTTTAAGTAAATTCAATAGTTTTTAAGCTATTGCATAGCTTCTATCGCGGGCTTTGAGCGCGGCGACCGAATCAAGAAATTCCGTAACGAAAAAAAACCTAACACAGTTCGGCAGACAGTTAGTTCGGCAGACTTCGGCACTTCAAAACGAAATTTCACAAAATCCTTCATTTCTCAAACAAAAAAACAGATATCCGTAAAATTTTTGCTTTAAAATATAGCTAATAGAAATGTCTAAAAATCAGTTTCTGGAATTTTTGAAATTCGGTCCCCAAGGGGGGCAAAACGTGATTTCACATGCGTAAAACGTGATTTCGCATAATCCTATATATCTCAAACAAAAAAAAAAAAATAGATAAACGTGAAATTTTTGCTTTAAAATATAGCTAATGCAACTATCTAAAAATCAATTTCTGGAATTTTAGAAATTCAGCCCCCAGGTGGGGCAGCAAGCGGGGGGCAATCTAGCAAAAACAAATAGAAACACAGTTAGGCTGTTCAAAATTGGTACAGATAGGTTTTAAAGGCCTGCAAGTCGAATGGGGATATTTTCGATTGTGTAAAGTTATTAGGAGGGGCGAGAAGGGGGGAGGGGAGGGGGGGGGGAAATAAAAATAGTGTCACATCGTTCAAAATTGGTACATAGAGGATTTCGATACTTACAAATCGATTGAGGATGATTTTGAATTTGTAAAATTATTAGGAGGGGCGGGTAGAGAGTGAGGCGGTAAAGGGGGGCTATGGGGCAAAAACAAATAGAAATACAGTTAGGCCGTTCAAAATTGGTACAGATAGGTTTAAGAGGCCTGCAAGTCGAATGGGGATATTTTCGATTGTGTAAAGTTATTAGGAGTGGCGAGAAGGGGGAGGGGAGGGGGGCAAAAAAATAAAAATAGTGTCAGATCGTTCAAAATTGGTACATAGAGGTTTACGATACTTACAAATCGATTGCGGATGATTTTTAATTTGTAAAATTATTAGGAGGGGCGGGTAGGGGGGTGGGGCGGTAAGGTGGGCTATGGGGCAAAAACAAATAGAAATACAGTTAGGCCGTTCAAAATTGGTACAGATAGGTTTAAGAGGCCTGCAAGTCGAATGGGGATATTTTCGATTGTGTAAAGTTATTAGGAGGGGCGAGAAGGGGGAGTGGAGGGGGGCAAAAAAATAAAAATAGTGTCAGATCGTTCAAAATTGGTACATAGAGGTTTACGATACTTACAAATCGATTGCGGATGATTTTTAATTTGTAAAATTATTAGGAGGGGCGGGTAGGGGGGTTATGGGGCAAAAACAAATAGAAATACAGTTAGGCCGTTCAAAATTGGTAAAGATAGGTTTAAGAGGCCTGCAAGTCGAATGGAGATATTTTTGAGAGTGTAAAGTTATTAGGAGGGGCGATAAGGGGGGAGGGGAGAGGGGGGGCAAAAAAATAAAAATACAGTTAGATCGTTCAAAATTGGTATATAGAGGTTTTCGATACTTACAAATCGATTGCGGATATTTTCGAATTTGTAAAATTATTAGGAGGGGCGGTAAGGGGGGACTATGGGCAAAAACAAATAGAAATACAGTTAGGCCATTGAAAATTGGTACAGATAGGTTTTAGAGGCCTGCAAATCGAATAGGTATATTTTTGAAAGTGTAAAGTTATTAGAAGGGCCGGAGAGGGGGGGGTACAGAGGGGCAAAAAAAATAGACTTAGATCATTCAAATTTGGTACATCGAGGTTTTCGATACCTACAAATCGATTGCTTATATTTTTGAATTTTTAAAATTATTGGGAGGGTGCGGGAAAGGGGGTAGGGAGCGGAAGGGTAAAAAATAAAATAAATAAATAATTATAATTGCATAAGTTGCTAAAAAATGCTATGCACTAGCTTTACCGCGGCAGTCCCCGAGTGCCACACGTATTTTTTATTTTTTTTTTTTCCTTAATAAAGTGATTTAAAATATAGTGATTAATATATATATATATTTATTTCCTTTAAATATATAACAAGTGAAGCAAGCAAAGCCTGCTATTTCTTTATAAAATTTTGTCTATATCCATATACTGCATTAATCAACGATATTTAACAGATGCTATTTAAAATTTAAATAAATTCAAAACTGAAATTTATTCAGATAACGTTTAAATTGTTTAAGAACTTAGAATTATTTTTTTAATATTATCAATAAAGTTATAAAGAAAGAAAAAATTGATAAAAAATACATAATTGTAGAGACGTACACATTCTATTCATTTATTAAAGTTCCATTTACCTATATTTAATTTGTTTTAATTATAGATTTATTAACATATTATTCAGCTTTTGTTCTGGTTTATAATTATTTATTTTCCTAAGAAAAAAAAATCTCAAACTAAATTCTCTTTAACTTTTTGCCGGTTGCATTTAATTTCACTCCTCTTGTCACTGTTGCCAAATTTAGGAACTTTTTATATAATATCCACCTTTTAAATTTTAACGATTTAGCGTGTTAAATCCAATAAAACTCTAATATTTAACAAAAAATATTTTACATAAATTTTGTAATATGGGCAATATATATATTGAATAGATAAATATATTATTAAATAAGATTAGGAAAATTAAATTCATAAAACTCTGCTTCTTTCAAAGTCTTCACATTCTTAGTTTTTTAAACTACATATGAAATCCATATAGAATATAATTTCATAAATACTTTCATTCTTTTATTGCGCGTAGAAAATTAAAATAAAACAAAAACAAATCCTAAAAACATTTCACCTAGTATGGGATAAAATATAGCTATAAAACTAAATCGTTGATATATCGGTTAAAAGAGGCTTAGAACAACCTGTAAGGAAATGTGCCCAAAAATAAGTAAATTTTCTTTTTAGAAAGTATCTAATAAATGTTATGTTTCTGCAAAGTCCAATAGATGTTAAAATACAGTGTGGTCCCAATTATCCGTGGAATAGCTTTCGTGGATAATGCATATTGCAGAAAACCGCAAAAAGGCTGGAAATGGGGAGTAAATGACTTAAATATTGTAGTGAAAAAATTATATTGTTTCTAAACTATAATAAAAAAACATGTTTGCGTGTCATTGTGTCTGTATATCCAAAGCTTTTTAGGAAAACGGCTGATCGCAGAGCTACACACATTTGCGTGGAGGTTCGTAATGACCGCTCCTGATGCACCTCGAAGCCTGATTTTCGAATTTTTTAATAATTATTATTTTTTTATTAATTAAAATGTGTTAATTAATTAAATGTCCTTCTAATTTCTGATAAATTCGCCATTTAAATGTTAACCATAATTTAATTGTTGGCAACTTTTTTCGACAGAAAAAAAAGTACATTTACATAAAATGAGGAAAATAAATTAGAAATCTCAGTCGTATCGTTACAAATAAAGTACCAAATGAAAGGGGCAATTTTTGTGAATCCGACGGATTAAACAGTTTATCGATCTGATAATTAGATTTTTAAAATTAACTAAAGTATGAATTTTAGGTGGCAACAGCAGAAGATTGTATGGAAACCGCTTGGAGAAAAAAAATCTGCTACTCATTAAGTCACATGTTTTTGAAGTGGGATTAAAAATTGCAGTTTTCAAATTTTTTTAAATTTTCTCTAACGAACACAAAAATAAAATATACAAAATACAACCTGTACAATACAAGACAAACTTGCAGTTCAAATTTCATCAATTTTGGTTAACAAACAAAAATTTTACTTTTTTTTTTTTTTTTTTCAAATTAAATTTTATTCTAAATTCGAAAAAAATTATGTGATACGATACATTAAGAAATTGGGTTTTAAAAGTTTTTTTAAATAGATTATTTAAACTCTATGAACCATATTTTTTATTTTACCAGTTCCATTAACAGATCCTCCTGGGCGATTTTTTAAATTTTGGTGTTGAAGTACACCGAATGTTTTTCAACAAGAAGTTTAATATGGCAACACTCATTTTAATCTAAGTAGCGCATCAAAAAAAAAAAAAAAAAAATATTATAAAGTATTCCAAAAATAAAAAATATATATATTAAACCTAAACAGTAGTCACATAAATGATTTATTTTAGTAGAAAGTTTAAAGAAAAAATGCAGTTTTAAAGATAACAAATTTATTTCAGCAAGCACTATTTTAAACCTAAAAACCATTAAAAATATAAACAGAATAGGAAGGATTCTTACATATAAACAAAAAGGTGTCTGATAAAATTATTATCAAAATAGTCTTCCCCTTTTCATACAAAAAATAAAATAAATAAATAAATTGTTGCTAATATGGCGACAAAAATTAAAAAGACGCCAATGGAGCAACATAATAAATCTGTGTAGCAAGATAACATTTACATATATTTACATATATATATATATACTAATCACTATGCTAATTTATCATACAAATAAATGAGCCTCTGTGTATGACTGCACTTGCACGCTGTCGAACAGAAATATTTCATTAATTCAAATTAATATTTAAATAAATAAATAAAAATAAAACTATGTTTAATGGGAAATATATATAACCATAAAAAGGTTAGTTGTCTAAAATACGGCAGAAACAGCGCTCATATCATATTGTTACAGGGGACTTAGTCTTATTGTTACAAGGGATTAAGTCTAAAATGGTGATAAAAATTCAAAAGTCGCCAAAGAAAACTATATTAAGGCTGTACTATGATCAAGTATACAAACCAGGAATTATATATAACCACAAAAATTAATTGTCTTGTGCGACAGACGTAGCCTGTCTTAACATGTTGTAATATTTGGCGTGAAATTGCTGTAATTTTATGGTTGATCCGACAAACAAAATAAACATATGAAATAACGTAAAAGCAAATGTCATGTGCACCACGTACAGTGTTGTTCATATATAACTGGGATTCAAATATAAAAGGGATACTTCAATTTTTTCAATACTATCTATTTCAAAACTGTTATCTAATAAGCACCTAAATGGAAGCCCACTGGCATGGCATTGTCGCAGGTAATGGGGACAGGCGCCCGAGATTTAGCGGATGACCAAATCGCTGCCGAAGGCAGCAGGGACCTGAAGCGAGGTTTAGAGTAATTTCAGTATTTTGTTTTATTTTATTTTCATAAAGCTATATGGAGAAGAGTTTCCAGTAAATTTAGTGACCAGCGAAGCGGGCAAAGCCTGCTAGTTGTATATAAAACATAATACAAACATTTAAAATATTCATAATCTAGTAAAAATATTTGTATTTTACATACTATAGGTTGTAAAAACAATTAAAAAAAATATTTACGATGAAGCCAAGGTAGAATTTGTAAGCTACTTTATGCACTAAATTAATAGTACCACAGACTGATACTATTTACATATATTCCGGAGCATCTTAAATACCCACCACTTTTGTAAACACCACTTTATTTGTAGTGCAATTTTCTGCAATAAACAAAAACAAAAAAAAAAAAATGCGGCAAAATTTTTTCCAGTATGTAATGATGATTAAATAAGAAAAAACATTCCCTTCAAGTGTATTGGTGTGAAAATAAAAACTAATATTCACAATGAACTGGAATAAAATGACTTGTTGGAATGTCTGGTAGTTTGCTGTATTGTACAAAAAATAATACAAAATCAACAAAACTCTTTATATTTACATTTTTGTCTTTAGAAAACGCTTTTATTTTATTTATTTATTTATTTATTTTTTTATTATTATTATTTTTTTTTTATGTGTGTGTGTGTGTGTGTGTGTGTGTGTGTTGAGAAAACCTTTTTTTCTGATCCCGCTCTTTTCCTAACCGCAACGCGTATAATCCGCTCGCCGATAATCGGGAGTTTGTTTAAAAAAGAATCGATTATCCTTAAATCTAATCCACACCTATATATTTAAAAAATATATTCTTCTAATTCTTCATAAAATTATATTTATTAGTGTTATATTACAGTGTCCACAAAATTTATATAAGACACAGGTATTGATAAACATTTTCTAAAAATTGTATTCAGGACTTCCGAAAAATTATGAATTTGATAAAAACCAAAAGATAAAATTCTTTATGACACCAATAAATTATTTTTATATATATAAAAAAAATCAGATGAAATTATTATAATTCTATATGATAAATTAAAGTCATAGTATTATAATAATAATTTGTTTTCAATTTCACATTCCTTTTTCGAATGTCATTATATATAAAATATTTTTTATTGATTTTTTATTTATTCATTTATTTATCTTATTAATGTTTTAAAGGAGAATTATAACAAAAAGTAGAACGAGAAAATAGAATGAAAAAAAAAAATCTTTAAATAAAAAAGAAACTTTTACACAATAGATAAATGGTCCTTAGAAAATCATTATAAACAATAACATCAAAAAAATGTTTTCAAACAACACAGCATATCATGAACTTTCGAATCTCTGCCAAATCCATGACGTCATGATTGTTTTCAGACGATGTTAAAACAGAAATGTATTCGAAACAACTGGATGAGAGCCAGTTACTCCATTCAGGCCAGTGTGATCTCCTGCATCTAGTCGTGACTGAAAGGGATGCTCCGAAGGGTATTTTAATATATTGATAGAAAGGAGACGAAATTTTCGACACGTTTGATAGAAGTGCTTTGTATTCTGATGCATCAATGTGACACTGTATTTTATGGAAGACAGGGGGATTACAAAAAGTTTTAAAGGTTGTAAAGAAGAGTATTTTTATTGATCTAAATTAAAATGTGAAGAAAGTTTTGAAACATTAGATTGAAGAAGTGCTTTGTATTCAGATGCTACTATGTACCACCATATATTTGGGAAGACTGAAGGATTATATAAAAAACTTAAAGGTTGTAAAAAGGGTATTATATTGATCAAAATTTAAATGTGAAGAACAATTTTAAATTTTTGACAGAAAGAAATGCTTTGTATTCAGATGCTTCTATGTAAGACAGTATATTTGGAAAGAATGGAATATTATAGTGAATTTTGAAAGGCTAGAAAAAAGGATATTATATTGATCTAAATTTAAATGTGAAGGAAATTTTGGAATATTTCATTGTAAAAGTGCATTGTATTGAATACTTTTTATTGTAGCCGGATATATTTGATAATACCGAAGGATTATGAACAATTTTGAGGATTTCATTACAGTTTAAGAGATAATATTATTTATAGAGATGTTCATGCATATATATTTCTAGAAAATAATTCGCAAGAACGATGAAGCTCCTAGTTAAGTGTGTATAGTAATATTTTGAAAATTTCAAGTTAGATTTATCATAAAAAATATCCTTTTATTTTCTTTTTAATATAATTTAAAAATATAATTGAAGGAGGGATAAAAGTTCTCCAAAGTATTGTTAATAATGGATAATATTACATCTTGTGAAGCGCATTTTATAAATTTAAGAGATCTAATTCGCGAGCAAAATATATCTTTAAAACACATTCCTTATTTAGGAAATGATAGCGATATTTTCAGAAGCTTAGATGTTATAGGTTATGTAAAACTTATCGTATATGCTGTGATAATGACAGTTGGCTTATTTGGAAATCTAACCGTCATCTTGACAGTTGCTTTCATCAAATCTGTTAGAAACGCTATCAACTTTTACGTCACTAATCTAGCCATAGCAGATGCAATGATCTGTGTATTATGCATGATACCGCATGCACTCACTCTCTATACATTAAATAGATTCGTTTTGGGTGTATTCATGTGTAAAATAACAACTTTTACACAAAGTAAGTTAAAGTTTCTTACTTCTATAGTGTGACTATAATTACATTATTTCTTTTAAAAATTTATTTTGAACCCTGTTCATTTATGAAACATGTTTATATTTCTGTATGTACAATATTTTGTTGGATTTTTTCTAAAATAAATTTTATGAGTTTCCATTATATAACCTACTATATTGCCTAAAAAAATTATTATTGATTTATTACTCTAGTTGAAGCAAAGATATTTATTTATAAATTTTTTAACCATTTTTAAGGGGATTCTAGATGTTACATTTACTTATTTATTGTTATTATTATTATTTACTGATTTAAAGTTACAATGTTTCCATATATATACATTGAAATACACCGATGTTAAGTTCATTAAAATTTCTCAAAAACTATTTAAAAAAAAAAAAAAATCAGAATTTTGAATTTTTCAGAAGATTTTATAATATTTCATGTTAGCTAATTCTTTTATATTTTTTTTTTCTCGGTTTTGCATTATTATATAGTTTATTAATATATTATAAATATATTTCCCCAAAGTAATATGTTAAAAATATATTACTCTGGGGACTGATTAATAAATTAATTTATATACATGCATACATATATATATATATATATATATATATATATATATATATATATATATATATATATATATATATATATATATATATATATATATATATATATATAATATCAGTTATTCAACAAAAAATTACAAAACAAAATCGATAAAGAAATCCAAATGTATTTAAAAAATCTTGTTAAACTATATTTCTTTAAAATGTATGGGAAAAAAATGAAAATTCGTCATCAAGGAACATTTAAAAAAAAAAGAATTATAAGGACTTTTTAATTAAAAAATTTTAGCGATATTTTAATATTGATATATTTTGACGCATATGTATGAAAACTTTTATAACTTGAAGAAAGTAATTTTTAAAATCTATTTTCGACTTCCACCATCCCATAAACAATTTAGTATTTAAATTTATTTTCTTTATTCTTAAACACTGTTTAATTTCGAATGTTAGATACTCTACAGTGTCTCCGCTAATATACAGCCATTAATAAATTTCTTAACGTAAGCTGTTCATGTATGGTTCCAAACAGAGGAACACTCGAAATTATGTAAAAATCATTTTAATATTAATAAAAAAAATTAAAAAAAAAAATAAAGATATTTATTAATATTTATTCATTGCCTGTTGGATCTTTCTTTTTTATGAAAAAAAAAAAGACTATACTTTTACTGTTTAAACTAAGCAAACGTTATATAACATCGAAAAACTTAAATAACTGTCTATAATTTTTCCGAAAATTTTTTACGATGAAAGATTGTGCAAATTCTTTGATATAGTTTTTTAAAATGTTTAAAATTGATCAAAATTTCTTTCTTTCTTACAATCATAATGTTTAAATATGCAAATATTTTTAATTTCGTTGTTAACGGAATTGTTTATATTTAATAACAAGTTTTAATAGACATGATTACCGAAAATCACCGAAACCTATATTCATGACGTATTCAAACATAATTAATTAATTATTTTTTTCAGCAGTTAAAAAATTAAATGAGGGTACATAAATAATGAAACTTTCAGTTTTATTATTATTATTATTATTATTATTATTATTATCAATACTCAAATGATATATTTAAAACCCACAATAACAATTTCCTTCCACAGAAAAATTATTTTTAAACTAAACGTAATCTTTTAAAATTTCTGTTCAACTATAAATCAGCATTTGCAATGTCAGTAGAGTTTTGTCTTTTTTAAAAACAAATTCATTTTTTATTAAATCATAGCAGCAACCTTAGAAAGAATGTGTGTTTCAAAAATGTAGATTAAAAATAACATAACTTGCAAAAGACATTGCGACAACAAATTTCAGTTCCTAAAAATATGTCTGCATAAATGATATATCAATATTTAAACAGTAAAAATAAAAATAATAATAATAAAGTTAAGAAAACATTTAGAGTTCTAGTTAATAATTTTATTGTAAATTTTCCCGGAAATGATATTCCAGAGGCTATATTCTAAAAATGTGTATAAGTAGAAAGATTAATTTATAAAAATACACAATATAGATTCCTAGAATATTTACTAAAAAATATTTTAATACTTTCCGTGTATAAATCGTAAAATATGTTCTTTTATTGCTTTTAATTTATTTCTTTTTATAGCATGCTCAAAATGTATCTATAATTGTCTTTATATGATTATAAATTTTTCTTCTTAACTAGGATTAAAAGTCATTTAAAAACATCTTTTCATAAAATATACGTTTAAAATACTTTATTGAATTTTACATTATTCTACATTTAATTAGTTAAATCGAATCTATAAACATAGTATTAAGGATACATGCCATACAAACTTTCTTGTAAGTTATTTTGTTGTTCTCTATTATTATTCTATTAAATATAAATTATATGACCTAAGGATTGTATAAAATTATTTTTTATAAGCTTATTTTTCCACAAATAGACTATATAATGAAACTTTTATTCATTTTGTCTACGGATATTACTCAATCACTCGATCACTTTATATATAGATATATTGTTACATAATGGTCTGTGTTATTAGTGTGAGAAGACCCTCCAATTCCGTTATTTATGGCTTGGAGAAACCGACCAGGATGTAGGCCTAATTTAAAAGACTGCAAAGAGAAATATGATGCTTGATAAGAAAATAATTCTAGCTTTCAAGACAAAAAGTGAAAATATCACTCGGAATCAAGAGCAAATTCTGAAAGAGGCAGCAAAATTTTATTCAGAATTGTACAGCTGACCAGAGCATTTCAGTGGTTCACCTACCTCATTAAATACAAACGACGCTATACCAGCAATATTGAAGGACGAAATAGCTATGGCAATAAAAGTAATAAAAATATAAAAGCTTCAGGAGAAGACAAAATCTTTGTGGATATTTTAAAAGAAGCAGGGAATGAAGCCATTAAAGTTCTTACTGAACTATTCAATAAATGTATAACATTATGGGATGATCCAGAGGAAAATGCCATCATAATTTTACTGTTTTAAAAAGAGGAAAAAAAAAGGTATTAGAAACTATCCACCAATCAGACTGCTCTAAATTTTGTATAAAATTCTGATGAAAGTTCCTGAGACATCGTTTACAGAAACAATTAGATGCAGCACAACCTAAAGAAGAAGCGGGATTTCGAAGTGGTTTTAGTACCATCGACTATATCCATACAATTAGAGAAATTATTGAAAGAAGTAATGAATACGAACTCCCTCTCTCTATGTGGCTTTTGTGGACTACGAAAAAGCTTTTGACTCTCTATCATCACTATTATGGATGCACTGGTATTAATTCGGGATATATTCCCCTTATTGGAAACATTTAGAAAGAAGCAATAGCCAAATTAAAACTCCACAAAATGAGTAATGCATTCAAAAGTAGAAAGGTTGTGTAAGACAAGGGGACACAATTTCAACCAAACAATTCAATGCAGTACTTCAAGAAGTTTTCGAAAAATTAATTTGGAAACAGAAAGACATAAAAATTGATGGAGAGTTTATAAATCACTTGGCGGATGATATTGTACTGATTGCCTCCTTATTTGAGGATTTGCACACTGAGAAAAAATTCTGTAACTGACATTTAGAATCTAAATTGTGGCTCTAGAAAAAATAGTTCCATGTACCCCTTATAAATTCTAGTCCCCTTTGAAAGCAAGTTCTAGAAGCTGAATTCTAGAGAATTTGGCTATATTCTCGAGGACAAAGTTATTTAAAAATCTCTGTAAATAAATGAAACTACAAGAAGCGGATTTCAGCAACTATAATCTTGGTTTGTTATCAAATTCTAGAAAATCAAGCGAGAATTTCTCGCAATACAGATGATTCAGAATATTTAGAATATTCAAAATATTGTTTCCTCATCTAGAAATGTGTACACTAGAAATTTTCAATAATTTCGTCTATTCAGTTTATTGGCGTGTCTTATGCGTATAGCTCGGAAATCTATATTTCTAGTTAATAGATTTAGAAAATGGCCACTTATTCAGTATAGTGGAATGCGGTATTTTTTTTTCTCAGTGCAAGAAATGCTTCAGGAATCAAACAAAGAAAGCAAGCTCGTTGAATTGAAAATGAACCTCAGCAACACAAAAGTTATGTCAAATTCCTTTGTTTCTCCACTGAAGATCGTTGTTAATATGGATGAATTAGAAACGATATGCAGTTATACTTATCTGAGACAAGTCCTTACTATGAAAGGGGTCACCATGGCAGAAATTAACAACCGAGTTAAACTTGCATGGAGAGCATTCGGAAGAAATAGCGCTATATTCAAAAGCGACCTCCCAATTTGTTTGAAAAAAAAAGTTTTTGATCGGTGCATTTTGCCTGTATTCACTTATGCTTCAGAAACTTTGGCATTAACATGTAAAGCTATACAAAAACTTCCAAACAACCCAAAGAAGCATGGAGAGGTGCATGTTAGGATTCACCCGAAAAGACAGAAAGCGAAACACTGGGATGTCATTTCTAGAGTCAAGAAGTTATAATGGAGCTGGGCTGGGCATCTTGCGAGAAGAAATGGTGATAGATGGACCACCAAAGTCCTATTTTGGATATCAAGAGATAAGAAAAAAAAACGTGAAAGAGACCACTGTGCCGTTGAAGATATGAAATTGTGAAGTTTGGAAGAGCAGAATGGAGAAGAATTGCAGAAAACAGGACAGTTTGGAATCACCTATGAGAAGCCTTCATCCTGCAGTTCATTGATAAAGGCTGGAATTGATGATGATGATGGTGTATAGATATATATAGATATATATAGATATAGATATAGATATAAACTAAAATTAAAATAAGAAAAATAATAATAAATTCACATGCACTTCATACTCATTTTTCTTACCCTGCTTGTATTTACCTGAGATTGATTTAACCCCCACTCAAACCACCTTTAACTATTTTTCTAAGCTACATAAAATATTTAATGTTCCTATTAAATTAAAAAATATATATATTTTTAATTGTTAACCACATTACACATAGAAATTGACCATTCTTGGTGAAAATTTTAAAGTAAAATACCCATATGATATTTAAAATACTAAAGTTCAACATATTTTATTCATATGTTTCATATGTGGGCTGATAACATGCACAAACCAATCACTAAAAGCTTCTTTCCTGTATTCAAAGACCGTAAAAAATAGAATGTGAGGTTTTTTTTTTTTTTTTTTTTTTTTTTTTTTCTAAATATTTATAATAAATATTTTTAAATGACAATTTTACATTTCTTCACAAGTGTTGTCAAGTTTGTCATCAAAGGCTTATTACCTTAAAAAGGTAATATTATTTTGTTAGTGGAAGTTTATGTCCAGTTTACAGAGTTATGTTACTATTTACAATATTTAAACGTTTTGTTACATTGAGTCAAAAAGACCAGATTTTCATTCAACTTATACTGCGTTCGTCTTACATTTAAGGCAGTGTTGGGCATAATTGATTAAAAAGTAATTCAATTACAATTGAATTACAATTATAATTATTTTACTGTCAATCAATTAACAAGTAATTGATTACAAATAAATTGAATCACTTATTCAATTTATTTGTAATAATTCAATTCATTTGTATTCAGCTACTTGTTAAATGATTGACAGTAAAATAATTATAATTGTAATTTAATTGTAATTCAGTTGTAATTCAATTACTTTTTAATCAATTATGCCTAACACTGATTTAAGGTCGGAATGTCTTATTTAATTATAAATAAGTTCCAAATGAAATAACGTTTTCTGATACGCATAATATGTGTCAGTGACGAAAAACTGGCATTTAAATATCCAGAATCTTTAGCGAAAATATAAAGTAAATATTTTTTTTTTTTTCACTTCATGTAAATCTTTAAATGGTTCAATTTTATTAAGAAAAATTTACATTCATGTTGTTATGTTTCAGCGACTGTCTTTTTCTACATTTTTCTTATCGTTGTCTGTGTTGGGATCCGGAATTTTCGCCCCCAGCATCACGCCCCCGGCATTTCGCCCCCAGTATTTCGCCCCCGGGAAATTTCGCACCCCGAAATTTTCGCCCCCGGTACATTTCGCCCCCGGAAATTTCGCCCCCGAGTGGTCTAAAATATAAATGTAATTGCAAATAAAAATATAAACATACATGCAGTATTTCTCAAAATATTACCATGTTTTTATTAACTTCGATTCTTCTTTCTTTGTTTGTGTGTCCAGTACAAATCGGTTTTTAACTAACTTCCCGACTAGTTATACTTTTGAAACTTTCAGAAAAGCTCAGGGCCTGGTGACAATGCATTTTTTTAGTAGTTTTAGCAAACTGTGTTGTGTCCCTGCTGCCTTCGGCAGCGTTTATGATTCAACAAAAAAATTATTTAACTAACTTCTAGACTACCTAGACATTTGAAACTTTCAGAATAGTTCAAAACACGGTGACAATGCATTTCTTTCATACTTTTAGCTAACTATTTCGGATGTCTGATGCCGTCGGCAGCGTTTATGTGATTCAACAGAAATTTTATTTAACTAACTTCCCGACTAGCTAGAAAATTATACCTCTTGGGGTCACCGAAGCGGGAGAACCATCCCTTTCGTGGAGGATCAAAATTTTGATGGCATATCTCCGGACCACCTCTAGGGGTGTGTGTCCCAGACCGTCGCCAATTGCCCATCTGCGCAGCACTAGTGCGACGTAAAAACCCAACCAACCAACCCGACTAGCTAGACATTTGAAACTTTCAGAATAGTTCAGAACACGGTGACAATACATTTTTTTAATACTTTTAGCCAACTGTTCCGGGTCCCTGCTGCCTTTGGTGGCGGTTATATAATTCAACAGAAATTTATTTTACTAAATTCCCGAAAAGCTAGCCATTTGAAACTTTCATAAAACTCAAAAGCCGATAACAGTGCATTTTTTTAATAATTTTAGCCAAATGTTTCTGGTTCCTGCTGCCTTCGGTAGAATTTATATGAACCAACCATCGTATAACTTTCCGACTAGCTAGAAATTTGAAACTTTTAGAAAAGCTCATAACACGATGACAATGAGTTTTTTAGTACTTTTAGCCAATTGTTTCTAACCCCGCTGCCTTCGGTAGTGTTTATATGATTCAAAACCATGTTACTTCCTGACTAGCTAAACATTTGAAACTTTCAGAATAGCTCAGAACACAGTGACAATGCATTTTTTTTTTTATTACTTTCAAGCCAGATATTTTGGGTTCCCGCTGCCTTCGGTAGCGTTTGTTTGATTCAACAGAAAATTTTAAAACATGGTATATAAAAAGTTCATTCTTTGTATCTTGTAATGACTTATTGAATAAAAATATGAAGTTTATACAATATTGATATACATTTTGATTTTGGTCATAACAAGGGTTCACAAACAGCATGGTGATAAAAATATGCGTGAATGAATATTGAATATACTCATCCACGGTTAAAAAAAATTTACAATTTCTCTTCTAACATCGTTCATAAATTCTGGTCGCTTTTAACTTTCAATAATCAAAATTACACTCCTCCTCAATCCCATCCGTGGAGGTCAAAATTGTGGTGGCATGTCTTCGGACCGCATTTAGGGGCATGTCCCAGACAGTCGCCAATTGCGCAGCACTAGTGCGATGTAAAAAACAACCAACCAACCAACTCTACTCCACGAAGGGTTTAATACCCCCAACTGAGAATCGAACTGAGGTTGTTTGCAACTATAGTACATTTTAAAAGTAACTGTTAACGCCAATAGAATATAGAAAGTTTTATTATGGGTTTACATTTATTATTTTACACTATTTATTAGTAATGGAGCATCTAATTAGTTAAATTGCATTAAGGCAAAATAAATAATGCTCGCTTACAAACTATGTTTTCGTTTGTTTCGTAATTCGTAAACAATTCGGCTTTTATCAGTATTATTACAGGCTTTATCTACGGTCTTAATATTCATAAATAAAATAAATTCGTCGACTAGAACATATTTCTGTCTTAAAGAATCAATTTCGAAGCACTAAAATGTCGACAACTTTCGCAACAATAAAATTACGGGATCTATCTACGGGCTGAATATTCATTAAATAAAGTGCACTCATTGACAGGATCCTGCTTATATCTTTACATATAACTTTATACACACAAAAGTGTCTTCAACTTTCATAATAATATCATTACTAGCTCTATCATTAGCTTCTTTTGAAATCTCTATGATGGTAGGTCTTATTTAATGGCTAAAACCTTTGTATTCTTGGTCACTATGAATAAAATTTTCCTAAATATTTCCAAAACGTAAATTTATATAAAGACCAAAAAGGGAGGTGTACAACTAGATGTTATAAAAAATCCATATACCAATTTGCAACGTTCTACGTCGAACCGTGTTTCAGATATGCGAGATACATTACAGGCTCTATCTACTGGCTGAATATTCATAAAAAAAAAAAAAAAAATGCATTCTTTGGCAAGAACCTGCTTATGTCTTTAAGCATAATTTTCTACGCGCAAATGTCTTCAAGTTTCATAATAACATCATTATTGGCTGTATCATTTTTTTTTTTTTAATCTCTATGATGGTAAGTCATATATAATGGCCAAAATCTTTGTATTTTTTCTCATTAAGAACATAATTTTCCTAAGTATCTCCAAAACGGAAAATCATAGACAATCTAAAAATAGAGGTGCACAACTAGATGTTATAACAAACCTATATACAAATATTCAACGTTCTACGTCTAAAAGTTTTTGAATTATGCGAGATGCATACGTATGTAAGTGCGTATGTAAGTACGTGTGTGTGTACACACGTACTTACATACAGACGTGACGAAAAATTGTGTAAAATCGTTGATATATCTGAAACGGGAACTCGTATTAAAACCAAAGTTGCAAGTGTTCAAATAGACATTATAACAGTTACACATTCAAATTTGCAACATTCTACGATCATTCATTTTTTTGAGCTATGCAGAATACAAAATCAATTTCGCACATCGGGATTACTATACTTCCTTGTACTTTGTATAAGGAAGTAAAAATGGTAGACTCATTTTTTTAAGCACCAATTTCCGAGATCTAAAACTGATCTACTTAAGCAGGATGACTGTTAATTTTTCCTCTAATAACTACGTATTACATGAGAAAGGATATCTAAAATGGATTTACGTAACAATTTTCAAGAAAATCGTTAGAGCCGTTTTTGATATACCAACTTTTAACAAAACTTGGCATACTCAATTATTGACTGGAAAACAATATTACATACAAAAAGATATTTAAAAAGGAGTTAATATAACGAGTTTGAAAAAAAAACCCGAGCAGTCGTTTTTAAAGAAACGCACTTGCGAAGCCTGGAATTGAGCTATTCTTACAGGACGCCTATCAATTTTTCTGAACTAATTAACTATATTATTTGAATGGTCATCTAAAAGAGTTTTTATATAGCAACTTTGAAGAAAATTGATAGAGTCCCTTTTGAGATACGGATTTACGGTTCCACTTCCGTTTTCCGCTGTCCCATCTCCGGTTTTTCAATTTTCACTAAAATTTTGAAAATTTATATGTATACTAGATCTGTATCAATTCTGAAGTTTCGTAGTTCTATTTTTGTTAGCTTCGGAGATATCATAGCCAGAAGATTCCATACATACATAAACACACACTGCCCAACTCTTAGAAACTTTTTTTCTGGACTCAGGAGGCCTTAAAATGTATAAATCAGGTGAAAACTCGATATCGAATTTTCGGACCGAATATAATACTTCCGTTACCTACAGTAGTAGTGTAATGGAAGTAAAAATTTCTGTGCTGTAATCTTAATTGCTTATTTATCAATAATGATCAAATTGATTAATAAATATCACAAAATTAAAGATTATTTGATAAATTAATAAAATTATTATGTGTGCACTATAAATTTAATAAATAAATAATATTACTGTGCACTTAAACTTCCTTTTAATTAACAGCGATAAAAAATTCATCGAACAATTTTTGCATTCGAAAACCTTATTTTAATTCATATGTTTTATGTTGAAATTAAAAGGGAAAATAGTGTGAATTAAATAGAAATATATCGAGAATTTCTACATGTATATTAATATTTTTATTTGTCATTATATATATTTTTTTACACAATTCGGGGGCGAGACGCTGAGGGCGAAATTTCCGAAATCCACTGCTCGGGGGCGAAATTTCCGTGGGTGAAATTTCCGGGGGCGAAATTTCCGGGGTGTGAGATATCCTGGGGGCGAAATGCTGGGGGCGAATTGCCGGGGGCGAGATGCTGGGGGCGAAATTTCCGTAAACCGTCTGTGTTCACAGTTTCATTAGGGAAAATGAGATACGCTGATTTATTTATTATTTTTTTTTATTTACATTTATAGCAATAATTTTTTTAATAATATTTTAACAGCCATATCCTGATTTTTCAATAGCAAAATATTTCTGTTTATGAAAATCAGGTGTTTTATATATTTACAAATGTAAATACCATCTTTTCTCTTTTTTATTGACTCTTTTTATTGACTTTTAATTTAGGAATAAAAACATAGTATTGCTTTAAAAATGCCTTTGATTATGATTAAAGTTTCTGAACATTAAAAAAAAGAGAATAGTAAAATCTAGAGCTTGTTTGAAGGTTATTCAGAAATATTTTATACTATATATTATATATTGAGATGTCAATAATACTTTTAAATACTTTCCCCGATAACTTCTAATTTTAATTATTATTCTATATTATTATTTTTTTTTCCTAATAATTGACTATAGTATTCATATTTTTATCTCTACACATTTTTCATTGAACAATATTTTTAAATTTATTAATGTTCTTGGTGTACATTAGCCGGCTTGTTTATATATATATATATATATATATATATATACACCGGGTGTCCCGTAAGTCGGTAGACATTTTAAATATTCATGATTATTGAATGAATTGATAGAATTGAACGCGGTTTGCAAAAAAATCATTCTCGTGAAAGTTTATTTATTTATTTATTTTATTTATTTATTTATTCTGGTATATATATATATATATATATATATATATATATATACAGAATAAATAAATAATTAATTTAGTAATAATTAAATAATAAATATAATTAATATTTATTAATAATAATAAATATATTTAATAAATATTTAATAATTAATTAGCCGGCTTGTTTATATATATATATATATATATATATATATACACCGGGTGTCCCGTAAGTCGGTAGACATTTTAAACATTCATGATTATTGAAGAATTGATAGAATTGAACGCGGTTTGCAAAAAAATCATTCTCGTGAAAGTTTATTTATTTATTTATTTATTTATTTTATTTATTTATTTATTCTGGTATATATATATATATATATATATATATATATATACAGAATAAATAAATAATTAATTTAGTAATAATTAAATAATAAATATAATTAATATTTATTAATAATAATAAATATATTTATTATATTTAATAATTAATTAGCCGGCTTGTTTATATATATATATATATACACCGGGTGTCCCGTAAGTCGGTAGACATTTTAAACATTCATGATTATTGAATGAATTGATAGAATTGAACGCGGTTTGCAAAAAAATCATTCTCGTGAAAGTTTATTTATTTATTTATTTATTTATTTTATTTATTTATTTATTCTGGTATATATATATATATATATATATATATACAGGTAAATTTTTTGTCGACGATAGTTAGACAAATAGTTAAGTTTTTCGCACGGATGTGAAAGAGGAACATGCAAATGAAAATCCTATAAATTGTACAATTTTTCGATTAGAACAGCCTATTTCTTATTTTGCTTCTTACTTGTGCATAGATGAAGTTTCAATTGCGATTCTGACTTGGTGGATAAAGCGTTAGTGGTGAAGATGTTTTCCTTCAGGTAAGAACCGCCGACTGATGATACAGTTAGCAGTGTTATAACTTGTTTGCAAACAATAATTTGTTCTGATGACGGACGCGTGGCATAGTATTTATATGCCTGTAAACATCTGCATGAGAATAACTACAGTTTTTCATGAAAAAAATGTGATCTAGTCACGCGCAGAGTCATCTATCGACAAATAGTTTAATTATTACTTTTTCTTTTCCAATAAAAAAAATCCCATATCGCGCTTGGCATGAAAGCTAATTCAGCATCACGCAGGCAGCATCAAGCATGCGGGCAGCATCAGGCCGAGTTTTGTATATTTCGAGTTTAATTTTGAAATTTTTCCCGCATTCGGAATTCGGTTCCTTCCCGAACCGGGGCTTTGCTAGTATATATATAAACGGCTAAGAAATTACCTTGGATTCTGTTTGTGTGTGGACGAACCGAGAAAACCGATACAGACAATGAAAAATAAGAGAAAAATAAATTAGAAAAATCAGTCGTATCGTTACAAATAAGGTACCAAATGAAAGGGGCGATTCGGTTTTTTATTCCGTCGGAATAAAAAAACCTATCGATCGGAGAATTACATTTTTTTAAATTAACTAAAGTAGGGAAATAAAAACCTGGTAATAGCTTAAAATTAGACAGTTAATTTTTTAATTGTTACCAAAAAAATAAATAAATAAATAAATCAGCGTAAAATGAAATATGCTTTCAAGCGAAAAATAAAAAATATATAAAATATTAACTTTGTTCATGTATATGAAAAATTGACGTCTTTATGATTTTAAAATAAAATAATGATATTTAAAATCTAGCATAATTCTTCGGAATTTTGTTTCATAACTTTTTTTAATGTACCTTAATTTTAGTTTTTTGTTGTTGTTGTTGTTGTTTTTTTTTTGTCTAAATAGTATGTTTTTGGCATGAATCACGCTTGGCATGAAAGCTAATTTATCATTATATTAAAAAGTTTTACTTAATCCTGCGTAATTTATTAAAATTTTGATGCTAAAATAGATCGGTCGTTTTTCGCCAAGAAGTCTACTTTCGCTAAAGAAACTTTAAACTAAGTAGCACATCAAAAATATAAATAAATTAAAAAAATATTGAAGAATAGAAAAGAAAGAAACAGAAAAAATAATCGCCATAAATTATGTATTTTTGTCTAAAATGGCGATAAAAATTCAAAAGTCGCCAAGGGAGGCCTGTACCATGATCAGGTTTATACATTTAATCAATTATACAGGGATATTACAAAACAATCATCGGGTTTTCGAAGCGTTTATTTCGGAATATAATTGGGTTACAACAATGAGTTATACATGAAAATAAACCGAAAGCATCCAAGATTGACGTCCATACTATAGATGTTGTATGCGGTTTGATGATATTTGGGACTACGGATGAAACTCTCTCTAACTTTGTTCACTGTTTCTTCAGTAACGCTTGGTTGGCCGGAACTTTTGTCTTTACATAAACAACCGGTTTCTTTGAAATGTCGATACCAGTGCAGAATGCTTTGTTGGGTTGGTGGTTTGCATTTGTATGCCCGCCGGAATGCTCTCTGAACGGTTATGAGCGATTCACACTATGAAAATTCTAGTACACAACACGCTTTCTGCTGTCCAGTCGCCATTTTGAACATGACATTCGCGCAGCAACCATGGCGACCACACGCACATTGCACATACGCAGCGTGAAATTGTAATTAACGACCTCTCGTTTGAGTTGTCATGGAAACATATACGTTTCCAAGTTTGGACGTAGTAATGCATCAAAGCCCGATGATTCATTTGTAATAATCCGGTATATTTATTTTTCTATATACCAACTACTATTAACTAACTCAACTACTAATATAACCACAAAAAATCGTCTCACGCGATAGATGTAGCCGACCATAGCATATTGTAATATTATGTTTGGCGTGAAATTTTATGGTTGATTGAATAAATCAAATAAAGATAGAAAATAACGTGAAAAAATTTGTTAAGAGATCTTTTTAGTGATAAGCTCTACACTAACTTCATTGTTTTCATGAATTAAAAAAAGATTTCGTTAATAAAGTTTGATCTGATGGCACGCAAACAGCATCAGGCCGAGTTTTGTACATTCCGAGTTTGATTTTGAAATTTTTCCTGTTTCCGGAATTCGGTTCGTTCCCGAACCGGGCTTTTCTAGTTTTATTATAATTCAGCTGCTATTATTTACAAAATCATTGCCACTATAAAATTAATCTTACAACTATGGAATATAGTGTCTTCGGTATTTTCTAAAAAAAATTTAATTTGAAATTTTAAAGCATTTTTTTTTTTTATTATTATTATTGTGTTTTTGTATGCAGATTTTCTTTTGTGAAATTAGTAGTTCAAAGTATCTTTAGACAATTAAATTGAATAAACGAGATATTTTTACCCAATTATTTAGTTTGCTCAATTTGTTCATAAACGATATTTATTTTAAATGAAAACTTTTTTAGGCGGAATACACACATCCTTTTTCGATGCGAATTCATCTAAACCTTCGCTTTTTTTTTTTTTTAAAGCATCACACTTAATTACACAACAAAACTTTGTCACTTTTCCTGACAATTAATTATTTTTAGATGAACTCGGAAAGATATTCCCTTGAAATTCAGAAAGATGATTATTTCAAAACCATTCTTGTCGTATGAGAATGATCATTCCTAATTATTAAACATCATCGAGCAAAACTTTCTAAAGATTAGATGATAATTAACAAAATTGGGATACATATTTTTATTTAATTTTCATTGGGGAAACACGCATCTGAATATTGTTTTATTTTTATTATTTTATTTCATTTTAATCACTGAAAAAAAAAAAAAAACTTAAAAGTACAGGAAAAATCTGGCAGCTGGGGTGCCAGTATTTATTCGTGAAATATACAGAACAAAACTGTACTTTTAACAAAAAACCTATTTGATTTACAGGATTCCTGCGTAAAATATATGTTAGTGATACAATTTTACGGTTTTAAACTGTATATTTAATGGAGAAATACTGGCACCCCAGCTGCCAGATTTTTCCTGTACTTTTACTGGTTTATTTTTGCAGTGATTATTATTATTTATCAACAATTATTTATTTTATTTAATTATTTTATTTCTGAAAGTTTAGTACATTGTATGACGTATATGTACGTCATACTATAAAAAATATTCGGATGTACTTAAAAGCAGTGCCCTTAAAAACGAATATATTGCTTTCTATTTGATGTATTTGGTCGGAATGTTTTTTAAATTATGTTATATATATCCATGTAAACGTTTACACTTCATTCATGGTGTCTTTTATTTTTCTTGTATATAAAATGCATAATATAACGAGTAACCTTCATGGATCTAATGGCAATATACTTTATTTCATTTTACAGTAACTTGTCTGACTTGCAGTGTTCTGACACTTTGTGCAATTTCGTGTGATCGCTTTATGGCAGTTTTTCGACCACTTCAATCCAGAACTACCGAAAAACATACCAGTGTCATAATAGCTGTGATTTGGATTGCATCTATAGCTGTTTCATCTCCTCTACTTTTGGTAAAGAACCACGTAGTCACTGAGGTAAACCATATTTTCAGGTTTAAGATGAATTGTTCATATTTATCATTCACGTTTATTATTTTAGTTCTTATTTATAATTCAAATTAGAAACATTTCTATATCTAATATTTATAGATACAATTTTAGGAAACCAAATCTAATCCTTGAAATTAACTTTAAGTTTTAACTCCTTTGGGTCATAAAATAGGTATTTTGACAAAAATAGCTTTCTATATTATTTTTATTAGCAAAACACAATATATTAATTACAAAAATCTGATAAATTAAAAAAAAATTCTTAAGCAAAATTATACCTTATATATATTTGAAATTTATTAATTTTAGTATTAATAAATCCTGTTTGTTTCGGTCATTCATATTCATATAAAACATAAATAAAAATTAGAGTATTTTGTAAAATGCTTCTTTTTTTTTTTTTTTTTTTTTTTGCAAATTATGAATAATATAATTTTTTTTTTATCTCGCTTTATTGCATACAGAGAATTATTTTAGTTTGCTAACAACATAAATCTATCAGAATTGTTTTATATTATTTCAGCCGTATCATTTTCTTTTATCAACTTTAATAGAATCATAAGTTGATTACAATGTGTATTATACTAAAGCTATACATAAAAATGCCTCGTATGAAAGGAACGCTATTACAGGTAGTTTTAACAATAAAAACATTCAAATTTTAGCACATAAAATTCTTCAAATTACAACAGCACTGACTTAAAATTCATGTCTTTTTTTTTTTTTTTTTTTTTTTTTTTTTTTTTTTTAACATAGTACAACTTAGCACATTTTCAGAAGCATACATGTTTTCGTTGGAAAATTAAACAAATGCTTTTACAAAAAAAAATATAAGAAAAACTTTTGCCGTGAATCGCTTAAACT
Source organism: Salticus scenicus (assembly GCA_963930645.1). Classification (NCBI taxonomy): domain Eukaryota; kingdom Metazoa; phylum Arthropoda; class Arachnida; order Araneae; family Salticidae; genus Salticus; species Salticus scenicus. Next base: position 116,515,157 of record OZ005650.1, on the reverse strand, counting down.
GTTCTTTTTTTTTTTTTTTTTTTTTATGGACATTGAAAAGGAAAGGGAATTAAAAATTGAAAATCAAATTAAGTTTGTTTTTTAAGACAAATAATACCCATATTTAAGTACAATTAACATTTAAGTATTTAATTAACAAAAGACATCAACATTAAACTTTAACATTTAAGTAGAAGTTTTACTTTCTATTACCCATAGGGTCGAGAAAGTATTGTTTTAGGGTCAAATTTTCGAACGTGAGTTTTTGTTATGTTTACATGTTCTGAGGTCCCCTGAATACGAAAATCATGTTTTTAAAGAATGGTCTGTGTGTCTGTTTGTGTGTATGTGTGTGTGTGTGTCTGTGTGTCTGTGTGTGTGTCATCAGCATATCTCAAGAACAAATAGTAGCAGAAATTCCAAACTCGGTATGCTAAATGTACATCATACAGGGATGCTACACTAAGCTTTTCGTTGAGATGAAGCAAATGTTTCGTGTACAGGGACACTCAAAAGTATTCAAATACATTACGTCTATGGGGAAAATTGCAGGTAAGTAGAGTTTAACGTCTATAGACTGCAATAACCAAAAGGAAACGAATATATATTTTTTGTAATAGAGATAGTCAACTGGGAAAAGAACTTTGTGTATGTAGGAGCCTCACCTCCTCCTCGAGGGAAGTAAATTTTCATGATGGGTATCTTTCAAAAGAGCTCGCCAATACCTTTAAAACGAATGGTTGAACCATCGATCTGCGATAATTCAAAATAAATTTATCAGTTTTTTTCATTTTTAACATTTTTTTTTCTTTTTTTTTTTTTTTTTTATGTAATGTTAAGAATAAATTTAACTTCTTTTTTGGATATTTAGTGTTATACTACTTCTCTAATATGGACATCATCTGCATTATCATAGAAGATAATTTTTTTAAATAATAATTTTAATAAATTATTTTTACTGAGTGAATTTGTATAGGAAAATATAGAAGATTGTCGTGTGGTGGCCACAACACACTAGTTACTTGTTGTTAGTGGATGTGCTTTACTAATAATATTTTACCATTTCCAGGAAAGCTGTTCGGGAATTGAAATAAATTCCTCACAGAGATACGGTAAATAATGTATGTTTTAAGCTAAATATTCTTGTTTTTGTATATTTACACGTTTTGAGGCTTCTTGATTACCTTAGTCAAGTTTTTTAGCGTTTGATCTTTATCTTTGTCTCTTATAATAACTTAAAAACGAATAAGTTTAGGAGATCCAAATGTTGTATTTTGAAGTTAATATAAGTTTTTTGCTTTAAGAGTTTGATCAATATTGATAAGTTTCAATGAATGTTGCGTGTGAAAATTGTCTGTATAATTTTAAGTAAACTTTTAATTTTAATAACCGAATTAAATTCTATATAAATGTAGGTGCATTAATGAAACGGAGGGTTGAGAGGGTCGGTAGTCCCCTTCGCACGGAACTAATTATCATATAAAACTCTTCCGAAGCCTAACTTGAATAGTTTAACACAGGTTTACATAACGGTACTCGTTATCTTACCTCTTAATCTCCAACCAGTATTTATAGTATTAAATTTCAGGGTAAGAGAAAGTCGTGGGAGTAACACACCAGAGTATTATTATTTATTTATTTATCTATTTTTTAATAAAAAGTTGCTCTACTTAGAATTACACTAAAACGTACAATTTTGCCAAACTATAAAAAAAAATTACTAAAACTTAACATAAGAAAAAAGAACTTACTAGTTAATTATTTGCGTTCCTTGCAATAATGCAATCTCATCTGTAGTTTATTCGAATGTAACGCACGTTAAGCACGCTTAAAAATTAAAATAAATACAAAACTAAAAATTTAAACGTTATTGGGTTTGTTAAAATAGCTTGATTCCAATATGAATTATTTAATTTTATCTAAAATTAAATATTTCATTAAAAAAAAAAAAAAAAAATCAAACTTTTGTAATCACATAAATATATTAGATGTATTTTCTTTCATATATTTACTTATTTTTTCAGTGGGCAAATTTCACAGAAGCATACTGCTCTGAAGATTGGCCAGTTTATCATTATCGTAACGAAATAACAAATATGTGTGAAAAAAGACAGTATATGAGAGAGATCTATTATATAATAATATCTTTTACTCTATTCTTTATACCAGTTTTAATCATGTTTGGAACGTATATAGCAATTTTATATAAACTTTGGACATCTAAGATTCCTGGTGAAGAAAATGAAGCAAACATGAAGGCACAGTCACGATCGAAGAAAAAGGTATATTTTTTATTTTATAACTTAAAGAACGCAAATCTCTTTGCCAATGCTTACGTGCAAGGCTCCTTACCTTTTACAGGCTGAACTCAGACCCAAGGATATATTTAAATTTTTTTGTGAATACTTTACCTTAAAATGCTTTGGTTTACAGATATTACTCATTTAAATTTCTAAAGACAATTTTTAATATACATTTTAATATAGAAACATAATATTTCTTCTTGGAAACATAAATATAACACAAATCATGTCAGGTGCATTTTTTATTAAAATTATAAAATTTTATATTTTTAAACAATGTTACCTGTTTTCAATACTGAAACTCATTTTTATAAACGTCAGACTGTGTCTCATATTGATGTGAATTTTTATAATATGTTGAGAAAAAAAATGGTATAAAAAAAAAGTAATTTTTATAAACTTCTGTATAAACAGTGTAAACACTCTATAACAAAAAGACGCACCAAGTAGCAGTTATCTAAATGAGACGAAAGTTGGTAGATGTGATGTACATGTAGAGAAAAACTATTGATTACAGTTTCACAAAATTTTGTTGATTTAATCAAGAGATAGGGCCTCACAAATTAAACAAGTCAATAACGCATTGGTCCCCTTCTGATCCTTATGTAAACAGTTATTCGGCTTGGCATTAATTGACAGAGTAGAGAAATGTGCTCCTGTGGGATATCATGCCAAATTCTGTCAATCTCAAATTTCCATGCATGAGGTAAACTAGCTATTAATTGGTGAATCGTTATGTTGTAAAAACATGTTTTCTTGTAAACAACTTCACCAATTTTTTTAATTTTTTGAGAATCTGTTCTTAATCAGTTAATTTGAAACATGTATTATATATATATATATTCTAATTATAAATCCCATTATATGGTCATTATTTCAATTTTTGTCGATTACTTTTCAAATTTAGAAAATTTTTAAATCAATAAAGTTTAAAATTTTGAAACGCTGCCGATATAATATCTTCCTATACGTATATTTTATCGACATAAAAAAAGAAAAAAAGATCGACCGAAATCGTTTTACAAATTAAACAGAAACTTATTTCAAGTCCTTAAAATGTGTTTTACAGGAGAACCAATAATTTTTTTTTGTTTACCGGTGTTTTTCTTCTGTTATTTTTAGTCATTTCTATTCATCACAAAATAGTTCAGTTTATATCAAATAAACCAGAAAAATCAAAAAACGTTTTTTAACAAAATTTGTTTTTCAATTTTTTGACATGTTTAATGCTATACTCCCCTTAATTAAAAACTGGTTATACATTTGTAGTAATAAATTTGCAAATGAAAAATGGAATTATTATTATTATTATTATTATTATTATTATTATTTTATGCTTTAGGTACTTAAAATGGTGATTGTTGTGTTGGTAGTATTTGTCATTTGCTGGACACCCGTTCAAATAAATATTATTGTTGCGGCGTTTAGAAAGACTCTTGGAGAAATGAACTATGTGAGTATGAGTAATATTAGGCATTTGATTATTTTCATTAAATTATTAATCGCAAATAACTTGTCTTATTAAATAGATGAACTCATCTGTCATTACGTCCTCACAATTCATGTTCAGTAATATTTTCAGTTCGACTGAAGAGATTACGGAAAGACTGAATATTTTTTTTTCTGTTGTATTTCACTTTTAAAAGAACACGTATTCAGTCAGAAACCCGATAAATGGGTTCCGCACATTTTGACAGAAAGAAACAAACTTAGTCGTGTTTCAAATGCTTATTTTAATGACATTCAATAAAATCAATCTATTTTGTATCAAATCATAGCTGGAGATAAAATATAGGTTTCGGTATTAAAAAATAAATAAATAAAAATCTGTAAGAGCAGAATTTATGACAAAATCATCGTTGCATCCAATGAAAGTGTGTCTTTTAGGATTATAGAAAGTTCGGGTTCCAAAGTGAATCCATGTTCTTTAAGACCATCCGCTCGTCGCTGACGGATATATCCGTCCACTAAGCTGTTGGTATCTTTACAATGCATTTATAACTAAAAATTATATAATTATGGAATTTAGCTTGTTTTTGAAATGTGAAGTTTATAAATAATAATCATAAGGTTCATTTTCAAGTGACTCTCAGTAATATTTTTAGTGATAGATCATATAGAGTATAATTAATTGAATCAGAGAAAACGTTATTTATGAAATAAGACATGAATTTTTCATTATAATGCAATGAATAAAAAATATTTGTATTTTTGCAATGTGTAATTCATTAACTTGTTTACACAATCACTCTTTAAAATTTTTATATTTTGTATTTGTTTTTAAATATATATACATATATTTAAAAACAACTAAATAAACTAAATAAAAACTTGTTAGATTTATTTTCATTTGAATTTCGTAAATATTTTATTTCTCTCTTGATCCTCGTTTACATATATATATTTCATAAAATTTATAAATAAAATATCAGGCAGGTTTGCAGGAGAATCTTGCTATCATTACGTCATTGTTTACAGGTGCATTGGTATAAATATAAAATTGTAAATGTTAAGCCAAAAATGTCTTGGTAGATACATCTAAAGATGGGAAACTTTTCATAAAGGACATTCCTACCAAATTCGGTATTTATGAATTAAATAATTAAATTTTGTAAATCTAACAACCATATACATTTATAGATAGGCAATTTTATCCTGCATCATATATCAGGTATAATATATTCTGGCACTGAACTCTTGAGGTTCCAATAGAATTCATTAAATATATCTCTAGAAATTAAAAAACATACCCGCCATTCAAAGTCATAAAATTTGAGTTGTCAGTGTAGAACAGTTGCGTCACATAAATAATGGAATTCTGGCGATTTTACTTGCGCTCAAGCCTTACCTATATTGCTTTTTTGCTAATCATTTCATATGAGTTCATAGCTGCCAATATCTTAATTTATTCTGGAGTACTTTTAGCCCCGCCTTTATTTCACACTACTTTATTAATTGAAAACTTTTCTTCAATTCATAACATCGATATAATAAGAAAAAAATTACTTTTAAAAAATAAGTGGTACGAAATAGAGGCGGGGCTAAAATTACTTCGGAATAAATTAAAATATTGGCAGCTATTTGAGTTCTTATACAATAATGCTAGTGTCCTAAATTGGGATTCTGTACTTTCATTGAAAGGTATTTATTATTTTATTTAGATTTTTTCATCTGCATCAAAATTATTTCAATATTTGTTTATCTTATTTAAATACTTAATTAACTTTTTTTTTTTAAATATTCAAAAATGAATTCATTAGAAAATGAATTCATTAGAAAATGAAAAGAACGCTGTTGTTCGACGTAATCTGTTAAATGATAACAAATAATTAAATACTTCTACTAATAAAATGTATAAGATGTCAAGAAAGTTGAATTTCAGGTGATAACTTTAATATTTATCAATAGATATGCGATAAATAATAAGTATCCCAGTGAGCCAGGAAAAACATCAGAAATTTATTCATTATGTAAATGTATTTCACCTATAATGTCTTTCCTCAAACTGAGAAACATATGCATATAAAATTAAAAATAAAGAAACATGAACAATTTTACATAATCATCATATATTATGTTTCTCCAAAATAATAATAATAATAATAATAATAGCAGTGTTTACTTATGCTAATTTTGACAATTCCAAGATAGTAATTTCAAAGAACGATTTTTTACATCTACCATCATTTTAAGGGGTCAAGTGCCTTTGAACGGTGGAAATAACAGCACAAAATGATCATAATTCCTTTTACAATAACTTGAAAAATAGTTACTTTCAAACCTTAAAAATTTTAACAGATGTTAACGCTTTCACGGCCGCATGTTTTTATCTTTTTGACAGTAAGGTCCGATTGCAGGTGTTATTCTCACAAGTTACAATATTTCACAACAAAATTTTCTGTTTTTACATTTATATTACAAATAGATATACATTAAAATTATACTCATTCTAATCAAAGTATTTGTATCCATAGTATACTGATAGTACAAATATAAATTTTTCATACATTCTTAAGAAATATATGATAATCAAATAGCAAAATAAACGCCCACTGGTGGAGTTGCATGATTTTTAAATGACGTGAATCTAAGTCAGCGGACGCGAAAGTGTTAAGAAAGACTTTACCTCTTTATCAGAGATGTTGATATAATTACTATTTTAATTTTAATTTTTCTTCTTAAAAAAGGGTGAGCTAATTTTTTTGTAGATATAAGTTTTGCAAGCAGGATTATTTGCAAGTGATACATCGCATAAACCTAAAAGAAAGTTATAATTATGGTAAAATAACCCATAATTAAAATGACGAAAAATAATTTTGCTGGAAAACTCCATTCTTAATATATATATATAGTAATTATTACTATAACATTTCGCATTTTTTGGCGTAATAATGCTTATAATTACAAAAATGTATATGTTATAAAGCTAACTGTTCGTCACTTTGTATATTTATATCTCACATAAAATCTATTAAATTTGCATTAAATCGCGGTTAAATACTACGAAGATATTGTGCACGCAAGATTATACATCGACAATAATTCGCTCTGACACTTTTTATTAAAATATTTTTAATTAAAAATGTAGAATTATTTTAAAGGCTGTACTATAAAGATAAAACGTTTTTTAACCCTTGATAAAATTTACCAGCTTTAAAAGTAATTATTATTTGAATAAAATTAGATAAAGTAACGGTCATTTTTTTTTCTAATATTTTAACTGTTAGTGGTACCTGGCGCCTAGCGCAGCTAGAAAAATACATTTTATTTATTTTTCTTTGTATCATAATGTCGTAAATAGAGGGTTAACTGCTACTGTCATGATGAATGTCAGATATAAATGCACTTGTTTGACAATTACCAAAAATCATTATATATATATATATATATATATATATATATATATTATTATTATTATTATTATTATTATTATTATTATTATTATTTAATGCCATTATAATAGAAATTAATTTAATATATAATTTACATATTTTTTTAGCTTCCATACTGGTATACGGAATTTGAATGGTTCGCATATTTCATCGCTTATTCCAACAGCTTTATGAATCCATTCATTTATGGGCAGTATAATAAAGACTTCCGAAATGGACTTTGCCTCATATTTTGTTGCCGTCGAAAAAAGAGAAGGATTAAACGATTCTGGGGTAAAAAATATTTGAAAATATATTTTTTTCAACATTGAATGCTTTTATTAAAAAATACTTTTAGATAATTTAAAATACCATATTTATTTTTAGTATTGTGCTTAAAATTTGTATTGCAAACAGAGACGATATGATCATTTCGATATGAAAACCAAATATCATTTAAGCACATTTTTAATAGACAAAAAGATAGAGTCATATACGAATACATACCAAAAGAAGAAAAAAATCAATTCAAAAAATCGTGGTTTTGAGAAAAGATTGTTTAAAAAATAATTATCAAAGCATTATTCATTTAGTCTCAGATATATAATTACTACTTCATTCTTCTGTTTTTTTTATTCATAATTTATGTTATGTTAATGTAAAATTACATACATACGAATTATATATTCAATTATTATCTTTCTAATCACTCTAAATAAAAATATCGCAAATTTTCCGACCTATCTTTAAATAATCACATTCTTGTAATTAATACTTTTCTAACTTTCTGAGACTGTTAGATAAACACTTAGTTTAACCCTTTCCCTAGCAATAGCACATATATGTCCCAAGGCCAGTTTTATAAAATGAAACTTTTTATCTTTTAGATATGTATCTATCATAAATAGGTAGATAGAATTGTCAGTTAAGGGAATTCACCGTCTATTGAATGAAACACATTCAGATAAATTATATAATAATTATTTTAAAATATTTCAGAAAAAAATATTGGTAGGGAAAGGGTTAACATTTCGCAATTGCGACATTCATATACAAACCACATTTTCATTGAAAATCATTTGAAATATCTCATAACCTTTTTTTAAACAATTTATGCGCAAAGCTTAAAAATAAAGTCCTTTCTCATAAGAAAAATTTCTTTTGAAGGATAACAAACGGTATTCATTAAAAGTTTTGTTATTTTCAGATCTATTTATAAAACTTTATTTTACTTGTTATACATCTTCTTAGACAGTGTTATTTATAAAACAATTTATTTTACTTATTATATAACTTCGTAGAATGTCAGAATAAAACTTCTAATTTTCCTTTTTTTTTTTTCTTCTTCTTCTCCTTCTTTGTTCTCTTTAATAAAAAATGTTAAAAGATTCTCACTAATGTTAGAAATGTTTTAATTTTATTTTGTGAGTATTGACAGGAATGAAGATTATCAATTATGAACACATCCATGGCACAGTTACAAAAAAAAAAAAAAATTAGATGAACTACAGATGTTCATAATGAGAAATGCTACTTAATGCAAGAATATAAAATATTATTTAATATTTATATGATAAATTATCTATTCTTCATTGAATGTATTCTTTGCGAGTTAGAATAATATCAGGCCTCGCCGCCTCCCTAAAATTTCACTCGCAGTTTATTATATGGTCCCCACTATCGTCAATAAGCAACAATTTTTCTTGAATATTTTTGAATGGTTTAATGCTACAATATTATGTAAAGAAATATTGTTTTATAATAGTGGTGACAATATAATAAAATGAGCGTAAAATTTTAGGAACGATGCGAGACTTGATGGTATGCACTGAAGTTGATTTTATATATACATGTATATATACACACACTCCTGCTCAAAAGTTTAGCAAGATTTGCGAACGATCTTTTTTCTTTTACTTTTTTTCAATTTAAGAATTATATCTTAATTAAATGTTTTCAAACATTGGGTGTTTAAAGAATTAAGTCTTCCTCATATTTTTCAGCGAAGATTGGTTTAAGACAACATTTAGTGGGCCGATAAAAAATTGAGCAAAATCATTAATGTTAGTGATGACCCTGTATCGTTAAATGAACGAAATACGAAATGATCTGTAACTTTACGATATGTTAATATAGACCTTCCATAATATGAGTTTGTGTGACGGTAGTATATTAAATAACGGAGAAATAAGCAATTATTTTAAAACTAAGAAAAAAGAAATGCGTTTTATGTATAATATACAGACTTTTTAACGACATATTTTTCCACTTTCAGATAAATTGAAAAAAAAAAAAAACTTTGAAATAATATACTGCAATCAAAATACAAATATCTTAAATATCCCATGAAGTATGAGCATTTTTATGAAAAAGGTTTTCACTGCGCATGTGCGAAAGACTAAGAAACTTTATTACATAGATTCAAAGCAATATATATGGAGCATCAAAAGTAAATTTAAAGAGAGTAAAAATTAAGCAAATTGTCAGCAAAAGATCGAGCTAGTTTTTAGGTATTTTCCATATGTATAGTTAGGTTAGTATATTAGGCATATTCCAAATCCCTTATAAGCTTGTAACTCTAACCTATTTTTGTTTATTTATTAAGATGGTTTTTCACAAAAAACATCTTTTACAAAGTGGTTGAAATAATTGTATTTTCAAATTAATTACGTGAAATGTGAAAAACCCCTTATGAAATTTCAACTCTTGGAAAATACGTAAAATCTTGATCGTTCTTTTGCCGAAAATTTGTTTAATTTTTACTCTAATCATATGAACTTTTGCGAAAAGCAGAAAATTTGGCATACTTCCTTAAACACTGCATAGAATACAAAAATGTTAAACATCTTACGAACTATGAGCTTTCTTATTTACTAAATAATTTTTATCTACGCTATTAAAAAATTTCATTTGCATAATTTAATAGCCAAATGTATTGAGCAACTTATATGAAAATCCCAAACAAATGTTGTGTAAATTTAAAGAATTATGAGAGATAGAATGAACAGAATTTCAGTTCGCTGAAAATAAAAGCTAAAGTATAAGAGGTTTTACTCTCATTTTTATTTTTATTCAATCATTGTCCAGTGGCAATACAGTGCTCACTGATTGTAAATAAATATTGATAAAACCCCTTGTCATTTTTCTTTCTTTCTTTCTTTCTTTTTTTTTTTTTTTTCTCGAGAAGAATTGAAATTCAGTTCATTCTGTCTCTCATAACTCTTTAAATTTACACGATATTCGTTTAGGTTTTTTAGTTGCTCAATACATTTGACTATTAAACTATACAAATGAATTTTATTTTTAACTAGCGCAAGCGTATATAAAAATTATTTAGTTAAAATGCTCATATTTTGTAAGATAGTTAACAATTTTGCATGCTATGTCTAATAAAGTATGCCACTTTTTCTTAGATTGTCTTTGCTCCTGGTTCTAATGCCCTACGTATTATTATTAAAAAAGTGGAATGTTTTTTTTTTTCAATGTTTTAAAAGAACCATTATGGCTCCATTAATACATGTGGTAGCTTCTTAACAATTTATACAGGTAATGAGAAAAATCTTCTTAATCACATGCTACAGCCAAAATGCATTTCAAGCATTACTTTTTACAGGGTGATCCAAAACATTTTGATATTTGTTTCATTTTTTACTGGTACCCTTTTCCTTTTCAGAACAGAATCAACTTTTGTTGAAATATATGAGGTATAACGTGTTCTTTACGCTACTAAAGTTTCAAGAGGATTTCAAAAGAACTTTTCTAGATATTTTACATATTGCCTAAATTCGAAAGTGTACAGTTACTTATTGGTAGGTAGAGTAGCATTTTAAAATTTATGTAAATTTGTCTGTTTTCAAGAATCATTTCAAAAAAAGCTGCCTGCCTACAATAAGTTGAATAAGAATTTTAGAAATTTCACACAACAGGAAAAAATATGCTTAGCAAACGCTTAAAAATAAGGTGATTTTTTATTTATTTATTATTATTACTTTTTTTTACCTATTAAATTAATTATTGCAGTTTTTAAATTGATGTACCCTTAATTGTAGTATAATGGTACCCTTAACACTTTTTTTTTGCAAACCTCATTTTAAGACTCGTTGTCGCTTAATGTTGTTAAGCGCATTTAATTTATACCCATGTGTATGCATGTTCATACACATTTATAATGCACGTTTAATGCATTTTTTTTTTTTTTTTATTATAATTATTTGTATTACTATACCCAATTTTTATATTTTTGAATAAAAATTAATTTATATTAATTATTCGGCTTAAATATCTAGTCACATTAGAATAATAGAATACTTGTGTTTCATTTTCCGCCGGAAATCTATTTAAATGTAATTTAACCTCTTTGGAACTTTTTTAGGGTAACGTTTAAATAATCATGTATTAATTAATTGTTTATATGTCCCTACATTGTAATTTATATCATGTAATTTATTCTGTTTCTTCTTTTTAGGAGAAAACTTCTTTACCAAGTCTGTTCGCTCTATCAGTACAACGCTTTCGACACTTCGAAGTACAACACAAGCTTATATTTCAAGAAAAATATCAAGAAATGATGATCTTGATCTCCCAGAAACTCCAGTGTGAATGAAACGTGCAGTATACATTACATTATTTGCCATGGTGTAATATAATTTTTACAAATATGATTCATCATAAAACAGAAAATTGTGATTTTTCTTTCCTTTTATTTTCTCTTAGTTTCTATGCTGATATATATTCGATAAATAACTTAAAATAAATAACTTAAAATAAATAACTGAAACTAAAGTGTAACCACGCTTTCTGCGACTAGCAGTGAGAACGAGACCAAAAGCTTAGAGGGGTGCAAAATTGGCCAACAGATTGAGATTTGGTAAACATCCAGTCATTCGTGATACTCCCTTATTTCTTATTTTCTCTCAACGACAAATGTTATCACTCTTAATTTAACACTGGACTCGTTCAGTCCCCACTTGCGCAGAATCTTCGATGGTCACAAGAAATGTGGTTAATGAATATAAAGTACAATTATATGTATATATTACCAATTTTAATAATCATATATTTCATAATATTAACTTCAAAACGTCAAAAAGTATACAGAACAGGTAATAATTTTATTTTGCTATGTTTTATCTTTATGATTCTTGTTTTAATATATTAATTAGTTTTAATTACTATAAATATTTTTTATTAATACTCTTATTATTAAACAGTGATTTTTTTTAATGTATATTTAAATTGTGTAGTCTGCCGTATTATTATTTTCTAAACCTCTGATTGAAAAATTAAGCTATAATTTATAGACATAAAATTTCTTCTTACAAATTAGGAGATCATACAAAAAAAAAAAAAAAAAGATATTATGTAAATTGTAGTTATTGTATCAACTGAGTTCATGTAATTCAGTAATACTGTACGTTAAATTAAAGTGAAATCTAAAACTTAAATTAATGCAAATTTTGAAACTATTGATTATCAATACATTTTTTAAAATTTTGCATGCATTGAATTTCACAGAGGGAAAAATTCATACATTTTATATTGATTTTTTATCCTTTCATGGAAATTTAATTTAAGTCTAAAATGAAAAATTAGCTTTTTTCTGCGCAGATTCTAAGAAAAAAAATGTAATTAGATATACCTAAGAAATATTACGCTTAATGCACAAGATATATATTTATTCGACTTCTAATAATTGTTGAATAAAAATTCAGCAAGCAAACAACATTTAACACAAATAAGAATTTTTTTTAATTAGTTTAAATGTACTACACGGAGAAAAAAAAATTATACAGACGCGACATTATTTCATTATTTAAAACATGAAAATCTGACATTGACGGATTTTAATTTAGTGCCAGAGGCCTACTGCTAAACTTGTTAATATCGACAAATTCTTCTTTAGTTAATTCGTGACGATCTAAATTCCATGATAAAGTTTTCATTAAATCAAACCAATGTGTTTCAGCTGCAGATACTGTAACAAATAACGCTGGAAGTCCAAACTGTCTTATAGCCGCAAAACAACGTTTTTTCTCTTTTTCCCAATGAGGGGGAGGTGTGCCTTGGGGGGGACTCATGTCAAAGGTGTGCCTTGGGGAGGACTCATGTCAAAATTGTAAATTGGGGGGGACTCATGTCAAAGTTGGACTTTGGAGGGACTCATGTCAAAGTTGGGCCTGGGGGGGACTCATGTCAAAGTTGGGCCTGGAGGGGGACTCATGTCAAAGTTGGGCCTTGGGGGGGACTCATGTCAAAGTTGTGCCTTGAGAGGGGACTCATGTCAAAGTTGTGCCTTGGGGGGACTCATGTCAAAGTTGTACCTTGGGAGAATTTTTATATTTTTTAAAAACTTGTACCTTTCGTTATGCGTAATCAAATTATCTACAAAATCTTCATTCAATAAATCCCCATTCAATAAACCGACTGAAATAGGCCCTTAGCACTATTAAGAGTGACGTATAAAAATTCAACAACGCTGTACCGACTGAAATAGGCCTCTAGCACTAATAAAAGAAATTAAGCAAAATAAATAAAAATCTTCGTAATTCATAAATATTAACTGTTACTCTGTGGAATTCTGAGTAGAAATTTCATAAGATAATATATGTATACGTATAATATATTCTTTGGGTAAATTTTCTTGAAATTCAAGTTTTGCTTTTCCTTGTTACGCTATAGATGACTGTAATTATAACTTTTGTTGTCCTTTTTTTTTTTTTTTTTTTTTTTAAGATCATGAAAAGCTCATATATGAGGGGAATACGCATTAATACGTTTTAATGATAAGATCGGAAACGCCTTACTTTAAAATGTATTAATAAATTCAAAATGTTTTAATAATAAATATATTCTGTTGTCGATTTTGCACGATGTATTTTTCTTAAGTTTGTAGTTCATAATTACACTATTTGTTAAAGTTTTTCTTCCACAAAAGTACAGATTTCAATTTAAAAATATATCTGATGATTGAAAAATAAAGGAACTAGATTTTTTTTTTTTTTTTTTTTTCAAAATTACTAAAATAAACCAAATAACAAATATTAACTAAAGAGATAAATCTGAAAATCACAAGAGACAAAACATTAAACACAGCCGTATTACGTACTCTAACATAAACCTATTTGCTACATGAAAGCAAGAAAGTTATTGTGAAAAGAATAAAATCTAAAATTGAGAAAACTTGTTAGTATTGGCAACAAACTCATGAATTAGCATAAACGAAAGCTCCTAGGCGACCGCTTAAACAGAAATCCTTATTTTGTTCATTCAGTGAGGATTGATAATAGATAATACTTATTAAAAAAAAAAAAAAAAAAAAAAAAAAAAATGCCCTTTTCTTAATGCACAAAACAGAACAAAATAACTTTTTCAGCTTAGTACCGCCGATCTGAATACTTGTATTTTACTACTATTCCAATAAAATTGCACCTCAAACGAAGAAATGGGCGGCTCAAACCATTTTATACCAAAATTTCCAATGTGGCTAATTTCAGCTCATATTTTCATAAATCCATAGTAATTTAAAAATTTCATGAAATTTTGGTATGAAATGGTTTGAGCCGCCCTTTTCTTCGTTGAAGGTGCAATTTTTTTTGGAATAGTAGTAAAATGCAAGTATTCAGATCGGCGGTACTGAGCTGAAAAAGTTATTATGTTCTTTTTAGTGCATTAAGAAAAAGGCATTTTATTTTTTTAAAATAAGTGTTACTTTTTATTTATTTTATTTTTTTATTTTGTAATATTTTATAATTTTTATATTTTTGATGCGCTACCTAGATTAAAATCACTGTTGCTAAATTACACTTCTTGGCGAAAAATGTTCGGTGTACTTCAACGCAAAAATTTAAAAAATCGCCCAGGAGGATCTATAAATAAAACTGATTTTTGTACAACATATATTAGCATAGTAAAATGTATTAGCATTTTATCAATGTGTAAAAATTTTTTAAAGTGATAATGACGTCAATTTTTGTGAGATGCATAATTTTTTTTTTTTTTTTTTATAATTTTTGATTGATCACGTTTAGATAAATGTATTAATTTTCCTGCCGGAAAAAAAATGAACTCGTAAATATTTTTGGCAACAATTAAATTATGGATAAAATTTAAATAGCTAATTTTTTGCCATTATTAGCTTATTATTTTCATATTTTAATTAATTATAAG
Organism: Salticus scenicus; assembly: GCA_963930645.1. Taxonomy (NCBI): domain Eukaryota; kingdom Metazoa; phylum Arthropoda; class Arachnida; order Araneae; family Salticidae; genus Salticus; species Salticus scenicus. The sequence continues at coordinate 116,499,838 of OZ005650.1, read as the reverse complement.
AAAACTAATCAATCAAGTAAATGTGATGTTACCTTCAGTCAAGCTCATGCATATTAGGAAAAAAAAGTACAAAATGATTAAATTACTTTTCGTGTAAAAATTCTTCTGTAAGGAGAAAACAAAAGTTTATAAAAAAAAAAAAAAAAAAAAAAAAAAAAAACAGAAAAGTTTTCAATTCAAATTAATTGTAGGATAATACAAGCGTAATTCTTTAAAATTAGTTGCTGTAAATATTTAATGTGAAATATTTAAAACATTCAGTTGCACGGTTTTCTGAATATTCTATATAATATAAAGCATCATTTGAGATAAACATGATAAACAAAACTCATCAGACAGCTTTGATTTTAGACAAAATTTGTTATTTTTAGAAAAAGAAATATTTTTTAATATTAATAACTTGGAACAAAAGTTATAATAGAAATCATACTTTTGATTGAAGATTAAGTCATGAATAATTTATTAGAGTTAATAATTCATTAATATTAAATTTGTAATTGATCACGCTGTTTCGAAATAAACTGGAAATGATTTGCAGATTTTTTCCATAAATTTTCTTTTATTCAGCAACGTCTCATTCATTTTGGTGCGAATACACAGTAAAAATTTTGTACATTAGGTTACGTTCAGTAACCGCGGAAAACCTTTACCAGTCACTGACCGTAAAATGAAAGTGATTTCCATAAATAAATATGATTTTTTTTTTCTTGAAAAAGAAGCAAATTACCTTTAAAAAACGGTCAATATTCATAATTTTACACCAATTTATTTCAAATACGAGTACAGGACATTCGAAAAATGGAGTTCATCTCAAAATTTATTTGTCAACGCCCAGAATTCTACGGAAATTTCTTACAGTGTAGAAAAATCTATATATTCAAAAATATATATGCTTATCATTTTAGAAATGCGTTTATTTTATTGTAAAAGAAATAATCAAATTATCATTGAACTTTCAGAGAATTTAAAAGAACGCATAGAGTCAAGCCATTGCTCAGGTCTATAAACAATTAGGTATGAATCATGTACACACGTCAAGTTTTCACCCCGCTTCGAGAGCGCAAGTAGAATAGACCCATTCAACAATGAACCACGCGCTTACTCACCTTGTTAATGCTCATCATAATGATTGGGATTTAAAGTTAAAGTTTGCTCTTTTAGCTCTGAGGTCGAGTATTCGCTCAACGATTGATGAGTCTCCTTTTTTGTGACATATGGTCGTGACATTAGGCTTCCTTATAATACACTTATGGAAGATAATGTTATTAATTAAAATGATCTACCCTCTTATTGCGAGAATTTGATACCCTCCCTACGACAAGTTTATTCTCAAACGAGAAATATTTTAGAGCAGGCAGCTATTAAACAGGAAAATTCCCGTAGTAAAATAGCCTGTGATAAAAAACTAAAATTTGGTGACTCGGTCATGTTATTTACTCCGACTGTAAAACCTGGGCTTAGTTAAAAATTCAATAAATTCAATAGTGGTCGGTTTCGCGTTCTCAGAAAATTAAGTTCGGTAAATTTTGAGATACAGCAACTTAGAAATTTAAAAAATGTTCAAATAATCCATATAGACCGACTTTCGAAAATTGTAAACAAACCGGTTTTCCCTGTTTTAGAGAGTTTGGATCAAATTGCTGCAAATGACAGCAATAATCATAATCTGCGAGGTAACCGAAATCAGCCTGAGGGTGTTGTGGATATGTTGGATGGTGTTAACCAGTTTCAGGGTAGTAATTCTGGGGGGGGGTATAGTGCTGCTAATTTTTATAATGTGTTTATGCCTAATGGTCAGGTGCTGGGGAAGGAACTTGCTGATTCAACTAGTCAACCTGTTGCTTCCTCTTATAATACTATCTTAGCAAGTCCCGAGGTCTCCCATCCTGTGCCCTGGCCAGTCAATTTTCAACAGAATGTATCTCCGACGGATGCTTTATGCTCGCGTAGTAGAATTAAGTCATGAGATACATTTTGTAGGTCAAAATTTGTAAATATTTTTTTTAACCTTTTTATTCTGTTTGTTTGCATATATATGTTTAGTATAGTTTTCTTAATGTTTTTGCTCCGTGCAATTGTTAGCATTTGTGTCAATATTTTTCTTTTTTTTTTTTTTTTATGTTTATTAGTATTAGGTATATGATTACATTTTTCTGCGTTGTACCGTGTTAGCATTTTATTGTTTGGAATTTTTTTGCAGTAATTGTGCATATATGTAGATTTAGAAGAATCAATTGTGCAAACCTGGTTTGGGATATCATAAAGGGGAACGGTCTCTGGTATAATGTAATAATTTTTGGGATTTACAAAGAACAAATATCGTGGAGTCTGCAGGTCTCGTTTAAGGCAAAATGATAGTTTAATTTTATCTTCTCTCCTGATCTCTCCGATACCTTGTCTTTCAACAATCATGTGTTAGGTTTTTCTTAAGAAAATTCTTTTTGGGTATAGTTCATATAGTCTGTGCCTGTCTCTCTTTGGTCAGTGTTATCTGGCTTACCCTTATTTTTTTTTGCTGTGCTGTATGTAAATATTCCTCTTTTAGGTGAACAAAAATTTTTGTAGTGGTTGACTGTTTATATATTTGTATATATTGCATTTGAGACAGTGTGTATTCTATATTTATGATTATTGATAAATTGATTAGCAGTGAGTAGTTCACTTTTTGACGAGAATAAAATAAAATAAAAAAATAGAAAAATTAGTAAAAAAAAATTAAAAAAAAATTCTCGTGAACTGTTTTGGCAACACATTCAGCTTTGGTAGTGCTCAGTGTACATTTGCAGTGAGCATTTTGCCCTGCTCAGTGGAAGGCGCGAATTAATTAACAATTTTTCTCTCTCCCTAGAAGTTTTTGTAATTTGTGTATCATAATCATATGTATATTACAAAGTGCTAGTATTTGTGTATCTTCACATGGGAGAAATTCACATTCAAATAATTTCAGATGGTTTGTTCAGCCTAGAATGGTATTTAAGAAACTTTATTATGTATTTTTGTTGAGTATTATTAATTTTTCGAAATAGTACTGTTATAATGTATATATATATTTACTGTATTTCTACAATTGAGTGTAAAAGATACCAGGAGTTCCCTTTTGGCTTAATAATGAGTTCAATTTTTTCTGTGCAAAATTTGATTTCTACCCAGCCCCTGTGAGAATTAAGGTTTACGATAGGCGCAGTAAATGTGGAAAAGTACATGAGCATGCTGCTATAGTTTTGTTTCCTAGTAAGGGTTGAATTTTTGAGTACTGTGAATGCCTCCGTGGTTATAGTTATGTGCCGTAGTTATGTCAGCCGTGATTGCTAGATGTTTTGGTTTTAGAGTGGTCGGTATGCTAGACTGTGGTGGTAGGGATTCCATCTGTCGTCCGGGAAATTGATGTTAACATTATTGGAGTGTGTGTTTACGATTTGGTAGCTGGTTTTCTGGTGGTGTGAAACGACTGTGGTCATCATATTTCTTCTCCTGCTCGGCCTTCCGTTTCCTCATGGGAGCATTATTGGATTGCCAGACGTAAGTTGATGGATTAACTGATGTCATGTTTATAATTTGCATTTTTATTTCTTTAGATATCTATTGTCCTGCAACTTCCCATTGGAAATAATAATAATTAAAAATAATAATAATATTAATAATAATAATACATAAATATACATGCTTCTCTAAATAAAAAGCATACAATTTTGTAAATAGCAAGTAAAATAATCATCTGTAAAATTTACAGATCCTTTCTAGTTTTTTTATTGTACAGAATAGCCATAAACATAAACATATACATATTTTTCTTTTTTCTATTCTAGATGCTCTTTTAAAGGTACTCGTGATGAAGTTTTCACTGGAAAATGGGAAAGCATATTCTTTACCTGAAAATAATTAATGTATATTACGTTGAGTATTAGCCTTGATATAAAAAAGTCCTAAATTTGAAAAGTTCCTCTACTTATTATTGTGCTACATTTTGTAGTTTAATTATTTTTGAAGACATAATTACTTTAAATATTGAACGAATTGTTGTGAATTAAGTTGTAATAAATCGTTGTACATTTTTTTGTAATAATTAATGTAAATAAAATCCTTTATTTCTCTTTCGTTCATCTAATCTCGATTATGTTATTTAATTTTTCATTTATTATATTTTTCTGTCTTCGAGATTTATTTTATATTTGTACCTGCTGACTTGGATAAACATTTAGAATTTCTTTCATAATTATTTAAATTTAGCTTTGTATAAAAACAAACAATTTCTTTGAAAATTAATAAATTAATAAATAATGAAATGTAAAGATAGTGCATTATATATTTATTTTCCACATTTCACAATTTCATTATTGTCATTAGAATAGTATAAAAACCAAATTTTGAAGGAAGAAATGTTCAAGGGAGTTCAGTAAATAGTACCATGTTAATAATGCACAAAGCTGTTATTTGCATTTTATAGTGTTTCTCATTATTCATACGAGCAAATTATTCAAGTCATTTTTTTATATAAATATGTATTTTTTCATTAAAAGTATTTACGTTCTATCATAATTATCGGATATTTGACAGCTTTATAAGAGTACATAAGGCCACTTAGCAAAATATTGCCTAAAAGTGCATTTTTAAAACAATTTTTATTAAAAAGTTAGATGAGTTTTAAAATAATTTTTTTTATATTTACACGAACATTTTTGAATATCATTTTTTTCCTTTTTAAAAAACGTTATATATTTATCGAAACTAAATATTTTTATAACATGGTGCCTTATGAAATCATAAAACTGATAGAGTAGTAGCAAATATTTTAAAAAGATTTTACTATAGAAAGAAATATTTTGACAACATTTTATTTTAATGCAACAGCTTGATTAATTGCTAAAATACACATTGCTTTTCATTGTTGTGATTGACGGCTGTATAATATTTTGGATATAATAAAAAATTAAAACTTGATTTTTTTTTAAATACTTGAATACAGCAGATACATTATAATCAAGACACCATAGTACGCTTTGTAATGGTACCTTTAAAAAGTAAAACTATTTAAAATATTAAAATAAAATAAATTAAATTAAAAAAGAGCACAAATTGTTGAAAACTATCAACTTTAAATTATTGTGCAAAGTTCTTGATTAAATAGGTTCTCTGCAACTTATTATGAGTCATAAGCTATAAATCTCTTTAATCGATACATTTAAGAAAAAGAATCAGTTATATCGCTTTATTTCATTTTAACATATTTTTAATTCATCAGAAGCCATGTTCTCAAACGTTTCATGTGACTTTACTTATTAATACAGAAGCTGTATTGTGTAAACCAGAGTTTTTGTTTTGTTGTTGTTGTTTTTATTAGCATCCAGTTTAAATGAATGAATATTATTGTGTACTCAACAACATTTTATTTTAAAATCTTAGAAAATATCCAACAATCCTATTAAACAAAAATTTCTATGTTGTAGAAACAATAAAATGGTATGTATAACTCCCATGTATAACATACATGTATAACTCTCATAAAAATGACAAGCAATAAAAGTGAAGTTTAATTTCTGAAACATTTCCGCTGTTCTCGTAAACTTGCGGAATTATATGTTTTCTGAATGATTCTTTTACTAAAGAGACCGGATAGTGATCCGGAGATGCACATTCAGGAAATGGGTTACCTCCGTTTTACAAGTGTACTTTAAATTTCCGTAGTATATCATTAAATATTTACAAACGTTTGTAAATTTTAGCAACATGCATAAGTTGAGTTATTACTTCCTCAAGAATATTTAATGGATTTGATAAATATTTTAATCCTATTAAGTGATGTGCTAAAAGATGTGGAATATTGAAAATGTAATGTATAAAAATAAATCATTTAAGTAATTTAAGTTTAAAACAATATTAATAACTCCGTAATATAATTGTATATAAGCAATTAAAAAATTGAATGTATTGCACCGAATAATTAAACTGTACAAAATTTTCTCCTTTAAATTTTTATAATATTAATATTAATGACTGTTTTATAGCACACTGGAGTGTAAATTTATGTAATATCTAAATATACTTCTTTCTATAATTCACATTATACAAAAATTGTACAATCTGCATATAATAAAATCATATATAATAACGGTTGTGTACGAAAATTTCTTTTTTTTTTTAAATACAAATAAATTTATGATTTTTTTAAGAATGTAATTTTAATTATAAATAATGAAAATTGTTTTTTTTTAAATAATTTTATTCATTACTTCGATTTTTTTTAAATACATATACATCCTGATTAGATAATATATATATATATATATATATATATATATATATATATATATATATATATAAATATATTTTCGTGTGTAAATTGAAAATCTTAAATACCAACTATTAATTTTGGAATTATCAGGTATAAAAGATAAATATAATGCTATCTGTATTACAAAAAATGATGATTTATGTTTAAAATGATATCATTAACAATAAAATAGAAAAGTTACTTTAAAATTTTAACGTCAATATATTTCATTTTTTTTATTATGTGAATAATTATTAGTATAATTAACAAGACTCAATGTATCAATATGATAACTATTAATAGCTGGATAATTTCGTTTTCGAGTCATTATAGAAATGTTTCATCAAATTTATACTAATTTATCTACTATAAATTTCCTTGTTATCAAAAGATTATATATCAACCGATAAATAAAATTATTTTCAATTTTAAAGAAACAATTTTAATTTAGTATACATACAAAATTATATTTGTAGCTTTCTTAATTTTTAACAAAATTGAGTTTTCTATTAAAAGTTAGATATACTTTTCAAATAAACGTTCTTTCAATAAAATCACTGGAAAACAGAGACTATTTCTAGCGAATGCGTTTGAAATGACGAATGCGTAGCTATAGAGTGACGTTTAAACCCAGAGCAATCCACTCCACTTTACTCTACTACACGCCTTGCAAATTTGTGGTAGCTTTATATTTTGGTATTATTTTAATTTTCCCGAAATAGTTTTAATTTTTCTAATTTGCAGAAAATTTGAGATTAAAGAGGTCAAATGAAAGAGGCCAAACAGAAGCATTTAAATAAGTTGTTTCACTATATGAGGCTGATTTAGTAAAAGCGGACTTAATATGTAAAAGAAATGTATGCTGTTATATTAAAATGCGTATAGTTATTATGTAATGTAGAGTGATTAGGTAAAATTTGCAATAATTTTAAAAATGTGATATTATGAGAATTTAAACTGTGGCATTAAATATAACAGAACAATTTTATTATTTAATAAAATGTTAATTTTTCCAGAAAAGGATTCTACAGTAATTAATGTAATTTAATAATTAGTTGGAAAAATTAAATATTTAATATTAAAAGTCATTTAAGTGACCTTTTTTTTTTGGCATTACACTCATGGAAAATTACAGAATAAATTCTCACATAAAAAGTATTTTTAGTTTTACTTTTTATTGGCCATTCTTATCATTTTTGGTTCCTAATTAAAATTCTACGTTCAGAATTTGTCGTAAACTATATTTTTCTTGAAAGCTTTTGCCAATCACAAATATTATGTTAAAGGATAAATTATTTATGAAATACTATTTCATTCAGTCTTTCAATTTCAATGATATTTCATTCAAATTTTCAACTTTTTCTTGTAATCTTGTTTTTTATTGTAAAGCATTTTCAACGTGTAAGTATTCGTCACTGTAAATATTTTGTTAAAAAACAAATAATAATAAAATCAGAAAACGTCTGTAACTTTCTTATAGAAAATTTCCGTTTCCTAAAACCAGAAAATTTTAGCATAAAAGTACATCTCAATCTATCTGTCAACAGACATTTTTTTTCTCTAAACAGATAAAACCTGTAACCATTGTTACAGATTTTATCTAGCAGATATAGCTTTTTTTTTTTTTTTTTTTTTAATACGGGAAACATGGTATTTAAATAGAATTGGGAAGTTCTAATTAACAGCGTATAACTTGAATCCAGGGCTGCGGGAAATTTTTAACATGAGTTGTTTCTTTTCTTCTCTTCTTTCTTTCTTTCTTTCTTTTTTTTTTTTTTTTTTTTTTTTTTTTGTTTATTATGAACTACAGGAAAAAAGCTGTTTTTACGAATATTTTTTTTAATTGTTCGGCTGCGGAAAATTTCGGTTTACAATTTTTTCCAGTAGTATATAGATATTTTCTGGCAATTTTTCAACAATATAAGAGTTTTATTTTTATTTTTATTTATTACTATTATTATTATTTTTTAAATTATTATTATTATTTTCAGTATAGAATTCCGCTTTAAACGTTTATATAGTATTGTATAGTTTCCTTATACTATATGTAAAAATTTTCATTGTCAGGTATCAGATATTTTGTATATCATTGCATGTCTTTACTAAATAATAATATTATAGTTTTAAAAAATTAAAGAACACGCTTTTATAGAAATGTGAACTAAAAAGCACAAAATATCTATCTTAGTATTAAAATGCAGGGTAAGAGAAAATCGTGTGAGTGACACACCATAATATTTACATACATTTAAATCTTTAATTAAAATAATTTAGAATTAAACAAAAACCATTTTTAAAAAATCTCCCCTGACTGGGCTCGAACGCTAGACCTTTAGGTTCGTAGCGCGGAGTTTTACCTCACAGCCTCAGCGTTCAGGTAGGGAAAGTTTTTTTTTTACAATATAGATTTTTTTGTTTGCTCCAGAGCGGTTACAAACATACATTATACATACAAACATATATACAGGTGAAGCTAATAAAAGCGTGTTAAAAAAGTAATTGATTTTGATTGGTAATTTATTTATTGGCTAATAGACAGTCATTTCCTTGTTAAAGATTTAAAGTTTAAAATTTTCTAAAAGTAAAGTTTTGGCCAGTTCAATTTACCCGTTAGCGCCCAGTGTCCTCATTTGAGGACAGCTAATAAAATGGCACGTATATTTTTTTGTGGTTTCTTGGAATGATTTCTGCTTTTTAGTGACAGTTTATAGCGTTACTCTAAATGATCCCTGAAAGTTTTATGTGCCTACTATTAATTATTATTTCATAATTTGGATATTCATTTTATGATTTTTCATTCGTCGCACATATATTTGCTTTTAGCGCAAGTATACTAACTTAAATCAAGTTGAATAATAATACATATTATAATACTTTACTTTCGAGATCTTTGTCAACATAGAAAAAGAAATTATTCTGTTATCTCGAAGTTTTCTCGCTAGAACACTAAATGTCAATAAATAAGGATAGGCTTTAAATTTAAAACTATCAGAAGAGTTGTTTAAGTTAATATATTTTACTGTCAGTCGTCTATATTATTTTAGAAGTGAAATAATCAGCTAACAATATTTTGCAAAATTAATTCAGGCGTTAACGGGTTAAACAAACATTCTTCAGTTATCCTATAATTCAAATAAAGGAAATTGTACTCTATGTCTTAAAAAAAAGATTCATGTATTTTACACACTCATTGCAATTTAATATTTCTAAATATATTCCTTTTTGTCGTTTATATAATATTTCAAATATCTTTTATAGTATTTAAATAAATGTACACCCATCTATAGTTTGAATGACATAACAAATAAATAACATTTAAATACTTTCATAATGATTAAATAATTACACTTTAAGTTTAAAATTTATTATTTATAGTGTGCACGATTATGATACCGGTAAATTTTACACAAAAAAATTATACAAGTTATTAATAATATACAAAATATCAAAACTAAAAAATATTCACCTGCATGTATATTTTATTTTCTTAATATAGGCTAGTTTCCTGCATAAATTTATGGCCTGGCTATTTTGCATTTACTTTTAATTAATAGCTTCTCTTGCTCTTAGCGTGCTTTATCGCAAAAATGTTCATTATTTTGTTTTCTGCAAATTATCCCCAACTTTTAATCATTTAGAGCATATTCGGGAATAGTATGTCATTAAATAAACTTATAAATAAATGGCTGATATGAATGTAGTAATAGAAACTTTTAGTTAGTTCAATATTAACGAAAATTTTGATATTAGCGTTTATTTTGTCCAGAGTTTGGAAGTCTGAATGAAACAGGTTCATTAATGTACGACATTAGTCAAGTACATTTTCCATAAGTATGGAAACAAAAAAATCTCTAAATAAATGAGAATTACCAGAGAAACTTTTAGTTTAAAATAAACATTTCTGGAATTATTATAAATGTTGGCCTATACATAAGTAGAAAACGATACTCATTATCGCAAACATAATAGCCTTATCTGAAGTTTCCATATCTAATATGTTAAATACGAACATATTTCATTGTAAATGATCTTTGCAAGAAGAAAGAAATACGTATGAGAATTATATGGAGCCTTATGATAATCTGAGATGAGTATAATTGTTAACAGTTTATTGTTAGGAAGTGAAAATTGTCTGTTTTACATATTTTCAAAGCGATGATATTGAATAAAACTCAACTTATACAAAAATACTTGAAATAATGATTCACATACAATTTTCCTAAATTCTTTATAAACAAAGGAAATTCAGTTTTCTCATTGCACGTTCTTAAATCAAAAGATTACAACAGTACCATTGTAGCAAATATGGTAATAATAATAATAATAATCAAATTATTATCATTATTAGTTTAAAACATTTACAACAAAATAATACTTTGAGGTTCATTTCAGCGTTATATTAGAAATAAGTCGATATCAACAACATATTCAATTTTCTGTATTTATAACTTATGGCGTATTATTTTATTTAAGCTGCTAGAAAATTTCTATTAAGTTACTTCTTTGAAATATTGAAGTAGTAATTATTTTACACAGATGTTATTATTGGATTAGTAATTGTTTTACGCAGATGTTATTATAGAATTATTTGGCTTTCTGTTTTAATTAAAAAGACGGGATGAATATATTATCCGAAAAATATTTTTAGATTCCGATTTAGTTATTGTATCTCTGGATGTATTAATGCTCAACAATTTAACAAATAACTAAGTAAAGTAACTTCATTTCAAAAATTAAGTCTTTCTTATAGGGAAAAATTAATCAAATTTGAAGGTATAGATGAATAAGCCTTTTTGAATTTATTAGTATTATATTATAAGTTATTTTCGTCTATTACACGATATTAAAAATTATTATTACTTGAAATATTCGCTAAAATAGAGCTATTGTATTTTAATTAAAGAAAACACATCTTTAAGTTATTATTAAAATATTTGTTTATAAAATACCTTTTGGATTTTTGAGTAAGTATTATATATTGTCTTTAGAAATTGATTTTTAAGAAAAATAATTAGTAAAATTATAGTAATTGCTTAAATTATTTCAATTAAAGCATTAAGTAAGATATTACGCTAATTACAGGGTGGTTAAAATTAAACTCACGGTACATAAAGACGTATAACTCCTGTCGTAGGAATCGGACACGAGAGAAAAACCACAGCATCTATATAATATTTCTCTAACGTGGACCAGTTTCAGTTATTTTTTGTCGAAACGATGCGATAATGGTGTAATTAATCAAATACGCGATGATAAAAAATAATATTTATACATGGATAATATTTAAGCACGCAGGCTCAACTCAATGAACTAATACGAAAAAATGATGATATTTGTCTGATGAAATTATTTTGCGGAAAAATTTATTTTTAACAGTTGCTTCTTCAGTATCTTTGCAAGCACCATTTTAAACATAGCTATACTTTAAAGATATATACAGAATGTAAATTATTATCATAAATTGATTAAAAAAATAGTCTAAAGTATAAATAGATATTAATTTTATTTTAAACAAAAAATTATACCAAAATAATTATATGAGAAGTCATCGCCAAGATGGCGACAAAAATTTAAAAGGAGTCATGGGAGTCCTATAATAAAGCTGCACTGCCTGCAGTAGTATGAAACCTGGGTCGCCAACCATGGATTTTATTTTGAAACCTTTCTTTGGAGGATTTTGATTTCACTATTGCACAGTATTAGATTGATTCTAATAATAATTTGGCTTCTGGTAAGTTAAATTTTAATTAGGTGGTGGAATTGATATGATATTTATGAGCTTCAAATTTTAAAGGTAACTAACAGTAAATAAAATGCGAAATTTTCGCACGGGTTGGCTAGTATTAAATAATTTATATGGGAAAATGCAGGTTAAAAAAAGAAAAAGAAAAATTCAGCAATATCTTTATATTTAGGCTTTTTACGTTTTAGTTTTAGTTTAATGTTCATGCTTGACGCATTTGCGCTGTTGATGCAAGAGATGACACTTTGTGGTCTAATTAAGATTCAAATAACTGTCATAACAAAAGCATCTATTGGGCATTCTGACTTGTCCAGAGACACGGTCGTTGTCGGAAAATGATGTGTGTTCTCACAACAAGAATCAGTTTTATAGGAAAAGTCGTTTGCATGTTTTTTAGTTACATTTTTTTTTCTTTTTCTTTTTTTTTTCTTTTTTTTTCTTTTTTTTTTTTTTTTTATCGCAAAGCACTGTCTAACTTAATGTAAGACTAAGTTTCTTCCGAATAATTTTTGACCCCCAATATCAATGTAACGCATACCTGAAATTCCTTTCCAATAAGGTCATTAGATTTCGATAATTTTAACCACCGGTAGTTCAAAGCAATGTCTTTATAACATTACATGCTCACTGAAAATTTTACGTGCCTTTTTATTTTGCCTAGCGGTCTAAAACTGAATTAAATATCTGATCATAGTATGTTATTCATAGTTGAATTTTAATATTTAAATTTTATCTATTAAAAATACTTAAATGAAATGTTCCTTTTTTTTTTTTTTTTTTTTTTTTTTTTTTGGTTACAACGATTCCCCGTTATTTCAACGAAAAATATGTTATATTATCAGATATAAATAGAATACACCTATAAATATACTAATATTTAATAATGTCTTTAAAATTTAATTTAAAAATTCGGATAAAAAATTATAAATGATACTTCAGTTACTACTTAATTTAAGTTACTACAATTTTTAAACTTTATGGCAAACAGTTATATGTAAAAATAACAAAAGAAAAGAACTTTTACACAAAATTAAAATTTATCTGGAAATGTTTTTACAAGGGACTTTAAAAGGGGTTAAAACTTTCTTTTCACTGATATTGCTTGAATATAACGTCATCTAATTGTTCTATCAAAATAATAAATTGATAAGTTATGTAGACGAAATACAGATAAATTTCTCGCCGATTTGCTTCAGTTTGAGTGCAGCTAAATTTCTACTAATTTCATCGCTTATATCATTCTGAATATTTTCGGTATTTCTTGGTTTTATTATAAGAAAAGCAATGAACATTTGGCTATTCAATTATGCAGAAGATATTTTGTTAAAGCTTAGCTTGCGGAAATTAGTATTATTTAATAGAAATAATCTTATTTCCTCAAATACGATATTTAATATTTAATAGTCTAATTCCAGTATGTTTTTTCAACTGTTGTATTTCAGATTTTTTTTGAAACGAATATATATATATATATATATATAGGTGTGTGTATATATACATGTTTGTGTGCATGTATATGTATGTTTAAATGTGATATCATTTGAAAAAATAGAATACATAAAATTTTAAATTTTACAATAAAAATTTTCCTTCCTCTTTAATTAGCGTATACTTAACACAAAAACAACAAAGTCTACAACGAAAAACCTCCATAAAACACCTCAACAATTTTTTTAAAACACTTTTGTTTAAACGGAATGTAGATCTTAATATGATATTATACAATGTTAAATTTAAACTGGATAGTTTAACTACCTTTACTTTTATTCTTTCTTTTCTTTTCTTTTTTTTTTTTTTTTTTTTTTTTGTATATTGTTTGAAAAAATATGTGAAAAACTTTGTCTCGTGTTCGAATATGTGATTTCTTTTCTAAAGTGATATTTTGCCGAAAGAAAAATATTTTGCACAGGAAATATACAAATTTGGCAGTTTTGTATTTAAGTAAACGTCAATAATTTGAAATAAAATCATTTTAAAATCGAAAAATATTTTAAATGTATAAATTGGTCTAAATTTTTTCGATACAAATAAGCCACGTGTTTTATTCTTCGCGTTTTCCTCAATTTTATTTCAGTATCTGATTAGGTAATTAATTATTTTAAGCAAAACATTTATTTAAAGCAAGCGTTTTGCGTTTACATTTTATGCTTTATTAATTATATTATGTATAATTTCATACAATGCATACAGATTTATCTAACTTATCATTCCTTTAAAATTCAATTTCATAATGTTAAATTGTTTCAAAAGCTTAAATAATTATTATATAAAATAACATAAAATTCATCATATGTGAATACAAAATTTAAACAACATGCATTTATTTTAATATGGATTCCATTCGAAACCAGTGCAAAGAGATTCAAGTGTTTGAATGTCTAAGTATTAATGTCTGAGTTTCTAAATGTTTAAATTGTGAAAAATCTAAAGCTCTTTCTAAAAGCTGTGCTATAATGCAACTTTTTTAATTCAGATTAATTTTATTCAGACACTTATCTCAATATGTTTATACAAAGACACTCAAGAGTCTTAAATCCAGACACGTATACTCTTCGAAATATCGCATATTTGTTTCAAACACGTTTCAGTCTAAATTTAAGATACTTCTATTTGTAATACAATCTATTTCGAAATCTTATAAAAACGAAAATTGTTGCCAACTTCTTAAAATCAACGTGCTTTTAATGCACATTGAGAAAGCTTTTCCATTTACTTTAACTTTTTCTAGTTTATTAGAATGTTGTATTATATAAATGCTAAGAATACACTAATAAATACATGAATACTAACAAAAAATTAATAAAAAGATTTTAACTAAATAATGTTCTATGTACGTCAAATCCGAAAATTATTAATGCATTTCGAAAGTAGTTTTTTTTTTTAAATACATGAAAAATTTTAAAACCTTTTTAAACTTTTGGCTTGTCAATAAAACTTCAATTTAAATTTTCGATTATAAACACATGAAATGTTCTGTATTATTTTAAATCTGAATTATCTATAAGCCAAATAAATTAAATCTAGCAGATGTCTGTTTATTTAATGAAATCATCCCATTTAAATTCTAGCATTAAATAATATAAGTGCACAGTCAATTGAAAATGAAAAATCTAAGTGAAAAAGTATTCATAATACATTGGCATTTTACTGAATCACATTTAATTAAATTTATATTATATCACCTGCTGTTTCTTCTTTCAGTTTTGTTTTCTTATCTTTTCTTTCTCTTTTTTTTCCCCCACAAAAACTGCATCGAAAATGACAGCAAGTTTTGACACAAATTTTTATTAAAGAATGATTTTTTTTTTTTTTTTTTTTTTTAAACTTTCTCTTCTTACTGCAAACTTTTAATAAATTTAAAAATGTCATTATTTACATGCGACACATTATTTTTTCTGATTCGAATAGTGATATAGTTATTGCGGAAAGGCCTGTGTCCACTAAATTTTATATTTAGAATTACTTATAATTAATTATAAAACTAAATTTATCTTTTACAAAAAGCTATATTTATTTGATTTTAAATATGCTTAAAATTTATAGCCTAACTTTAAATAAACAACAACAAACAAACAAAAAAAAAATCATATTTTAAATATGAAATTACCATTAAAACGCTTATATTTCTACAAACATATTTTTTTTTCTATTGAACAGAACTTCTTGTTTTTAGTTCATTTTATTCATTATGTCAAAATGTATGGTTGAGAAAAATTTAAAGTTCATATCTCAAATACTTTTTGGAATATCATGCAACACACTTTTCAATTTTTTAAAAAATAATCTGCAAAAAATAACTTTCTATTTTAAGGTGAACCAAAATAATATACATATATATTATCAATTCATGCATATTAGTTAACACAAAAGAAAAAGTACTTGTACTTGCTTGCATTCTTTTTTCAAAAATTCTGAAAAATAATCGAAAATTGCTTCATTTTTCCATTTTTTAAAAGTAGTTTTCTCCTTAAGAAAATTCGTCATAATAAGAAACAAAGATAGGAATTACAACACTAGAAATCTTTTACCTTTTCCATTCATTTTAATTTATTTTATTTTTGTCTGTTTTATTATTTATTCTATATCACCAAATGAATCTGCATTTTTAAAACTTACATTAACAAAACCTAAATAATACTTTAAAAACTAATATTTCTTTTAATTAAAATCTCGGGAAAATACTATTTATTTTCAAAAAGCCAAGCATACATATGCTGAAAATATTTACAGAGCGTTATAGTACTGTATATAACAGATTGAATAGGCAACAGATTGGATAGGCAAACATGGCGGTTTCTACTTATAAATATTCGCCACTAAATTTCAAAAATGGTTTATTTTAAAGCTGTGTATACATGCTTTTTAGTATCGCGTTATATACATAATAACAATTCATTAGCTGGAATAAATGAAATTAGAAATCTTATTTTTGTCACACGGTTTACTCTTTTTGTTTGTCAGTTTCTTTTAATGAACTCTGAAATTTTACAAACAGAATAAAATCTAAATAAGATTTTTTTTTTTTTGTGTGTGTGTGTGTGTGTACTATTCCGTTTCTTTCGACAATACAATATATATTGTTAAAAAAGTCACAAAATTTCAACAAATTTACTTTGTACTTGCTCATACAGTAACCGCCGCTTAATAATTTCATCGGTTAATAAAATCACCCGCTTAATATGATCAAATTGACAGGACTGGAATCAAATCAATAGCAAATACATTTAAAACCTCAACTTAATAAAATCAGCATCGCTGATTAATAAAGTCAAAAATATCTCCTCAGCAACAAAAATATCTGTTATGCACACTCAAAAAAAAAAAAAAAAAAAAAAAATTATTTTTTTTTGCTTATATCGAGATTTTATTTTATTTTATTTATTTATTTATTTATTTTATTTTCTTATATTGAGATTTTTTTTTTCTTTTTTTTTTTTTTTTTTCTTTTCTTTTTTTTTAGAAATTCACAACAATACCTTCATTATCTCTAATTGTCGAAAAATTTACAGTTTCTGCATACTTTTAAATTAAGCACGCCCCATAACCTACCTCCGTAACAATTTGAAGGAACGTATACTTCAAAGTCAGTAATAAATCACATATTTGATTTAATTTTTAAATGGTCTTTTTATTATTATTATTATTATTAAAATGCAATTTCTGGTTTTTATTTTGAAATAAGGTATCACATGCCTTTATAGGGAAGAATGAACAAAAAAAAATTGTATTATATAAAATAATCTTACTGCACTAAATTAAATTCTGCCTCGGACAGTTTTTTTTTTTTTTTTTTTTTTTTTTTTTTTTTTTTTTTAATTTAATTGTTTTGAAAGTGCTACTTTATTTTACATATATATATAATTTAAATCGATTGAATTAACCATAAAATTTTATAGTTTTACGTCAATAACATACACCTTTTAATCGGGAATACAATTCTCTAACATAATTTTACATTTGTAGGAAAATACTACTATCTAACTCGGTAAAACAACGCTCTTTGTCGAACTGACATAATTCAAAGCTTTTAAGTTTGAAATTGATTTTCTTATTCGTTTCTATATCTGAAAAAAAAAAGTTTGCATCACTGTTCAAAAGAGCAGAATTAATGAAGATCAAAACAAAGTTGAATAATTTTATGAAAAGTAGATCACTGCACCCTCTAAAATATCTGGAATGAGAATTGCGCTCTTTAGAAAAATGACCCCCCTATTTTAACATTAAAAAAGTAAAAAGAGACTAGCCTAGCAATACACTACTTTCTTAATAATTTGTTGTAAAACTAGTTCCATCGATTGACTACATTTCGAATGGAATATAATATTGTACAAACAAATACATTAAATTTGTCCATGTGTTTGTTTAACAGAATTTTTTGAAAATTCTTAATTAATAAAAAAAGAAAATATTCAAGTCAATTTACATGAGATAGAATTTTTCAAATTATTAATATTAGAAAATAAAACTGAAAATTCCATTTTAAAATGTTTATTTATTTTTTTATTTTTTATTTTTTTTTAAGGGAAAAAAAACATTGCAAATCCGAAGACCTAGAAACTATAAGAATTTATAATTTTTCTATATTCATTAAATTTTCTCTATACTAAAATTAGCAGGGTTAAAACATTATCCACCAGCCACAAATAACTCTTACGATTAATGAAAGTTCAAGAAACTCTGCAACTTTGCGTGCAATATTTAAACACTTTACGAAGCGTGTTTAATTAATGAATATTTCTTTTTACTCTATTATGAAAATCGCTGTTTATGATATTTTTTAACCGACTTCAAAAAAAGAAGGAAGGTTCTCAATTCAAACCGTATGTTTTTTTTATGTTTGTTAGCTCATAACTTCTGAACGGATGCTCCGATTTTTATACTTTTTGTTTTGTTGAAAAGCTCTTGGTCTGAAATAGGTCCCGTTGTAATATCTTTACAATCTAAAGAAAATACAGGGTGCCCAAAAATATCAGTCCCAACTCTTTTAACTGCTAAACGGCTGCAGCTATAGTGTTAAAAATGGTATGTAAGTATAGCAAAGTGACCATGCAGTACAAGGTTAAACCGCTTGCAGCACCACCTGGTGAAAAATAGCGGAGATAGTGTTACTATCTCGAAAACGGTTCTAGAGAAAAAAGTTAATTCAAAAGTTGAAAAGTATCATCGATTTAGTACAAAAAGATAGTTTAGACATTCATGCTAGCGTTCCTATCTCGGAAACGGTTCAAGACAGGGGGAAAAAGTGAATTATAAAATTGCAGGGCATCATCGATTTAGTACGAAAAGACAGTTTTGACATTGATGCTAAAAATACAATGCTAAAAACGTGCATTTGTTTGTTCGCAATTTCTTACACTATGCACACTTGAGCTACATTGCACTCGTTGTAGCGTAGCTGGTAAGACATACGTTATATAGTTCAAAATACGGTTACTTGATACTTTTTGTTTTGTTGTAAAGATCTTGGTCTGAAGGAGGTCACATTCTAATATCTTTACAATCTAAAGAAGATAAAACGTCATCTGGTGAAAAACAGCGGAATCAGCGCTCCTATCTCAAAAACTGCTTAAGATAGGAGAAAAGTTAATTACGAAGTTGTAGAGCATCATCGATTTACTACGAAAAGATAGTTTTTAGACATTATTGCTAAAAATAGAACGCTTAAAACGTGCAGTTGTTTCTTCGCGATTTCCTACACTGTGCACACTTGAACTACGTTGCACACTTTGCAGCGTAGCGGATGACACGTATACTCTGTGGTTCACAGTACTGTTACTGTAAGCGGTCACATCGATTAGCGCAAAATCGTTTTCAACCAACTTCAGAAAAGTGTGTGTTCTTAATTCGAGCTATGTGTTGTTGTTGGTGTTTGTAAGCTTATAACTTCGTAAGAGATGCTTTAATTAACCGACTTCTAAAAGGAGGAGGTTCTCAATTGAAACCGTATGTTTTTTTGTTTTTATTTTTGTTTGTTAGCTCATAACTTCTGAACAGATGATCCGATTTTGGTACTTTTTGTTTTACTGTAAAGGTCTTGGTCTGAAATAGGTCCCATTGCAACATTTTTACGATCAAAAGAAAATACAGGGTGCCCAAAAAAGTCAGTCCCGACTCTTTTAACTGCTGAACAGCTGCAGCTATAGTCATAAAAGTGGTATGTAGGTATAGTAAAGTGGATATGTGCTGCGCGATTCAACCGACTACAGCGCCACCTGGTGGGAAACAGTGGAGTTTGCGTTCCTATTTCGGAAACAGTTCAAGACAGGGGAAAAAAGTGAATTATAAAATTGCAGAGCATCATCGATTTAGAACGAAAAGATAGTTTAGACGTTAATACTAAAAACAGAACGCTTTAAACATGCATTTGTTTGTTCACAATCTCCTATTTTGTGCACACTTGAACGACATTGCATATGTTGTAGCGTAGCGGGTGACATTTATGCTATGTAAAATTCAAAGTATGGTTATTGTAAGCGGTCACATCGATTAACGCATAGACATTTTAAACCGACTTGATAAAGTAAGAGGTTCTCAATACAAACCATGTTTCTCATTGTTGTTGTTGTTGAAATTTGTTAGCTTATAACTTCGTCAGAGATGATTTAATTGTAATACTTTTTTTCTTGTCGTAATGATCTTGGCCTAAAATAGGCTTCATTATGATTGCATTAAGATATAAACAAATTACAGGATACTCACAAAAGTCTGTTCTCACCTTAACTGCTGAACATATGCAGCAACACTGGTAAAAGCAGTATGTGAGTATCGATGTTGAAACTTCTATCCGTCAGCTGCAATGCATATTTTGCTCTTTGTTTGAACTTTACGCTGCGCAATTTCCAGCGCAGAGGGTGACACGTATTCATTGTGAAGTTCAATATATATGCCATACAGAATTTTTGGTTACGAATACAGCGTATCCGTTCTTTACATTTCTAAAGACTATTTAACTTAACATATGTTCATTCAATAGATAGTTTTTGCTCATATCCGAAAAAGGCAAGAAAAGTGACAACTTAAAAGTGCAGCATTTGAGAAAAATCAATTTAAAAACTAGTATGTTGTGGCCACCACAATACTTTCTTCTATATTTTCCTATACAAATTCACGCAGTAACAAAAAAAAAAAAAAAAAAAAAAAAACGTTTTTCTAAGTTTTTTTTTTTTTTTTTGTTAAAAGTAAAAAAAAAAATCGATAACTTTGTCTTAAATTATCACAGATTTATAGTTCAACCATTCGTTTTAAAGGTATTGATGAGACCTTTCGAAAGATACCCATCTTGAAAATTTACTCCCCTCGAGGGGGGACTTCCCCCCCCCAGGGGGGTGGCGAGGCTCCTACACATACAAAATTTATTTCCCAGTTGACTATCTCTATTATAAATAATTCTTGTAAATTTCATAATGATTACTAAAAAATAATTCTCTTTATGCACATTTATACAAAATTTTGTCCTATATCACCATGTTAAAAATTTAGAAAAAGCGGGATGGCAACGCAACCTGTAAGACAATTTTTACCAAAAGTTGATAGGCACTAATTTATGTCAAGGTGCAACTACATACCAATTTGTATGAAATTCTGTGCAGTAGTTTCTGAGATACAGTTGCCACAAAATTTTGTCACACACACACACACACACACACAGACAGACAGACATTTTCTAAAAATAGTCAAATCGTGTTCTACAGCTCTCAAAACGTGTAAATCCATCAAAAACCCGAGGTCGAAAATTTTTACGAATCCAATACTTTCTCTATATTACATATAGAAGAAAGTAATAACTTGACTAGAATAAAACTGGCACAACTGTCTCTCGAGTGGATAACTTTCTAGATGGAGATGTAACTTTTTTGTTCACATTGGGTGCATTTCATGTATTTTTCAGTGACATAAACCATTTTTTGAGTTATGTCACTTTTCTCGGAAGTTGTGATTTGTGAAACTGCCGTCGAACGTCTTTCGATGATTTGTTTTGTGAATAAGTTTTCACTGAAAAGAGAAAAATAAAATCTTTTTGTAAAAAAATAGAACCGACTCCAAAAAGCAACTACTATTAAAAAAAAAAAAAAAAAATTGTATGATGAAACTAAATTGCGCCTAAAAGTATAAAATAATTTCCTTCGCCAAACAACCTATAACACTACAATTAATTATAACTTTTGAAGTCGGCGCAAAATTAAATAAAAATTGATACCTTTATTCAATACAAAAATCAAATCCTATTCGAAATACGCGTCTCACATTGTCACCTGCAAAACGCAGCCGAAAACTATTTTGATTCAAGAAAACAAATAAGATTTCGTAAGCAGCAAAAGTTGGCGAAGATGCTGGTATCTGACTTCCTTGGTGAAAGAAAAATCGCAAAATTATCTGGCAAATATATTTAATTTCTTTGGGATATCTTGATTAATTTGATAAGGTATATTAAGAGAGTAATCAAGAATATGAAACAATACTTCGTACAAAATATATCATGAAAATATACATCTTGCGTGTATATTTTTGCAATACGTTTTGAACGCCAAATCCAAAAGCCATCAAGGATGATAGTTATCAAAGTTATACCAAATTTGCAAAGGAAACTCTAACTTCGTAGAAACATAAATACTGCATTGTGAAGAATGTTCACTGTTCTGTGTAGATGCTACCAATGGACCAATTGTATACAGTGTTAAAATAATAAAGGAAACATGAAAATGGGTCATTCGAGAAGACAGCATTTGTTGCTAAAGATCTAAAACCAAACCTTTAAAAATTAATTAAATTTTATTTAATTTTGCGCCGACTTCAAAAGTTATAATTAATTGTAGTGTTATAGGTTGTTTGGTGAAGGAAATTATTTTATACTTTTAGGCGCAATTTAGTTTCATCATACAATTTTTTTTTTTTTTTTTTAATAGTAGTTGCTTTTTGGAGTCGGTTCTATTTTTTTACAAAAAGATTTTATTCCAATACATTTTCAAGGTTCCAATATTTTTATTATCCAAAGAATTTAATATTTATTTTGTAGATAAATAAATTTGAAATTGATAAATACGATTTTTTTCGTTTGCAAAGAATTTGGCGCTGTTAAGTAATCGCCACATTTAGAAACTACTAAGTGGTTCATTAGATAAGCGCGTTCGTCGCGGTGTTCTCGCGATCATTAGTCTTACGGGTTTTAAATATTCTCGACTGCTCCAGAACATAATTTCCTCTACTCATGTTCTAGATTCCTTGCGTTTAAAATCTGCATTATTTTATATCGCTCTGTTGTACGTGATTTTATTTCATTTATTTATTTATTTTTGTTTATTTATTCATTTTTATTTATTTATTTAGTTTTTATGTATTTATTTTTATTTATTTATTTATTTATTTATTTATTTATTTATTTATTCTTTTTTTTTTTTTTTTAAGAAAAGCCAACAACATTATCGGATTAATTGAAATAATATTACTCTTAACAGTAAAAAGAAATCCCTCTTTCAAAAGAAACGTTTTACATTTCGAGGTTGCCAACATTTTCACATGTGCAAAGACTGATACGACACATTTTAGAGTTCAAACTTTCTCTTCATATTTTGGGAATCCAAAAGGGGAAAAAATATATTACAATATATTTTTCTTTGTAACTAAATGGAGTAAATTAAGTTTAAAACCTTTTTTGACAAAATTATATTCAAAAATACAATTAAAAGTATACAGATATAATGTTTAGATAAATAAATTAATAATATCACTACTCTCTTAAAATAAATGAGTTTATCACCATGTCAAGTAGGAGTTAACTTTTTAGTTCCCCATCATACTATAGGTATGGGGAACTTAGGTAATCGTGAAAATTTTCGACCTCGGTTTTTTGACTTTTTTACACGTTTTCAGGTGTGAGGAATCCGAAAATGACAAAATTTGTATGGTGTCTGTCTGTAGGGTGTCTGTTAGTCTGTCAGTCTGTTAGTCCGTTAGTTTGTTAGTCTGTGTACACGATATCTCAAGAAAAAACAGTCGCAGAGAGGTCAAATCAGTTTTAAAATATTGATTTCGACACTGGCAAGAACCCTATTCATTTGCAACATTCGATTTTAAAAACTTCGTAAGTTATTAGAAATTTACGATTTTCTTAACATGGGAGAATAGGACAAAAATTCACTTAAACGTGCATTAAATGGAAACTTTTTACTGTAAAAATGTCAGACCAGTTTTAAAATATCCGTTTTGATGCCGGAATGAACATCAGTAACAATAAATATGCTACTTTGAAAATTTCGCAAGTTATAGAAAATTTACGAATTTCTTAACATGACAGTATAGGGCAAAATTTCACATAAACGTCAATTTTGAGAGATATTTTCATCGTAAAGATGTCAGACTTCTTTTGAAATATTATTTAGGACACTGGCATGAATATTAATGACTATGGATTTTCCAATATAAAGATTTCGTAAGTTATTGGAAATTTACGAATTTCTTAACATGGCAGAATAGAGAAAATTTCACATAAACGTCAATCTCGAGGGATATTTTCATCGTAAAGATGTCAAACCACCTTCGAAATATTATTTAGGTTACTGGCATGAATATCATAGACTATGATTTTTCCAATTTAAAAAATTCGTAAGTTATTTGAAATTTACGATTTACTTAACATGTCAGAATAAGGCAAAATTGAGCATAAACTTCCATTTTGAGGATCATAAATACATTAGACAACTTCAAAATTGCATTTATGATATTTTTTTGAACACGATTGAATACAAATATTCTAATAGGAAAATTTCGTAAATTATTCGTAATTTACGATATTATCAACATAGCGAAATAGTAATTTTTTCATATAAATATGAATTTTGAGGATTATTGCATTGGAAATAGTAGCATGAAACATAAACAACGGAATTGACCCTGATAAAATAAATTAATAGATTAGAATACGATAAATATATCGAAGTGAACGATGGATAGCCTATTAGGCGGGGATTTCATTCTGTCACTGTATGAAGCTTTGGTCAAATTCATTTCTTTTAACGTGATTATAATATGTCTCGCACTAGAAATTTATGAGACCATAAATATGGTGGGGAGCTGAGCAGAGTCCACCTATGCCAACTAGTTTTTAATCGACTTCAGTTAAAAATGCAATTCTTAGAGCTAATTAGAAAAATTTTATTTAAGCGAACTTGAGTTATTTCTGCTCATTCAACCACTTGTAAGTGGCAACATCACTTTCGCTGCAACGTATTTCTTCAGTAGCACAAAAGTGCAACGGGCAGCGACATTGTAAAGAGATCCAGTTTATTAAAATCTTTTGTATTAAAATCATTAATAAAATAAATAATTTAGTCAGATACAATAAATAACTCAAATTTGAGTGCATTATGGTAGCTAATTCAATTTCCTGAATTTAACTCAAGATTAGAGGTTGCATTTCTTCTAGGCAAATGTGTGAAAATTCACTTAAGTTGAGATATTTTCATTCTTAGATTTTAATAGGGTACATGAAACCAATAAAATTTATTTGAGAAAGATTATTTTTATGTAAAATAAAGTGCTACGTTTATTGCAAATTTTTCTTAAAACGTTTGAAAAAATATCATTCAAAATTTACTATATAATATAAATTATTGGGAACAGAAATTTACATATACGAATTTTGTTATTTAGCCGAAAACCCTTCTTATCAAACTTTTGTACACTCGATAACAAAAGTCTCCGAACACTAGCAAAAATTCCTATGTAAAAAGGTACACTTAATACAGTTTTGTTAAATAAATCCTTGTCGAATCCTGTTCTTAGTCAGTCTAAAAACAAGGATTTATTTAACAAAACTGTATTAAGTGTACTTTTTTCACATAGGAATTTTTGCTAGCGTTCGGAGACTTTTGTTACCAACTGTATTTTGCTCGCAACTCTTAGATATTACTTTAATATTTACTTCCTTCGTAAATAATCTAAGGCGTTATATTTTATAGAGTTTTATTCTGTAGAGCCGGTTACACTTTTTTACATGTAAAATAAAATCTTTCCTTTTTTCTGAATAATATGCTTACATTTCGAGAGAATGTTTTGATTCGGATAGAAGGAAATATTTCATCATCTCCAACTCAACCAATTTCTGTAAATGGTCTGCCTGGCTAACCACTAATGAAACTTGATTACACGGCTTTAGACGATAAACGATTCTTCTTACAGATTGTTTTGTCAGATTTCACATTTTATATCTACAATAAAATCAAGAGAAAAAGTATATATTTATTTTATTTCTCATAAAAAATTTCTGCTGAAAATAAAAGGGTATTTTTGTATAAAAATATTTTATCTAAAAATTGAGATACCTAAAACTATAAAGATGTTTTAAAAAAAAAATAAAGCATGAAAATGTAAATTTTAAAAATAAATTTCGAGCACATTCTTTTTATTGAAAGATAAACATTATAAAAAAAAAAAAAAAAAAAAAAAGCCAAACAAATATTTTGTGGAACTTTACTTGCGCTTTAAAGATTACTAAATAGCAAAACATTCATTTAATTTATTTCCTTTTTTTTGGTTATATTATTAAAAAGAATAAAGGTATCAAGATCTGTGTTGGTGACAAATATCCTTTTCAAATATTTAATGTTTTCTCTTTTTTATCCTCCAATTACCTAGCATGTTGTGGTCACCAGAAGATTTTCTTCTATATAATTTTACACAAATTCATGAGCTGACATCAGTGTGAAAAAAATTGCTGACTTTGTTTTAAATTATCACAGATCTATGATTCAACCATTCGTTTTAAAGGTACTGGTGAAATCTTTCGAAAGATAACCATACTGAAAATTTACAATTCCCAGGTGTGGGGGGGGGGGAGGGGGGTGAAGCGATGCTCCCACATGCACTGACTTTTTTTTTTTTTTTTAGTTTACAACTACTATTATTAATAATTTATATTAATTTTATAATCATATAAAATTAATATGATTTATTAATAATAGTAGTAGTAAACTAGAAAAAAAAAAAGTCTGTGCATGTGCATTTTCTCTTTTTTATCCTCCAATTAACTAGCATGTTGTGATCACCACAAGATTTTCTTCTATATAATTTTACACAAATTCATGAGCTGACATCAGTGTGAAAAAAATTGCTGACTTTGTTTTAAATTATCACAGATCTATGATTCAACCATTCGTTTTAAAGGTATTGGTGAAATCTTTCGAAAGATAACCATACTGAAAATTTATAATTCCCAGGTGTGTGTGTGTGTACTATTATCAATAATTCATATTGATTTTATAATCACTTGTGAAAAATAACTATCATTATGTACTTTTATACGAAATTTTGTCCTATACTGCCATGTTAATAATTTAGAAAAATTGAGATCACAAGCGACACATGCTAAGCGATTGGTCCGCAAATCTAATCACCACCAGTTTGCGTTAGGTTCTAACTGAATATTAAGTTTGATTAACTTTTGTTCATTCGTTCGTGAGATACAGTGTCCACAAAATTTGTGATATACACACAGAAACCCACAGACCTATAGACCTACAGACAGACATTTTCGAAAAACAGTCAAATCGTGTTTTAGATGTAAATTCATCGAAAACTGGAGTTTGAAAATTTTCACAAACCCAATTCTTTCTCTCTATATATAGAATAAAATAAAGAACAATACTGAAATAAGAAATTTTTATTTATAATTGTCAGGCACAAGTGTACTTCATACAGTTCCTTATCATGTATGTTATAAGTACAAAATTTTGAATAAACACCATAAAATGCAATAAACTGATAAAACAGTGGCTGCTCTGATTGCAGCACTCGTACCCATTTTGTTTGCCTGAAGAAGGGTCGTGTGATCTTTCGACTCGAAACAATTGTTGTGAGTTTATTGCAATTTATGGTGTTTATTCAAAGTTTTGCACTTATAACTTTAGAACGCCAGTTCTGTGGTACTTTCTTATTATTATCATATATATATGTATATATATGTGTGTGTGTGTGTGTGTGTGTTCTTATTAGATTCATGATAAGTACATTGAACTCAGCTGATAAGGAGGTACAATAGAGAACTCAGAACAAGTAAATTTACCTTTCCATCTCGATTCTATACATTTATCCTAACCCTATTTATGGCATAATTTGAATGGCATCACTTTCGTGTATCTCAATGCATTAAATTCCTATAATATAAATTAATGCAAAATATTGCCCCATTCTTCCTATTTTAAAAATATTTCATTTCAAATAACTTACGGAATTTTAAAGTAAAATGTTGGTATTAAATAACTTTAATTCGAGTAAGAAAAAAACATATTTTAAAATAAGTCCAACATTTTTAGATGAATATAATTTTCATAATTTCCCTTTATGCGTTTTTACTGTGCACTGCCATTTAAAAAAAAAAAAAAAAAAAAAACTGAAAATTCTAATATTTTATTTATTATTTAATGTACAATGCTGAAATTCAATAATATTCAGGCCAAAAATCATGAAAGTATTAAAAAAAAAAAAAAAAAAAAAAAAAAAAAAAAAAAACTATCTGACTGTCTAAAATTACATGTTCTATGTTTGATGTCAACACAATATGCCAAAAAAAAAAAAAAATCTAACTTATTGCCGCATTTACATGTTGCTTTGGTAGGTATTTTAGCCCTGATTCTTTCACTGCTACATTTATATAGTATGTTTCCACGATCAATTTAAAGAATATAAATGTAGTGGTTGAAGAGGCAGGGCAAAAAGCCGGAAACATAGGAACCCTGACGGATTTACTTACAGACTGATGCCACATCGACATTGAAATTTTCGGATTTCTGACACCTGAATACATAAAAACATAAAAAAGATTGAAAATTTTCCCGGATATCAAAATTTCTCAAACAAATAGAAAGGTAAAGATATAAAAAATAAATAAATAAATCAGTTTGCGTTTCTGGTGCAATTTTGTTTCTAAAATCCCAAAATTTATTTTAATATATTGTTTAATTTGGGTTACATCCTAACCTCTTAATAATATAGCGTTAATTGCTAAAGAATGTAAAAGATAGTTTTGATTGTTTCTTATATAATGAAATTCAATATTATTTTACCTGAAAATATTTCATTAGAATAAAGCGTATCATAAAGTACCCGTTATAATGAAAAAATAATCTAGAGTGTAACTCACACTACTTTCTTTCACTCTGCATTACTGTATAAATATATAATTACAGTTGAAGGTGGCAGAAAAGATATCTGTGTAATTGTTGTTGTTTCTTATGCCACTCGGAAATTCCGAGCCTCGGTAGCGGAACTACACTGATTTAATGCTGGAGGGAAACGCCTTCCGTTTTAAAGAGTAGCACCACGAGGGAGGAAGAACGACTTAGCTCCAGAAGTTGGCGAAAAATGGCAGCACCATCAAACAACAAAAACTCGAATTTTGATCCGTATCAGGGCCGAGTTAAGCCCATGTTCCAGTGCCTCCAGAGGTATAACTTTTCGATGGGAACTTGGAGAACTTTGCGACCTCGACGGAATTTAACGTGCACCAATCGCCATTAGCGTTCATGACGGTCTTCGGCCTGCTCGAGGACCGAACCCGCAATCTTTCGATCATGAGCTCGCTGCTCTTAACGACCAAGTTACCTTAGCCTGAAGATACCTATAGTTCAATATTTAAAAAGTACTTTGGATAACAGCCAAATATTGTTTTAACAATAATTTTATTTTAAATATATGTCTGCAGAGGTTGATCCCGTCCTCTCAAGTCCTTACTTAAATGTTGCAGGCATTCCCAAACATAATACTAATGTTCAGTCATATTTTGTGCGGCCATGTAAATGAGTCATAAATATTTTTCATTCCGCAATCTTTGTGAAACAGGCTTTTCTACATATAAAAAATGTATATCAATTCCAATTCTTTTAGTGGTTTAAAAATTTTAAGTTATACCTTGCTTATATTTGTTCTTGAATTACGCTGATAAGACAACCTCTCGTACATGTACCTACAGATAAACAAACAGCATGCACAGACAGATACACGCAGAGATCAAACGCTAAAAAGCTGATTTTTCGGATTTAAAGTACCAAAAAACGTATAAATTTAACAAAAACTCAATTTCGAAATTTTTATTCAAAACTAATACATTCCATAACTAAGTTAAAGTAAGATATATATATATCGTGTCAAATATTTTAGTATGGGTAGGGTGCATCCCGAGGACTCCGTACATGAAATTCATGGTCGGAAGTGCTTTCTAACGCGATGGTATAAACAAAAACTTCAATAATAAAACATAAATATTCGTTTTCATAATAAATGTAGTACATTAACAATAAGAATATAGGTCAAAAATAGTGTCTTCAATCCACTTCAATTTAGGCCTCACATCGATGACAATGCTGAGGAGCTGGTTGCACGAAATGGTTGGTGCCGGTGACGTTCGAGATAAAACTAGACTATTCCAGATTATTCAAAATTCCATACACCGTAGATATGAGGCCTGCATTCAAGTCGGTGGATGAAACTACGTACATCTTTGATCCATATTATTTTTGCTCATGTATGAATATTCCTTTACCTGGATCACTTTTATTTTTTATGTTAAAATTTACACCACCAAAAATTTCCGTCCCTCCATTGCTGTATGATTTCTAATCATCTGGATTTACTCTAGCCTTCCTAGAAGTTCCGAAACGTGGTACCATGTATAACTGGTTTATATTTATTGGAAAAGGAAATTTTAATAAATATATTGGAATATAATCTAAAAATTGCCCAATATTAATTATTATTTTTGAACATTTAAAAACTCATTTAATTTGTTTCCTTTAAAATATTTAATTAAAAAAAAATAATAATAATTAATCAACCCTTTACCGATCACATTACATAAAAAAAAAAAATGCATGTTTTTTATTTCAACAAAATTGTATGAAATTAAATGAATTAATTGCATCTAGTTTAAATTAAACCGTCTCTATTTATAAATTTATAGAGCTAATGTAATTTTTTAGTATCTCAAATAAATAATAATAGTAATAATAATTAATTCCGGATATAGGATATGGATTGTATTTAATACGTTTGGTTCTTCATTTTTGAACACATCTGTCTGGAAATATCCAAAATATGAGAAATAGAGAACAAAATCTTTCCCCGTGATTTTGACGAAAGTGAGAAGAAAGGGGTTTAGAGAAAAATCCTCGTACAAGATTTGCATTGTTATACTTTAAGTTTCCCAAAAAATGTTTACATGTGTATCAAGATAATATCTCTCTATATATAAATGGCTAAGACAGTTTTTTCCTGTTTGTCTGTGTGTTGACGCAAGTTGATTGGCTAAAAGAGCTTTTCTCCTGTTTGTCTGACGCAAGTTGCCACCAGCTTTTCATACTTTAGTTAATTTAAAAAATTGGCACCAGCTTTTCATACTTTCGTTAATTTAAAAAAAATCTAATTGTCCGATCGATAAGTTAATTAAACCAACGGATTCAGAAAAAAATGCCCTTTTCATTTGGTACCTTATTTGTAACGAAATTGTGATTAGATTTTTTAAATTAATTAAAATGTGAAAAAATAACCTGGTAAAAGTTTTAAAAATGAACATTTAAATTTTTAATTGTTGACAAAAAAAAAATTACTTTTTTTTTTTCAACATAAAATGAAATATGCTTTCACGCGAAAAAAAAAAATATATAGATATATATTAAATACTCAATTTTAGATTTTTTTCCCCTTTTGTGTAAATAGTATGTTTTTGGCGCGGATGAATCGCGCTTGGCATGAAAGCTAATTCAGCATTACATTAAAGAGCTTTACTTATTGATAATCCTGGGTAATTTTTAAAATTTTGATGCTGAAATAGATCGGACATTTTTCACCAAGGACTCCACTTTCGTAAAAGCCACTTTAAGCCAAGTAGCGCATAAAAAAATAAAAATAAATTAGAAAATATGAAAAACAGAAAGGAAAGAAAAGGAAAGGAAAGGAAAGGAAAACGAAAAGAAAGAAACAAAACAAAATAATAACATAAATTATGTATTTTTGTCTAAAGTAAAAATTCAAAAGTCGCCAAAGAGAGCTACATTAAAGCTGTACCACGATCAGATTTACATATTTCATTATTTCATTATTTATTTTTCTATATACCAACTATTATTAACAAACTCAACTACTATTATAACCACAAAAATTGCCTCATGCGATAGACGTAGCCGATCATAGCTCATTGCAGTATTATATTTGGTGTGAAATTGTTGTCATTTTTATGTTTGATCGAATAAATCAAATAAATACAGAAAATAACGTGAAAGAAAATATTACGTACACCACGTATAGTATTGTTCATATGTAACTGGGATTCCAATATAAAATGGCTACTTCAATTTTGTCGATACTGTTTGTTTCGAAACTGCAATCTGATAAGCACCCAAATGGTAGCCCACTGGTAAGCTGTTGTCACAGGCAATTGGGACAGACACCCGAGAGTCTGCGAATGAGTGGGTCGCTATCGAAGCAGCAGGAAACCAAAGCGGGCTTTAAAGCATTTTCATGATTTTTTTAAAGTTTTATTTTTGTTTGTAAAGCGATATAGAAAAGAGTTTCCTTTAAATATAGTGACCAGCGAAGCGAGAAAAGCCTTCGTTGATTCACTACCTTCATTGATTTCATGAATTAAAAAATGGTTTCGTTAACAAACATTGATCTATTGGCACGTAGGCAGCATCCGGCCGAGTGTTGTACATTTCGAGTTTGATTTTGAAACTTTTCCCACATTCGGAATTCGGTTCATTCCCGAACCGCAGCTTTGCTAGTAAATAATAAATATATATCTTCTTCCATGCAATAAAAACTTTGTTTTCTTTGTATATTTAAAATAAAAAACATAATTTTTTTCCCCTTACATGCCATCATAAAAGTTTTATTTTTTACTAGTTAAATCTTGCTAAAACAACTGAATAACCCTTATGAATTATATTAGTCTATTATACAGTATTTAACTTAATCTGGTGTCATAGTTTTAAATTAACATTTTTAATTTTAATGCGGTTTATTTATTTCTTTAAATGCAACTGCACAACATTTCTCCGCTTTAATTACAGGAAATTAGA
Organism: Salticus scenicus; assembly: GCA_963930645.1. Lineage (NCBI taxonomy): Eukaryota > Metazoa > Arthropoda > Arachnida > Araneae > Salticidae > Salticus > Salticus scenicus. The sequence goes on along the minus strand of OZ005650.1, from coordinate 116,467,263 downwards.
GCAGCAAATTCTAATTATAACAACGTAGTGTTTTTGGATTGTAATTCTATTATTATTACTGGAGTTTTAAAATTTATAACAAGCTATTTTATAATAATTAGTAAAATACTTTAATTAAATACTGCAACTAAATATGGTTTTAAAACTTAGTTCGTGAATTCTAATTAAAAGAGTACAGTTTCCAAGATTAATAACAAGGCTACTACAGTTTTGATAACAACTTAAATTAACGAATCCTCTTTCAAAACAAACGCCGTCATTTGATTAATTGAAGACATACATTTATTAAAATGTTTAATTCAAAGAAATATCTTCCTGTTTCTATACCCAATTATATCTATATATAGCCCTTCATATTAACTTTTAAAACTTTGTTAACTAACATATTTGATCTATCATGAATAGTTAAAGAAAATAAATTTCTTATGAACTAATGATATTTATAGTAAATGAAAGTATTGTGTTATATCATTCGAATGCGTTTTAGTAAATGAAAGTTATTAAAACAATGCTCTCTTAAAGTGGAAAAAAAAAACTTATTTTGAGTTCATTTTAACTCACTTTCCTGGAATAAATCATCCCACTGATGTTGGGCTGATTTAATTCAAATAAATTGTTTAAAATAACTTGAATTGTTTGTGCCAATATTACTTTAAAGAACAATGTACCAAAAAACAAAAATCGCATTTTGCCTCAGTCAGGATCCTTTAATATGTTATCTTTTGTGAGTCCTAAAGAATAAAAAAAACGTAGTTGAGTTTGTAAGTTATCGTATACTGTTAGTAAATTCAGTTTGCTTGTAGTGATTAATAATTGTAGTAGATCTCAGATGTATGTACATACGCATTAAGATACTATCACATTAAAATATTTCTCATAAATAGCTGAAGGCTTTCATATAGGCTAGAAAGCTCTCGACACTTGAACTAAGTATCGAACCGATGTCTACAGCTCTTGTTAAATGCTGAAATTTCTCAATATCTGAGGTTTTTCGTTGACTAACATCGTCAAAAAATTGAGCCAATCCCGATAATTACAAGAGAATTTTCTGTGTTTTACTTCTGGCAATTTGTAATTGGTAGAGGCTTCCCCAGTCTGTTGTACATGCGTAGATTTTTTTTTTTTTTTTTTTTTTTTTTTTTTTTTTTTTCGAGAGGGATTTTCTCTATTAATTTTCTCACCTTTACTAAAATTTCTAGTAAGCCATATTCGTACTTTTCACAAATACTCTGCTGTTGATCACATCCGTCGTTATATTCTCGATCCCAACGGATTCGAAAAATTCTTTATTACACATTTTTCTTTTAAATGAAGGTTTTTTTCTCAGCTAATTCTTAAAATGTATTTCTATTTGGCAAACGTTTAAATCATCGCGCTCTTCGTAAGCGCATTTTTTAACGTACTTCTTTTTCTCTTGATGGCTTCTATGTATATTTTTATGCCTGCACGAGCCCTTAAAAACCAATAGTCTTTTCAAATTCTCGCTGGCTAAATAAAACTAGTTGGCATACGTGGACTCTGCTCAGTTCCCCATTATATTTATATTCTCATAAATTTCTAGTGCGAGACATATTATAATCATGTTAAAAGAAATGAATTTGACCGAAGCTTGATACAGTGACAGAATGAAATCCCCGCCTAATAGCCTATCCACCGTTCACTTCGATATATTTATCTTATTCGAATCTATTAATTTGTTTTGTCAGGGTCAATTCCTTTGTTTAGTTCTCATGCTACTATTTCCAATGCAATAATCCTCAAAATTCATATTTATATGAAAAATTTACAATTTCGCTATGTTGATAAAATCGTAAATTACGAATAATTTACGAAATTTTCCTATTAGAATATTTATATTCAATCATGTTCAAACAAATATCATAAATGTAATTTTGAAGTTGTCTAATGTATTTATGATCCTCAAAATGGAAGTTTACGCTCAATTTTGCCTTATTCTGACATGTTAAGTAAATCGTAAATTCCAAATAATTTGCGAATTTTTTAAATTGGAAAAATCATAGTCTATGATATTCATGACAGAATCCTAAGTAATATTTCGAAAGTGGTTTGATATCTTTACGATGAAAATATCCCTCAAGATTGACGTTTATGTGAAATTTTTCTCTATTCTGCCATGTTAAAAAATTCGTAAATTTCCATTAACTTACGAAATTTTTATATTGGGACATTCATAGTCATTAATACTCATGCCAGTGTCCTAAATAATATTTCAAAAGTAGTCTGACATCTTTACAATGAAAATATCTCTCAAAACTGACGTTTATGTGAAATTTTGCCCTATACTGCCATTTTAAGAAATTCGTAAATTTCCAATAACTTGCGAAATTTTCAAAGTAGCATATATCTAGTTACTGATGTTCATTCCGGCATCAAAAATGATATTTTAAAACTGGTCTGATATTTTTACAGTAAAAAGTTTCCATTTAATGCGCATTTAAGTGAATTTTTGTCCTATTCTCCCATGTTGAGAAAATCGTAAATTTCTATTAACTTATGAAGTTTTTTAATTCGAATGTTGCAAATGAATAGGGTTCTTGCCAGTACCGAAAGTAATATTTTAAAACTGATCTGACCTCTCTGCGATCATTTGTTCGTGATATATCGTGTAAAGAGACTAACAAACTACCGGACTAACACACTAACGGACTAACACACTAACGGACTGACACACTAACAGACACCATACAAATTTTGTCATTTTCGGATTCCTTACACTTGAAAACATATAAAAAAGTCAAAAAACCGAGGTCGAAATTTTTCACGATTACCTAAGTTCCCCATACCTATAGTATGATGGGGAACTAATATAAGCTTTAAATATTTTCTATTATTTTAAATACTAATTATTTTTTATTTTATTTTCGTCTATTTATTCATTTTAGCAGTAGGTAATTTAAAAATAATTTTTACGTACGTGATGATTTTTTTTTTTTTCTACTTTTTCTCTCCCCTCTCACTTTTTTTTTTTTTTTTTTTTTTCTTGTTTTTATTCGCTCTCCCTCTTTTATTTATTTATTTTTTTTTTTTTTGCAAAAGTTTTAGAAAAAATATATTTTGTTTTTCTGGTGTTATTTATTAATTAGCATAATATCGCATTGCTCTACACAGAACAGTTTACAAAGCAGCAAACACAGAAGCGAAATATCTGTATCAAAAACACATCATTTGTCCGGTACGCGAGATGTCATTCCGATGCCAGGTAATCGTACTGTGAGCTGATCTTATAAATATCTTAGATGAGTTCGTTAATCAAGTTGCTCCGACTTTCTGTTTTCAAGTGGCAGCCACTTGAAAATTTCAAACCCACAATGTAAAAAAGCAGATTTAAAGCAAGATTTGCTTGAATTTTAATGTAAATACAGGCCACATAAAGGTCTCAATGAAGTTAATTAATGAAGTTTATCCGCCATTTTTTACAAAGTGGCAGATATTTTAAGTTAAGTGGGGCCACTTGAAATCAGACTACCACTTGAAATTTTAAAATCACTATAACTTCCGAAATAATACTCCAAATCGAACCAAATTTGGACAGTATCTTAACTTATCTTATAAATATCTTAGATGAGTTTTTTAACCAAGTTGCTTCGCCATTTTGATTTCAAGTGGAGACCACTTGAAAACTTAAAATTCAAATTGTAAAAAGTGTATTCAAAATTTGTTTGAATTTTGATGTATACATAGATTACATAAGTGTCTCAATGAACTTTATCTGCCATTTTTAATAAAATGGTGGATATCTTAAATTAAGCTGGGCCACTTAAAATCATGCTACCACTTGGAAATTTAAAATCATAACTTCTGAAATAATACTCCAAATCGAACCAAATTTGGACAGTATCTTAACTTATCTTATAACTATCTTAGATGAGTTTTTTAACCAAGTTGCTTCGCCATTTTGATTTCAAGTGGAGACCACTTGAAAATTTCAAATTCACATTGTAAAAAGCGTATTCCGAATTTGTTTGAATTTTGATGTATACATAGACCATATAAGGGTCTCAACCAAGGTGATTAATGAACTTTAACCGTAATTTTTTTGGAAAGTACCGGATATCTTATATTAAGCGGGCCACTTGAAATCAGGCTCCCACTTGAAAATTTAAAATCACGTAACTTCTGAAATAACACTCCAAATCGAACCAAATTTGGACAGTGATATTATCATATAATTGTGTTGAACGTGTTCACTGGGCAACTTGTCCCGACATCTTGTTTCTAAGTTTCAGCCTCTTGAAATCACACTGCCACTTGAAAATATGGCATCACGATAACTTTTAAAATACTAAACTAATTCAAATATAAGTTGGATAGTGAACTTATGGTTCAAATATCTAAGATAAGTTCACTTGGCGACTTAATCCGCAATTTTATTTCCAAGTGGCGGCTACTTGAAAATTTGTCATTATGGTAACTTTAGTAATACTGAATCAATTCGCATCAAATTTGGATAGTGGATTTATCCATTCAAATATCTCAGATAAGTTCGCTGAGCATCTCACTCCGGTTTTTTTACCAAGTGGTGCTACATGAAAATTTCTTATGACGATAATTTTTGAAATACTGATTTAATTTAAACTAGAACTGGACAATGAACTTATCATGCAAATATATTGGATGATTTCGCTGGGCAAGTTGTTTCGCCATTTTGTTTCCAAGTCTCAGCCACTTAGACTGCCACTTGAAAATTTGCCATAATAATAACTTTTGAAACACGGCACTGATTTCAACCACAGTTGGACAGTGAACATATGCTTCAAATATCTTGGATTTGTTTGCTGGACTACATGTTCCACTGTATTGTTTCCAAGTGGCGGCCACTTGAAAATTTGTTATCACGATAACTTTTGAAATACTTAATTCAAATCAAAGTTGAAAAATGGATTTATAATTCAAACAAGAAAAATGTAGAAATTTGACGTAACTCTTGAACCAATCACATTTCTGCGTCTATCATTGGTATATCGATAATAAGTATTTTTTCGCCAAAAGTCGCAAAACACGTCGCCATGGGGGAAAAGTCGCCAAATTTTGCGCCAAATCCATTACCTGCCTTATTGGATATTTTTAATGCGTTTTTAAGGGAAATTCGGCTATTTTAATGCTAAAACAAACTAGAAATGCAGAAAACTAACATTTTATCAACTTATTAAGCCTCTTTAAAAGAATTTCTACAAAAAAAAAAAAAAAAAAAAAAAAAACTATTTACAAATTTGCAACGATATTTTAGATGAGCAACTTTCTCACTGCTATTTTGATCCAAGTGGCAGCCACTTAATTTTTCAACACGATGACTTTTGAGATTTTGAATTTATTCAAACTATATGTGTACAGCAGACCAGTGTTGGGCATAATTGATTAAAAAGTAATTGAATTACAATTGAATTACAATTAAATTACAATTATAATTATTTTACTGTCAATAAATTAACAAATAATTGATTACAAATAAATTGAATTACTTATTCAATTTATTTGCAATAATTCAATTTATTTGCAATCAATTACTTGTTAATCGATTGACAAAAAAAAATTATAATTATAATTTAATTGTAATTCAATTACTTTTTAATCAATTATGCCCAACACTGCAGTAGACTTATTCCACAAATGCATTTGATATATTTGTCAACTTAACCCACCATTTTGTTTCCAAGCACCGGCCACTTGAAAATTTTAAATTCACATAAAAAGGTATTTATAATCCGATTTGTTTAAAACTCCATATGTGCAAAGCCTACCTCAATATTTCTACCAAGACCATTAAAAATTTGTAGCCGTACTTGATAAGAAAAAAGAAATCAACCTACCTTTCCGAATAAGCCGGAAGGACTTGTTTATAATTTATTTTACTAGATACACGGATGACTAGGATGACTAGGATGATTATTTTACTAGATACGGGATGATACATTGAGAAATCAGTTGTTGGTATTAGAAATATTAGTGTAGTTAGTTAAAATTCTAATTATCACATCGATTAGCAAATTGTATTCCTGGATTCATAAAAGTTGCCCCTATGTAATGGTACCGATTCTGAAAAAATCAGACCGTTACTTCTGTTTTATCTGGCTCTTTTAACGGTCTTGCGGCTTCTATCGCTTTTAAACGAAATTTCTAACGATGAAATTCCCAAACTTACCGTTCCAGATTAGAGCAAGTACATAAGAATTTTGGGGGGAAATATACGTAAGATCCGACATCGGTGGCACGGAATTGATATAAAAATGGCAACTAACAGATTTCAGCGATATCTTACGGCTATCATTTAAGGTTTTATTTTCGATATATTTATATTGCAGTCCGCAATTTAACCTTTTAACCTCAGAATCCGACTATTTAATAACACAGACCGACAAAAATGAAGTTGACAAAATTTCATTTCATGATTTCAGCTGATCTTTATGTTTTTTGATATGCTGAAACCGAAAATGCAGCCCATTTTTCTCTATCACACCCTATATAGATTTTTGTCAATACAGGGTGTTAACCGACACGATTTCTTACATATACCATCATAACAATCGGTTGGTTGGTTGGTTGATGTGGTTTTAAGTCGCACTAGCGCTTTACAATTACAATAATAGGCAACTATTATTAATTAATCATGGAAACATACTATAAAACTATATAATTATATTAATGGAAGAGTAATGGAAGAAATTGTATAGGCAGGCACCCTGTATTGACAAAAATCTATGCGTGATAGAGAAAAACTGGCTTCATTTTCGGTTTCATCACACCAAAAAACATAAATATCAGCCAAAATTTTACATGTCGACCTGTGTAATTTCCAAAATATGTCCCATATGCTAACCTTGGCACTCAAGAGTTAAATATGGGCCGCAGTAGCCCAGTCGGTTTAGCGCCGGCCTCGTAATTGAAAGATTGCGGGTTCGATACTCGAGCCGACCAAAGACCGTCGTGTACACTAATGGTGGCTGGTGTACGTAAAATCTGTAGTGGCCGCAATGTCCTCCATGTTCCCATCAAAATTATACCTCTGGGGGTCACCGAAACGGGAAAGCCATCCCTTCCGTGGAGAATCAAAAGTGTGATGGAATGTCTCCGGAACACCTCTAGGGGTGAGTCCCAGACCGTCGCCAATCGCCCATCTGCGCAGCACTAGTGCGACGTAAAACTCAACCAATCAAGAGTTAAATACTATCAGAAGTGTGGTTTTTGTTTTTACGATCGTTGCCACCCCTGAATAATGTCCATTTTTAGATTTTGGGGATGTTCTCCGAAAAGATACGCCGTCTCAAATGGGTTAAACTAGTCCAGTCACTTGTCGAAGTTATCATCTGGTACAGATCCAGACATTTAACAAATTCATCCTATTGTCTTGTCATGACCAATAAGTTGTGTAACCTCTCCTAGTATAGAATGTAAGGAAATAAATGCGCAATCTCTCCTAAGTAACAAATGCGGAAACACTCCCATTTCGGTAGGAGAGGTTGCGCAGCTTTTTGTTCAATATGTTTCGTTTTTTAGAGAACTGTTGATGTTCATATCGTTAGTCTAACTTAGTAGCTTATGAGAAATCATTTAAAATAAAAAATAATTTGTACTATTGTGATTCTATTGAAATTCCTAGGAAGTGATATGAAAAATTCAAGCACTTATTTTTGAAAACAAGACAACAAACCCCGTTTTTTTTCTTAGACGATCGAAACAATCAACATGCAAATACAAGTCGGTACTCTACTCCTTCTTTCCGATCCTCTACGTGCACAATCTCTCTTACTGCGCAATATCTCCTACCTGTACATTAAATTATAAAAATTCAAAATGTAAAAAAAATAAATAAATAAAAATAAAAATAAAAATTCTTTGCTTTTTACATTTAAATTGCATATTTCTTTTAAAGTTAAATGTTAAAGTTGTTTTAAAAACAAAATAAACAGAAAATTATAGTGTTTTCATATTTTTCTTCATTCATATTTTTTACTTTATGGAATCATTAAATTTTTATTTTTGATAATACGTAAATTAATAACAAATTACATGAAAGTTGTTTCAAAATAATAAATTTATATACGACTAAAACTTTTTAATAATTTTCTATTTATAAATATTGAAAAGAAATCCTGAAATTTTAATATTTATCTTTGAAACTTGACAAACTTTCGATGTGCATCTGAATTTATCAAAAGAATAAAATAAATATAGAGGGAGTCTATCATGCAAAAATATCTGCCTCAATCTGAAAGTTTTGAACTTAGAAAATCGGTGGAAAAGTGCAGATGATATTACTTTTACTAAGTCTGAAAAGCATAAAATATGTGCCAAAATTTGAGATTTATTCTTGATACAATTTTCAACCCAGAAATTTTGTGCTTGCTATGTTCTGGAAAATATTTTTAAAAAATAATTCTTTTATAATATTTTACGATAGAAATTAACAATACATTTGCATAAATACTACACGATATATTTTAAATGTTTCAGTTTACTTGTAAGCTTTGAAATAACTTCTAACCAGGAATTCAAAGGAAATATTTTATATCAAATTAGAATATGTAAATTCTTTTTAACTCTACAATAAATAAAAACAATAAGTGTTATCTAAATATTCAGCATACAGCTTATTTGTTTCTTTTTATTATTACTTTTGTAGTATTTAAATTGTTACTTTCTTATTCCAAATTGTAAAAAATTTCTTAAAAGTGACAAGTAGTCAAACGGGCGTATGTTATTGCGCACTACTAAGGCATTCTTAATAAACCTTATAAACAATTAAGTATTTCCATAAACATGTATTTTTTTTTATTTTATTAATTGTTACCCATATTTTATAGTAAACTAGCAGGCAATGACCGCTTCGCTGGTTCCTATTTTTAAATGAATCACTATAATTACTGAATTCTCAAAATTGCATTAATTTTTATCACGTGGAAAAAAAAAAGAGAAACAAAATCTGGTTAGGAAAAATGTCGTACCGGGTTCTCACTGCCTTCGGAAAAAATTTCCAAAAATCTCTAACTTTTATTTCTATTATTTTCCCCCTCCCGTCTATCCTAATAATTTTACAAATTCGAAAATATCCGCAACCGATTTGTAAGTATCAAAAACCTCTATGCACCAGTTTTGAACGATCTATCTCTATTTTTATTTTTTTGCCCCTCCGCTCCCCCCCCCTTCCCACCCCACCCAATAATTTTAAAAATTCAAAATATCCGCAATCGATTTGTAGGTATCGAAAACCTCTATGTAACAATTTTGAATGATTCAACTCTATTTTATTTTTTTGCCCCTCCCCCTCCGACCTACCCGGCCCTCCTAATAACTTTACACTTTCCAAAATATCCCCATTCGACTTGCACGCCTCTAAAATCTATCTGTACCAATTTTGAACGGCCTAACTGTATTTCTATTTGTTTTTGCCGATAGCCCCCCTTACCGCCCCACTCCCTTCCCACCCCTCCTAATAATTTTACAAATTCGAAAATATCCGCAATCGATTTGTAAGTATCGATAACCTCTATATACCAATTTTGAAAGATCTAACTCTATTTTTATTTTTTTGCCCCCCCAACTCCCCTCCCCCCTTCCTGGCCCTCCTAATGACTTTACACTTTCGAAAATATCCCCATTCGACTTGCAGGCCTCTAAATCCTATCTGTACCAATTTTGAACTGCCTAACTGTATTTCTATTTGTTTTTGCCCATAGCCCCCCCCCTTTACCGCCCCACCCCCTTCCTGCCCCTCCTAATAATTTTACAAATTCGAAAATATCCGCAATCGATTTGTAAGTATCGAAAACCTCTATATACCAGTTTTGAACGATCTAACTCTATTTTTATTTTTTGCCCCCCTCTTCCCCTTCCTGCCCCTTCTAATAACTTTACACGTTCGAAAATATCCCCATTCGACTTGCAGGCCTCTAAAACCTATCTGTACCAATTTTGAACGCCCTAACTCTATTTCTATTTGTTTTTGCCCCGTAGCTCCCCGCCTCATTACTGCCTCACTTGGGGGCTGAATTTCTAAAACTCCAGAAATTGGTTTTTAGATATTTTCTTTAGCTATATTTTAGAGCAAAAATTTCACGCATATCTATTTTTTTGTTTGAGATATATAGGATTATGCGAAATCACGTTTTACGCATGTGAAATCACGTTTCAACCCCCCCCCCCCACATCCCCTTGAGGACCGAATTTCTAAAATTTCATAAATCAATTTTTAGACATTTGTATTAGCTATATTTTAAAGCAAAAATTTTACGTATATCTGCTTTTTTGTTTGAGATGTGAAGGATATTGTGAAATCACGTTTTGCCCCCTCCCCCCCCTCGGGGTGCGAATTTTGTAAAATCGCTTCTTAGTGGATGCCTACGTCATAGAAAGAACATTGTCACAAAATTTCATGCTTCTAGGTCCAGGGGTTTGGTCTGGCTGGTCGATGATGAATGACCCCCTCACTCACTCACTCACTCAGGAAGAAAGATTTTATATATATAAATAAGTATTTTAATTTACAGTTTTGGCTACCTAAAATGCAGCATCACAAATGAAAATGTATTGCAGAATTATATTATTAGTAAGTAATTGTAATTACTCTTTTGAAAAAACAGTTTTTGCTTAAACCCAAGCGACTGAATTCTAAACTATTTTAGTAATATGTATAACATAATTTTAAAAACATGCCTATCATATAGAAACCAATGGATTCGACTGATTTTAAGTATCCCTGTGCATTGTCTATGTATTCCATATGCACGATAAGGTGCGCTAAAATTTTTAGAAAATGGCAAAACACAACTGAAAACACATTTTCAATCATTTTCACTAATAGCTTTTAAAGTATCAGAATTCTTTATGCGACTTTGCGTATAAAATATTAATGCTGTTTATGTCATTTTCTATAGCAGTCATGCTTTAATTCATCTGAAAAATTTATTTCTTTATGTTTGGTGAAATTGTAAGGTTGAGACAATGGTTGGTCACCACAGTTTTTCAAATTGGGCTGGATCCAGCGACTGCCGGTGACGCAATAGATGTGAGAGTTGAATGCATCGTCGACAACAGTCGGCGAAATTTTAGAGTAGGTTGGAATGGTTTTGCGTCAGCATAGAGCGGCAACGGAGGAAGTAAGTTGCGGAGTGTAACAGAATACGAAGCGGCTTTAAAGTTTTGTTAAAGTAAAGAGATTGGAGTAGAGTGAATGAAGGTAAATAGGAAGGTATTTTCGTAGAGTGTGTGGTGTAGATGGGATAGTTCTTATACTAGCCTAAGCTATGGTTTGTGCAGTAGATGAGTCAGATTCTTATGTTAGTGTGGTAGTTCGGTTAGTGGAGTTTGCTAATCTGATGAGTATTGTGGAGTTATAGAATATAGAAATGTTGCGTGCAGAATTTGTCGTGTCGTAGAAATTCAGCCGGCAGTTTATGTTCACATCGTTTAGTGATAAAAAAAAAAAAAGCAGTCTTCAACCTTCTTCTGTTATCTCCTCTGGGTGGGAGTTAATTTATATTTCTCTAACTTATTCCTTGTAGTTTTTTTTTTTAAGTTACCTAAGCTTTCTACTGATTGATTTCGTGGGACCGGTTTTGCCTTTCCATTATTTCAGTTTAAATAAAAGCCTTATTTTATTTTAATCAAGTCTCGTGCGCTAATTTACCTTTAGTCAATTAATTAATTAGTTAATTAAGATAGAGTTTGCATCCTCGCAAACCTCACTAAGTTTAAACATGTTGTTATACATTTTTAAAAATTTCTTCCGTAAACTACAGTAAATTTAAATTATATTATTTGTCCCAATACACGAGCTGTTAATATTTTATATAAATTTTTGGTATATATTAATTATTATTAATAAATATTTATTAATTATTATTGCTTATTTTATTAATTATTCACTTGTAAATTAATATATTTCATTTTATGATAACGGAAAATGCTCAGTTCTACGTTTTGTTTCATAAATAAAGGCCACGCCATTATATCGGAATCTGTCCCTTTATCTCTATGTGTCTCACTAATTGTAAAACTATTTTAGTAAAGATGAGACGAATTAACTCTAAAGGAAAAATTTCTATAACTAATACAAAAGACAATATTACATTTCAAGAGTAAAAGAAAATAACCTTAGAATTATTCTTAGAATATTCCAGATGCCACTTTTATATTTAATAAATATTTAGCTGCATACATGTAATTGGTGAATGCTAAGTAATGGTTTATAGCTTATTGTTAGACATACGTGTTTATTATAGGAAAAAATCTTTATACACTCCTTCTCATATTTATAAGGACACTTTATATTTTGAAATAACTAACGTAAAAATAATTGTAAACGAGATTATACTAAGTGCACTTAATATATCTAGTATTCTAAAAACCAAAACTGTTATAATTTTTTAATATAAAACAAAATTAATAAAAAATAATGCAAAATGTGTTTTTCTCCACGTTTTTAGATGTTCATAATTATAGGGACAATCCAGATTTTTTCGTTTTATTTAACTTACTAGCGGATAAATTACAGTTGACATGCCAATTTGTTAACTACTGGGCTAGATTAATTTATATATAAGCCATCAGTTTTTCCTGGACGGGCATTACTGATAATTCCTCGAAAAAAAGAACGTTCAAGTAGTGAAGTATGATAAATGTGTTTTTTAAGTGGAAGGATAATTTCAATCCGCCGAATTTCTAATGAAATTCGAAGGTCTAAAATTGCTGAAGGAAATGTGATCAAACATTGAATTGCTGGTTCGATAGGAGAGAGATCTGATGCAAAATCAGAGTTGTTTTACAGAGATTGAAGACTCATAATTCCTCTTACTGTTCTACTCATAATGACTGCTGCCGAATTTGCTAGTAATTTTTTAAGAAAGATTAGGGTCTACATTTATGCATGTTTAAAATAATTAATAATATGTTAAAATGAATAAAAAACCTGTAATAATCAATCAGCATTTAATGGGGGAAAGAACGTCTGTGTTAAAGTTGAATAAAGACAATATTAAATGGTAAAATGTTGCATTTTCGGATGAAAAACATTTTATTCTTGATTAACCAAATGGGTTTAACAGTTACTGGCACGATCTGAAGATAGCGAAAGACAGAGCAAATTTTTTAAAGGCAGATATGAATCCGGCATTTTAAAGGTGGATCTATGGTGCTCTGGGGAGCTGCTTCTAGTGAAGACAGAATGAATTTAGTAATTTTTTCTATTATTATGAACATCAAGAGAATATCCGCAAATTTTAAACGTGGAATTATCAGATTTTTGTTAGATTTTGGGGGGTAATAATATTTTTTTCAACAAGACTTACATTTTTGCTCTACTTTTAGAGCAATAGAAAATAGTTTGAAGAAAGAAACTTCTGTATTATTGCCTTTCCCATGGCCTAAAAGTTGAAAAAACATTAACTTATGATATTAGAAAAGTGCATGCAAGTGGAAAGCAATTTTAAATAGTTTAAATGTATTAAGAATATCATATATGCTATATGAAATGGTATTGAAACTGAATATTAAAAAAAAAATGTATATATATATATACCAGAGAGAATGTCTGACTGTTTAACCCTAAAAAGAGACCCCGTAAAATGTTAATTTAAAGAATAACTGAAAATAATTACTAAAATTCGAGCTGTCCTTATAATTGTGTACACCTGAAAAATCATCTTTTTACCATATTTAAAGTTTTTTAAGATAGAAAAACGATAAAACTTTTTAAATATAGTCTATTAACGAAATTCAGATTAATTGAAAATATATTTCTTTAAATAATAGTGTTCAGTGTTTAGTTAATATAGAAAAACGGGTGTCCTTATAATTATGAGAAGGAGTGTATAATATGCTTTAATGTGTTATAATTTCAAAAATACATAGAGAGACATTTAATTTAATTTTAATTTTACTTGATTTTTTCTTTTTTTCTGATTAAAACAGAAACATTTTACGAACTAAGTTAAGGCAATAGCTTCTTTTCATATAATAAATAATGCCAAAGTAAAAAAAACAAAAAAAAAACAAGAAAAAGAAAAAAAAAAAATCCATACTGTTGCCGCAAAACACTCTTGTAGAAATGCAACTCAATAATAAAAGCTTTAAAAAATGCTTGAAAATGCATTTAAAATAAAGTAACATTAATTTTTTAATAATATTTACTTTTTTTCTATGTTATATAATACTATCCATAGAATTTAGTATTCGAATGAAATTACAAGATTTCAATAAAATATTTGTAATGCTCAATATAGATTTATATATATGCACTCCTGTTTGTGAAAATTGCAACACTATGAAGGGATTATGCAAACTGAACAAAACTTACAGGAAATGTAAAGTGAGATAAGGCCTGCAAATGATTAGAATTACAAAATGATTACGCATGCGTGGAACGAGAACCGACACCTTATCAGTTGCTTATTCCAGGTATATACGACTGGAGTCGCTTGTTCCAGGCATACGACCGTAAAGGCGCGTTGAAATCTGTTTATCGTCCTCTGATGTGGGAAATGTTTCATTCGTGGTCAGTATGCCTTGTCAAAATCGGAATGTGCCATACCAACAACTAACGGAGTTCGTAAGAAGCTGCATCGTTGGTATGCGAGAGGTTGGATTTTCGTATAGAGAAACCGCAGCCCGCACGCAGTGTAATGCTACAACAGTGATGCGTGTTTGGAAGAAATGGACAGAGGAGAATCAAACAAACCGGAAACCTAGCAGTGGGGCACGCAATAGAAAAACGGCACGTGCCCAGTGGCAACAAATTGTTTTCTCCCATGAATCTCTACAATCTTGAGTATAATGATGGAAGAGTATGTTTCATACGTTACAGGGGGGAACGTCTTTTCCTAAAGTGTGTTATCCAGCGTCATACTGCAGAAACGATGGCATCATGGTGTGGGAAGCTATTGGGTATAATTGTCGATCTCATCTAGGGCACATTGCGGGCAAACTCAACAGTGATCGCTGCATAAGGGAAATTTTGGAGCCAGAGGTCCTTCGCATTCTTCGACGCATTTCGGGTGCTGTATTTCAGCAGGATAATGCCCGAGCACATGTTTCTCAGACTGCAAAAGCCTTCTTCAGTGCACAACAGGTTTCACTTCTTCCTTGGCCTACTTATTTCCCGGATATGTCGCCCATCGAACATGTCTGGGATTTCATTGTTCGCCGACTCGCTCGTACAACTGGTGGGGTGCACAGTAAGATTGAACTTTGGCGTCAAGTCGAAGCCATCTGGAATGTCATTCCGTATGATTACATTCAGAACCTGTAGGATTCAATGCCACGACGTGTATAAGCTCTCATCGCTCAGAGTAGCGGACACACAAACACCGATTTCAGACGTTCTTTTTGTTTTGCTTTTTTTATTGTACATTTAATCGTTTATTTGTACCACTATCAGTAAAATGTGGAATAAATTTCATTAAATTCTGAGAATTCTTCCATGGTGTTGCAATTTTCACAAACATTAGCGGATTTAATAAATAATATTTTTTTTTTTAATGAGTCTATATTTGAGTGTGTACTTGAAGACGTGCACATGCAAGTTTAATTTTCTTTCAATTAATATTATTAAGATTTATACAAATATATTTTAGATATTAGTTATAGATATTATTATAGATCATATTTTAGATATCAGACTATATCAGTTCTTCATTTAAAAATTTACAGTTATTTCTGAAATTTAGCCTTTTGTTTCCGATATACCCTATTTCTGGAATTAAGCTTTTGAAAAATCCTTATAGAAGGATTGTTTAAAAAATATATGTATATATTTTAGTACTCTTTACTTCAAATAATGTTCAAGAAAATTAAAAGCTATAGTAATGCCGTATAAAAGTTTAAGAAAGAGCCATTAAGTTTCATATGAAAACAACAATTATAACTCTCCTACCAGTTGTTAGATAAAACTTCAACGCTTAGTATAATAACATGACGTAGCTTTTCCTTGAAATGTGTGATCGTTCCATTATATTATATTTCTCAATAGGGTAATTTGGTATAAACGTTTGTCTCTAGGATAAATTCGTTTTTGAGCTATAAAAAATGTTTATGGTAAATTTTGATCATGGTCGATGATATTTTATATGCAATAATAGTGAGCACTATATATTTTCTTAAATCTATGTACTTTATAAAAGTACAATAAAAAACTTTTTTTAACTCGTTTAAATTTTTTATCAAGAAAAAATTTCGTGATCTGCTGTTCTGTTTAATCTAATTCGTAAATTGTCATTATTTTACTTTTAAAAAATGTTACGAACTTTTTATAGGAAATATAATAGATTCAGAAAAGTTATATTAGAAGTTTGGTTTAATAGATTTATAAAAGGTATATATAATTAATTAATTAATTAAGAATATATTATTGAAATAATACACAGGGGGATAATATATTGCACAGACATGGCGTAAAGTGTAAAAATTTTAAATTTTGCAATTTATTGAGTTGCATCAATAATTATTATCTTTGAAAATATATGTTGCTAGTAAATATAAATATTTATAAGTTATCGAATTTCGAAAATCAGTCTATACATTAGTTACTTTAAAATATATTTATGGTGTGCACTACTGGCAATAAAATTTGCTAGACCATGAAGAAAAACAAATAACATAATAAATAATATTAAATGAACACATACATTATACTGGAAAGAACAAGTGATTAAATTTTCAGAATATCTGGAGGTATTGATGGATCCTGAGAAATCAGTACTCAAAGCAGACCACTCTGGCAGCAAAAACGGTACTTATCCGCCCAGAAATAGAAGAGTTCATCAACCGTAGTAACTGGAAAGTGGTGGCGGGCTAATCATTCGGTAACCATTGACCAGTCGTTTTTAGTTGGTGAAATCAGTTGGTGGTTGATCAGTACAACATGCTAACCAGAGCAACAGTCGGAGACGTTCTGTATCAAGGAAAGTCCGGAAAGCACGGGTATAATTCTCTCGTGCATTATCCTCCTGTTAGGGAAGCTACGAAGACAGTGTCACGTGCCTGAATACATTAGAAATGTAACGACCGATATTCAGAGTTCGGGCAAAGCAAAAAAGAGATGATCGAAACATGTATCCAATCGCATCCAAAACCATCACTCAAAGTGATGGGCCAGTATGCCGTGACCATGGTTTGGGCTATTTTTAAAGCTGCATTAAAGACAGGAGCGCCTTCAATGGTGTGATCAATGACGAAACTGGACGCAGGAAGGGCATAACTTTGTCTTTTCAGACGAATCACAGTACTGTTTACAGTATCAAAATGTCCGAATCCGTGTTTGACGGCTTCGGGGGAACGCACATTGTATGTTTGCATTTGACAACGTCATACTGGCCCATAACCTGGTGTAATGGTATGGGGTGTCATTAAATACACGTCTCAATTACCTCATGTTTTATAGGCGATACTCTGAATAGCGACCATACTTTTTTAATGTGTTAAAACACACACATACGCCCTATCTTCAAGTTTTCGCAATGCTACGTTTCATAAGGACAATGTACGATCACTTGTTGCCTATGTAATCCGGACTTTCCTTGATACAGAACATGCTCGACTGTTTCTCTGCTCAGCTCGTTCAATCTTTCAACAACTGAAAAATTTTCCCCAATGGTTGCGAGCGACTGGCACGCCACCACTCTCCCACTACTATAGTTAGTTAACTGTGGTATCCAATGTAATCTGAATGGAATCTGTACCCATACATTTTATTCAATCTCTGTTCGAATCCACTTGTAGATGGATAAGTGCTATCAGTGCTGCCAGAGAGGATTGTTCAGACTATTGATTTCTCAGGATGTATTCCTTCAATTTTTCTGAAAAGTTAATCACTTGTTTCTCCCACTATAATATATTTATCCAATAAATATAATTCTGTAATTTGCATTACTTCTAGGTGCAGCAATTTTTATGGCCAGCAGTTTATTTGAACTTATATGAACTGCTATTTCATACTTACATTAATAGAATATATTAAAACTATGAATGCATAATATTTTGATTAGTTTGAATAAAATTATAATTATTTTTTAATAAAATAAAAAGAAACTGAACTTCTTTTTATTAGTTTTAATTATTATACTTTATAACTAAATGTAAAACATTGAAGTTATTTATTTATTCTACTACTAATATTAAAAGATTTGGAGTTGAAATTTTTTAAATGGTTTTAAATTATACTTCTTTTTTCAATAATTATTACTTTTTCTGTTATTGTTTTTCAATTATTCTTTTAAAATATTTGAGATGTTACATTTTTAAAAAATGGTATACGTTTGTCATCTTATGTTGTATATATTTTGTATTTAAAAATTCTTGATATCGGCTTTAATTCCTTCGATACATGACATAGCAATTAATAAAATCACTTAGAAGTTCTAGTAATTTCAGTTTCAAAATTTACAAAATTTAATTTCATAAACAAAAGTGTCGACTTGCGCCAATATCTTGACATATGTTTGATGGCGGAGAAAAACGTATTTTACGGGTCATACATAATTTTTGAGTGAAAACTATAATCCAGTACGGATGACAATAATTTTGGTTAAATAGATAAGCAAACGTGACCCGAATTCGAACTCTGCACCACCGGCCTACAAGTTTTAAGTGTTAATTCCCGGATATTGGTGGAGGATTACTTTTAAGAACATTTGTCTCAGTAGTATTCATTTTTGTAAACACTTTTATTTTTTAATTACCAATACTGATAAAAGTATAATAATAATAATAATAATAATAATAATAACCTCGTTATATGAACAACCGATTGTACGTTTATATAAAAATACGAAAAACATTCTCATTAATTTATTTATTCATTTACTTATTTAATTTCGTGATCTATAAAAATGAGTTATTTTATTTTAGCATGAAATCGAGTTCCTAATTTTCAAAAAGAGTTCATTGTAACTTTACTCTAAATAAATTCACATTAACTTTATTTAACTTTATTACATTTTGTTGCTATAGCAGCATCATATATATATATATATATATTGTAGACTATTTTTTTTATCAGTCCGAATTCATCTTTTTCGACCAGAAACAAATCCAAAGCCATTTACTGTCTATAAAATCTCCAGTGGGTGTCTTTCTACAAAGTGTTTATTTTGTGGAAATAAATGCGTTCAAAAACCATTTTTTCTTACTCAATAACATCTGTTAAATTTAGGAGAAAATAAGTTCTTCTTCATTTTTTGAAACTCAAGTCATTTCAAATGTTAGTTCACAAAACTGATTGAAACTTTTACAATCAGAATTTCAAAATTTGTTTATTTTGAAATGGAACATAAAATATTACTTAAAAGGGACAATATAAAGTATTTAAAAGAATTTTTTGATAAATTATTACGGTTAAATTTTGTAAACATCTAAAAATATATTTCTTCAAATTCAAGCAAAAATTATATACTTGTAAAATTTTACTGAAGCGCCACATCTTTTTTCACGGCCAATTTAATTTTTTTTATTAAAATCGCCATTTCAAATTTTAAAAATATAATTGCATATTTCTTGATACCT
The DNA here is from genome assembly GCA_963930645.1 of Salticus scenicus. Taxonomy (NCBI): domain Eukaryota; kingdom Metazoa; phylum Arthropoda; class Arachnida; order Araneae; family Salticidae; genus Salticus; species Salticus scenicus. The sequence continues at coordinate 116,447,754 of OZ005650.1, read as the reverse complement.
CAACAAGATTTCATTAGATCCATTAAAACTGACTCCTGATCATTCCTGATCAGCCATCTTGATGCGTACAAAAATATCTATACGTTAATGTCTGTAAACACACCATAAAAGTTATATCTAACGAGTTTATATAAATTTCACTTTTTTCTTGTCGCCCAACCAGTTTAATGGATATTTTAAAAAAAAATGGTAGAATTGTCAATTTGTTCCTATCGTGTCTCCTTTTTTTTTTTTTTTTTTTATTTTATTTTTTTTTTTTTTGGGGGGGGGGGGGGTCTAAAAACATGGTCGTTTATAAAAATTTTAATAAATTTTAACCATTCAAAATCTAAATGGTTTATTTATACCCGAAAGAAATGTTGCAAGTTTCTTACAATTCATGATGTTTGTACAGAGTTTTCTATTTATTACTTAGAAATGTGTGTTTAAAATGTACTTTTCGTAAGTCTTTTTATCTAGAACACGACATTATTCGTTTAGAGTCCCCTATTCCTTTCCGAATAATGTTTTTAAGTATTATAATTTTCTATCGAATTCCATTAAAGGACATACTTACAAGACATTATTATATCTTTTTGTCATCTTGTAGATCTGCTTTCATCTGTCAACCATATCTTATTTGTCACCTTATCCAATAGATTTCGTCTTCAAGTTTTTCAAATACCCCTTTAAATTTTTGAATTATTTTTTGAATGCCATATTTTAACTTTTAAATCTAATTTTTTCTTATTTTTTCTTCTTCGGTATGGTATATAAGCACTTTTTAAAATCTGTAATTCAAGCTTCCGAATTATAACATTTTAGTATGTGTTACAATAAATTCAGCAATTTTCATCTTAACCATTATTTAAGATTTGTGTTTTATAATCTCATTACAACTATTATAGTATGATAAATTACTAACTATTGTTCTGTTGAATAATGTGAGATACCAGGTGAACATGAAATTTTTTGCAAATATTAAATCTTTACATTATACAAATCAAATAACGATCGTGTGTAGATTAAAAAATGGTATTCAACTTTAATACCAATGTGGCGTAAAAACTATTTATTACGAATAAAGAAGGTAATTTTCATTATATATATATATATATATATATATATTTTTTTTTTAATTTTATATTTAAGGGGTTTATACCTTTTAAAATATCGTCGTACATTTGAAAAATGAATCTTTTTTAATTGAACACGCATTTTTAATTCTTATTAAAACTAGTCCCGTCAGACACACTTATCCCTGGAATTTTATACACTTATTTCCAAATTTATTTTTTCTTGCCAATTCAAATTATTTTACATTGGTTTATTTGATATTTGAAACAACTGATTTCATCTTTTATATCATAATATTTCTATGCTTTAAAATCCAAACGTCTCTAATAAATTAAATTGCCATTGTAATGTTTTAATTTAAATTTTATAACCACGCGTTTATTTATTTATTTATTTATTTATATTTTGTATTTCTCATCACATAGTTGAACATTACATCTTTAATTTATTACTATTATTTTTCCCCTGACGCATTTGAATTCCGCATAGTAATGAAAATAACTTATTTTTAAAATAGAAATTGTTTTATGTTATAGAAGATTTGTTTTAAGGAGGACAAAGTTCTGGTTAATCAAGTTTTCTTTTCTGCGTTAATAACTATTAACACTATACTGAAATAAAATTTTAAAATAAATCTCTGTAAATCTAATAAATTTTGTATGCTTAATTTATTAGTATTTGAATCAGTGGACAACTTTTTTAAAACCATGCATAAAATTTTATTTTCTTTATCTCGATTACATTGCTGCGATTGTGATGTAAGTTTTTTCGTTAGGTTATCATGATTCATTATTTTCTTCAGATGTAATGCATGCAGGGAAATTATGGATAAAATTTAACTTCCTTTATTTGAATTCGTTGTTTTTGTTATGACATCAAATTTAGCATTCGTTACGGGAAAATTGATTTTTATTTATTTATTTATTTATTTATTTATTTATTTTTTTAAGACGATTACATAAAAATATTGGTATAGTGTTTTAGACTTTTTTAACTTTTGAAAATTATAAAACTCATAACTTAATTAATTATAACAAAAAATGTGGCAAATAATAAATATAAAAATATTTATTAGTATTAATCCTCTGCCCGTAAAATAACTTAATTTAGAATTAACATATTAACATGCAAATTTAATCAGTAATATAGTGTTTAGTAAAAAAATTAATCAAAGCTATACACGTACCTTAATTTAAAAGAATTATTATTATTTTTTTTTAATTGACGAAAAATACTAGAAATTTCAAAGTATGACTTTGTGAGAGATCTTTCTCTAAAATCTCCATATAAATTAAGTCGTAATATTCTTTAATATTTTTAAGGACATGTATTTGCGATATATTTTGTTTCATTAAAAACCTGTGAATTTAGGCTTGCTTTACCTTTCAATTAATTTAAATACTAAATCATGAACAGCAATGTTTATCAATTGGTTTACTAATTTACATCATAATTCTGTCCTTGTAAATAAATTTTCCCATATTCTATTTAAAACTTTATTTATTCTCTAAATAGAAATGGTTTAGCTCTTCTTTTACTTCACACCAGTAATTAATCTCAAAGGTCAAAGATTGAGATTCGATTCGTAGAAATCGTACTATAATTGGGGTAAAAGACACCTGGGATCTGCAGTACTGATTATTTTTTCCATCAGAAAATTGCCTTCTATAACTTTGTTATATGTTCCCTTCTACAATTTTGTTATATAAAACCTTATAAGCATATAACTGATTACTGTATGTTGTTTAAAATATGTGTTTAAAAAAGAGACCGATAACTTGTTTACTTCTTCAAGCAATTTCAAATTTGAAAATGAGTATCGTCAGTTGTTTTAAATATACAGATAGATTCTTAAAAATTAAACAATTGCAGAAACAGGAAAAAATTATTTTATTTTAAATGTAATAAGTTTATGATTTGTAGATAAGCGAATGTAAGAGATTTTTATTAACTTTATCAGAACAATTGTATTTCCATAAAAATTAAAGAAACTTTTAATGAATTTTGTGCCCGAATGAGTCAACACTTTCATTATTCTGTAACTGTATCATTTCAGGCCGGGTATAACATGATAATTTTGGAAACGGTAACTAACTATGTTGACCTTTTCTTCAGCGTTAAAGGTCATATCGACAGATTAATAGGACCACAGTTCGATTCCAACTACTTCCAAGTCATAACTAGCGCCACGGTAGCCCATTCGGTAGAGCGCCGGGCTCGTAATTGGAAGATTGAGGGTTCGGTACTCAAGCCGGCCGAAGACTGTCGTGTACGTGGCTGGTGCGCGTAAAATCTGTCGTGGCCGCAATGTCCTCCATGTTCCCATCAAAAATTATACTTCTGGGGGGTCACCAAAGAGCCATCGCTTCCGTGGAGGATCATAATTGCGATAGCATGTCTCCGGACTAGGGGTGAGCCCCAGATGGTCACCAATTACCAATCTGCGCAGCACTAGTGCAACGTAAAACCTAACCAACCAATTAGCAAAGTCACAACCTTGAACATAAATATGCAGACACAACGATATTCAAGAACAGCAGGTGGACATGTGATATTTTCCTAATTTTTATAAATGGTGTAAAAACGAGAATATATCAAACCCTTTTTTAAAAAGAGTAATATCTCGAAAGCAATCACATATTGTGTCATTTTTAGAAGAGGGTGTGTTTAACAGCAGTTATTTAAATCTGATCATCATAGTTCAGAACTGTTCTTAGTACATGATATAAGTACTTGAAAAAAAAACAGCTTTGTATCAATAATAAGAACTTAAATGTAATACTTTATGTGTTGGTAATATTTATGTACTTCAAAAGACTTCAAAGAGAGCATATAGAGTGTAGTGTAGCTTAAAATTAACATCATTTATGAGAGAAAGAAAGATATATGGAACATTTCTTACAATAATCTTCAAAATTTTACTAAAACAATATTTTACTCTATTCAATAGAATTTCATAAGGGAAGTTTTAAATTACACTTGTTATTCATGGGATTATTATTCAACTTACTCAAAATCCCGCTAACTGAAACCTCCTGAATTTTTTAACCCTTTATCTAATTCATTATGAAACAGGCAAAAAATGTATTTGAAACACATTTTTTTTTTTTGTTAGTTAAGAATATTTTTTAAAGATATATGCAATAAACATTATGCATATCACCTCCCCATAGTAATTACTAAGAATTTTGTGAGGTGGTACTTTTGTGTATGAAGGTCGAAAAATGTTTTGGACCTTAAAAAAATGTAAAAATGTATTTACTTTTTATGTTCCTTACTAGCAAACCTGTGCGAAACTTCCGAACTTTATTTCTTTTTTTTATTTACCCTTAAAATTTGAAACTCATAAATATTATATCAATTTTACCGCTCAATTAAAACTTTAATTTACAAAAAGCCAAATTATTATTAGAACCAAATTAACACTATGCAACAGTGAAACCAAAATCATTCAACGAAAGGTTTTAAAATAAAATTCATGGTGACAACCCAGATTTCATTCTTCTAATTTTAGTACTGGACCCCCAAGATACCTTTTAAATTTTTTCGCCACGTTGGCAATCAATTTTTATTTATTTATTTTGGCACAATATTTAAAAAAAAAAAAAAAATTAATAATAATAATAAACTAATTCCTCTTTTGAGTATACGTTTTATGATTGTCTTTTTTAGTCAATTTACGATAATAATCCATATTCTGTATATATCTTTAAAGTATTGGTAGGTTTAAATGGCGCTTGCAAAGATTCTGAAGATGCAAATTTTAAAAATACATTTTTCCATAAAATAATCTCATCAGACAAATGTCGTCATTTTTTTCTATTAGATCATTGAACTGAATCCGCGTGTTTAAATATTGTCCATTTATAAATATTATTTTTTATCCTCACGTATTTTATTATCATTATCGTATCATTTTGACAAAATATAATCGAAACTGGTCCACGTTAGAGAAATATTATATAGATATTTTTTCTAAGACTGGTGGGAGATTCTTGAAATAATATAGGAATTAATTATGAAAATGCCAAGCAGAATCAGCGACAGTACTTTATAAAATCCTCTCTGGAACAAAAATGGCTACATGTAATATACAGTGCCTTATAGTGACATTAAAAGGAGGTATATGCGTTTATTTCTTATACTTTTTTCCCTAAATTCGATTTTACACGCTTTTTAAATTAACGGTACTTTAAAGTACGTCGGGAGATAGAGGGTTAAAATATTATTCAATTTTTATCACCTAGACATAATACAATGTTTATACACATTTTCGTGTAAACTTGCTGAATTAATAACATATTATTCTCATTTTATTTAAAGCATAAGAATAACATTTTTTGTATTTTTGTTTACTTTCTATTTTTGTGCTAATTTCCTGAAAATTTTCTTTAAAAGTACATTCAATAATTTTACAAAGTTATACCTTACCTTTCGCACAATTTAAAAAAGAAACATTAAAAAAATGTGTGAAGAATCTTTTAAATATATAATTTACGCATTCGTTCATTTATAATGAGTTAAAGCCACATTCCCCTTATATTTCTTAAAAAAAAAAAAAAAAAAAAAAAAAAAACAGATACAACTTTTACAATCTGATAGCATCACATTTAACAAGAAGTAGAAAAAATTAACTGCATTTACGTTTTTTTCTTTGCAAAGTAAATGGTTTTATGGTGTTTTTTTATGAGACTATCACTTTCAGATAACAAATGTTTCGTTACAAACACACACCCATACAAAAAAAAAATAGTGAAACAAATATTTTCATAAGTCTGTTCTATCAAAAGCTTTTTTGATGTCCATTGCTTTTATCATTATGCAAAATGCTTTTCTCAAACAAGTGATAAGCTTATTTTCTTCGAAAGAATAATTATAAACTGCATTTGTAAAGTGCTTTATAAAAAATAAATATGAGTTTATTTTTGGCTGATATAAAATTCGAAAGTAATAAAGAGGCTGGGCTGTTAGTACAGTCTTTAGACATTTAGAAGATTATACTTTGCTAAAAAAAAAAAAAAAAAAGTCTGCTTAGAATTTATTTTAACTGCAACTATATTTTTGAAAGTATAAATTTTCCTACGTTAGTTGAAACTCTGACAATTTTCTTTTCATATACAATGGCACTTTCAAAGAAACAATGGATGGAAGGCTGTCTTTGTGCTCTTTCCGAAGAAAGTTATTCGTTTTTAAATATTAAACTAGTATGTTGTGGCCACCACAAGACTTTCTTCTATATTTTCCTATATACATATTCAATCAGTAACAACATAAAAAAAAAAAAAAAAAAAAAAAATTACGATTTTTTTTCTAAGTTCTTTTTTTGTTAAAAGTAATACATATTCAACCAGTAACAATATATAAAAAAAAAAAAAAAAAAAAAAAAAAAGATTTTTTTTGTTGTTGTTGTTGTTAAAAGTAAAAAAAATCGATAACTTTGTTTCAAATTATCACAGATTTATAGTTCAACCATTCGTTTTAAAGGTATTGACGAAATCTTTGGAAAGATACCCATCTTGAAAATGTACCCCCCCCCCCCAGGGGGGAAGCGATGCCCCCACATGCATAGAAACTTTTTCCTAGTTGACTATTACTATTATCAATGAGTCATATTAATTTTACAATCACAAGTTAAAAATAACTCTCATTATGTACATTTATACGAAATTTTGTCCTATACTGCCATGTTAAAAATTTAGAAAAAATGCGATCTCAGCGCCGCCTGTTGAGCTATTGATCCCCAAATGTAATCAGCACCAGTTTATGTCGGGGACCAACTAAATACCAAGTTTGGTTAAATTTCGTAAAAAAAAAAAAAAAAAAAAAAAAAAAAAGTTTTTTTTTGTTAAAATAAAAAAAATCGATAACTTTGTTTTAAATTATCGCAGATATATAGTTCAACCATTCGTTTTAAAGGTATTGACGAGATCTTTCGAAAGATACCCATCTTAAAAATTTACACCCCCCCCCCGAGGGAGTACTTCCCCCCAGGGGGGGGAACCGGTGCCCCCACATGCACAAAATTTTTTTCGTAGTTAACTACTACTATTATAAATAATTCATATTAATTTTACAATCACAAGTTTAAAATAACGCTCATTATGTACATTTATACGAAATTTTGTCCTATACTGCCATGTTAAAAGTTTACATAAAATGCGATCACAGCGCCATCTGCTGGGCGATTGATCCCAAAATCTAATCAGCACCATTCCATGTCAGGGTCCAACTATATACCGAGTTTGGTTCAATTTCATTCATCGGTTCGGGAGATACGATGAAAAATACGAAATTTTGCGATCACGGCGCCACCTGCTGGACGATTGATCCCCAAATCTAATCAGCACCATTCCATGTCAGGTTCCAACTATATACCAAGTTTGGTTGAATTTCATTGATTGGTTCGTGAAATACGGTGAAAAATACGAAAATTTGTCCTATACTGCCATGTTAAAAATTTACACAAAATGCGATCACAGCGCCACCTGCTGGGCTATTGATCCCCAAATCTAATCAGCACAATGCCCCGCTAGGGTCCAACTATATACCAAGTTTGGTTGAATTTCATTCATTGGTTCGTGAGATACGATGAAAACACTAAACCACAGACACACACACACAGAGAGAGAGAGAGACAGACAGACAGACAGACAGACATTTTTTAAAAACTATCAATTCGTGTTCAGGATACCCCAAAACATGTAGATCCGTCAAAAAACGGAGGTCGAAAATTTTCACGAATCCAATATTTTCTCTATATTACATATAGAAGAAAGTAAAAACGCTCTAAAATCATGGATTTTTGAAATTTAAAGCAACCATAGGTAGTGTTGTAAAGTAGAAAGAAAACAACATCGAAGATTGGCTTTAAATGGGAAAAATATTCTAAATGCATATCCAATGAAAAAAAAACAGAATTTTCAGAAAGTTGCAAAGGTAAGATCTTTATTTATGAAAGAAAATCTGAAAAATCAAAGTACAGTTTCAAAGTTATTAAAAATGCTCAGTGTTAACGGTGAACAAAGTGATTAATGCTGATTTTAATCTTAAAAAGGCGAAAAAACATAATGTGCATCGTCTTTTTCCACGACATATCGCTTAACACAAAACGCGCTGCAGAATTCTTTATGAGAAACATTTATCCAGACAAAAATGAAAAGATGTTGTCACTATAAATTAATCTTGGATGCATCTAAATATCTGCATTCAAAAGAGATCGATTTATTATCATGAAAGAGGAGAAAAAATATTCAAACATGGTTCAAAGAGTGTTCAGGAAGTCCTTCAAAGCAATTTATGATTGTTGCTGGTTTTGAACATGATGAAAAAAAAAATTTAAAAAATAAAACAAATTGGGAAAAATGTAAAGATCAACTACACATATTATCAGGAACTTATTTTATTACCAACTGAAAATTGGGGATAATTGGGGATAAAATAAGTATCCCCAATTTCCAAATATGAAATACCTTATCTTTACCCATAGTGCCATCAGTCAGCAAAACTGCATCAAGACAAAAAAAAAAAAAAAAAAAAAAAAAAATTAAAATTAAAAATAACAAAAAATAAAAAATACAGCTGCAATTAAAAATTCTGACCAAAAAAAAAAAAAAAAAAAAATTAGCAAGAAAATGGTGTCAAGCAGTTGTACCCTGGACTGGTACAACTGCTAAATTTTCTGATGTGTCGCCCATGAATTTTTGCTTTTTAGACAATTTAACAAACGAAGTCTAAACGTTTACCTATAACTCTAGTTGGACGTGCAAAGCTATTCAAGAGAAAAGGGATAAAATCGTTCTTCCGATACAAAAAAAAAAAAAGGTTTCAATGTCATAGAAATTACGTTGTAGAAAAATAGTGAACAATAAATGTTATCAAATAGAACATTTTAAATACGAAACTTTTAGATAAAATACTTCTATAAATACAATGAAAAGTGTCTAAAAAATATGCGAACAACCTCTGTATTAAGCTATTCAGAAGTGTTAATAACTATGTACTGTTAGTACCTATAGTTACTGTTTCTTGAATTTTTGGGTGATTGCTTTTATACATGTGTTTACTTTTGAAGAAACTTTCTAGCATCGTTGATCTTTTGTGAAAGATCCACGCAATAATTCAACGACAGTTTATTTAAATTCGGAATTAGTTCGCCATTCGTTAAAAAACTATTTTTATGGCAATTAATTCCTAAGATACGGTAATTTTTATCGCTAAAAGTTTCTAATATAGAGAATTATCTAACAGTCATTTGACAAATTTTGCACTTTTTGAAATATGATTCCTGAAATGCATGATAGATCGCCACAAAGCTCCTCCTTTTTACCACAGGAAAGATAAGTAGCAAGTTTTTGAATTTTTTTAAGTTACCACGTTGCGAGTAAGGCTGTTCAAGTCTGTCTATATGCGTTTGATTTATATATATATATATATATATATATATATATATATATATTAAATACATATATATATATATATATTAAATTTGTACTAGATAAAAATTACAGTATAATCCATTAAAATTAATTTTTATTAATTCGAATGTTGTGTTTTATCAAGGATTAACTGAAAAAAAATATAAATAAATCTCCTATCAAATTGCTGATGTTCATTAGCTTTTCATGTCCCCTTTATCCATGAATTTATTCTATTATTTAAATAATAAGAAATTTATATTCTATTTTTGCCTATTTATTATTTGTAAATTTTAAAATGTAATATAAAGATAAATTTTACTAATAATAGCCATTCATTTATGTGCAAGTTTCAGGAAATGTCAGTTTTATTTTTTGAATATTATCTATCGACCAGATGCATTTTTCCGCATATTACACATAAATGAAAATGATGATGATATAAAAATATGAGTTTATTAAAACACAATATGATAATTTTTAAATAAAGATTCTTTCCTTCTTCTCATTACATTAAAATTGCAAATTTGTTTTAAATTAAAATTGCAAGATTGTTTTAAACCAACAAAAGGGAAAATATATGTTTAGATCATCTAACTTATTTTTAGATGTATTGCATTATTAAATTTTCATTTTCTATTAAAGATAGACAAATAGCAAATTTACATAGTCTCTTTGAGAGAAGTAAAACTCCTGCGGCAAACATTTCAGGTACATTTATTCTATTCGTTTATGTTAAAACGAAATTTTAAATTTTAATGTTTATCTTTTGCAGATTATCAGATTTTCAAAATGCATCTAAATTTATCAAAAAGGAACATGAAAAGATTTTCTATCATTCAAAAATCTCTGGCATATTTGAAATGTTTTTAACTTTAAAATCCTCAAAAATGAGTTGTTGATATATTTTGTATCCAATTCTGAAAAGTATGAAATATGTGACAAAATTTATTACTTATGCTTGATGTACCTTTGAGGTTTGATCTTTTTTTGCAATCTCCTGGAAAGTAATTTTTTCTAAAAGAATTTTTTACAAAGTATTTTCTGACAGTGTAAACAATTATACGTTCACTGAAATATTTATTTTATGTAGTTTTTTAATTTCTAATCATTGTAGAGCATTAAAATTACGAGAAAGTAAAAGATTTATATAAATTTAAAATATTTAAAAACCTTCTATTTTCACAGGTTCATTACACACCAAATCAACCAAAATAACCTTTTTGAACCTACAGGATTCAGATTTTTTGAGATATTAAATTTTAAAGATGACAAAATATGCAAATTTTGATTTTTTGGGAGCTGTTAGGTTATGAATATTTATTTATTTTTTAATTTACATTTGAAAATCTCAAAAAACATCCCTTTTAATACTTGTAGAAAACAAAAACAAAAAAAAATGTTTTAAATACATTAACTGACTACAGGCATTCTATGTCATCTTATCGGATGAAAAAGAATTCTTATGGAATTTTTTTTTTATTTATTTATTTGTATTATATCATATACATGAAATAAGATGTTCCTATTGAAAGTGTATTTTTAAATCCTTATTTAATATTTGGATAGTGCTGTTAGGGCCCTCCGTGGCCGAGTGGATATATCACCATACTGCTAATCACCTTCGAGCGTAGGAGAGCGGGTTCGATTCCCGCACTGGCCCTGGGTGTTTTCTCCAATTCTTCGTACTGTAATTCTGCCATGTTCTATCTGTCGTTATCTGACGAAGATTTACAAGCGTACTATAAGTCAAGCATACAAATATGATGTATATGTTATCAATAAAACAAATAAACAAAACAAACGATAGTGCTGTTAAATGTTTTGCAAATTTTGTAGTACAGATAAATATGAATACGTAGTTTTCAAAACTTAATATCGAATATCAAACGTTGAATGCTTGTTTTTTTTACATTTAATGGCAATAAAATAGGTATTCTAATACATAGTTTCAAAATGTGTGATATACATGTTTAGTTTTACATTCAATAACAATAAAGTAGTTACCAATGCAATATTTTCATGAATATAAACAAAATATAACTACAATTACGAATTCCGTATGAAATAAACTTAATATAATCAACATCAAAAGTTAACCTACGTGGATAGTTGGTACCAATAACAGTTCGCTTAAAGAACCTGTTATAATATTAAAAAAAAAAAAAAAATGTAATTAAAAGTTTTAGAGAATAAGCTAAAATAAGTGCAGTTTTTATGCTGTACAATTGATTTTGTTCCACTAGACCGAGGTTAGTAATCATTTTTTAAATTCTTGTAAATTATCAATGTCACGATAATCAATATTTTTACCGGAAATTGTACAAGTACACTTCAAGTACAAACAATAATTTTCTCATTCATAATAACATATTTGCCAACATCTTCATTAATATTCCGTAGTAGCGTAGTGGCGTTAGTCCCGCCCTTTTTTTCACACCAGTACATTTTAAGAGTATTATTTTCCAAATGCGATTGCGATTTAATAGGATAAGAAATACTGGTGTGAAAAAGAAGGCGGGGCTAACAATGCTACGGAATAGTAATTAGAATGTTGGCAAGTATGCATAATAATACAAAAAGTTACTTTTCAATTTCAATGACAGCTAATTTTTACAAACTTAAAACATAAATATTTTATACGTGACTCTTTTAGCGGGCTTTTACTAGTGCTTAATCCTCTTTCAGGGTAGTTTTAAAATTTGATAAAAGCAAGTTAATTTTATTCAAAATTTGTAAATTAGTTTTTTTTTTTTTTTTTTTTTTTTGTAGTTATTTTTATTGTTTAATGTCAAATATACCGTGTATTAGCATAACTAATTTACTGTTACAACATGTATACCTAAACAAGCATTTACTAACTGATATTAACACCATGCACAATTTAATGAATTACGTTCTTGAATACAAAAATATACATATCCTTTTATTATCTCATATTCAGTTTATTAGATTAACTTTTTACACTTATTTGCGGCAGAAAAATCTGCAAAATAGTTAGTAGAATTATTCAGTCCACGAGACAGTAATTTTTAATATGAATAGCTTTATATGCGAACAGAAAATTTTGTATACATGATAATATTTAAAAAAATAATAATAATAAATAATCTTTTACGTTACTGAACATTAACGTAACTTAGCTTAGTCAATTAATGTCTTCTAAAGAGAGTTGGCACCTTTGATTTATATATTTTAATAACACTAAAGGTTTCATATAAAAGCTTATATTTCCATTTATACTGGGTGGGCAAATATCCGTAATTTCTTTAAAAATTCATAAAACCCGAAAAAGTAGCCGAAATAAAAAACGGTTTGGAGATTTAGCATCGATAAGTCATTGGATTTTTTTTAAGATAAGAAAAAATAATTATTCAAAAAACAGTCGATAGGTGGGGTTTCGTACATAAGTGAAAGAAAAGACACGCAAATAACAAAAATAATGATATGTGTTCCCCATTTTGACATACCTACATTAATAACTACAATTAAAAAAAAAAAAAAAAAAAAAAAAAAAATGATTACTGGATTTGATAACATTTCATTACAACAATGTAATTTTTTATCTACCATAATCTTTGAAAGAAGTTTCCACTTCGAAAAGTCAAAACGAATTTATTAATTTTTCATGCGTTAAAACCAAAGTTGTTAAACTTTAAATATCGTTAGTTTCCTTGCGGGTTGGCCACCCCTGCAGGACAGTTCTCGGCGGATTGCATCTTTCAATTTCCCCCATAGCCGGATAAGTATTTATAATCGCCTGTCCAATTTGCATATTTCCAATTAAGTCTTTCGCACCAGTGCCATCTGTCGGCTGTTTTTTCTTCTTTTTCTTTTATTTTTTTTATATATCTTTAAAAAAAAAATTCCATGACCTATCAAGGCTATACCTACAAACCGGTTTTTCCTTTGATCATTTTTTCTGGTTTTATGACTTTTTAAAGTATTTACGGACTTCTTGCCCACCCGGTACTTATAAATTGAACTAAATTAGCTTTACTCAATAAAATATTAGACTCAGGTAACAATTCTCATGTTTTTTGATTATTTTTTACAGATTTGGAATCTTTAAATTGAGTTTACTCAGTTTTCATGAATTCATGATCTTCAAAATTCTAAAACTTCTACAGATACTTCAAAAAAGACTTAATATGATTTTGAATGTTTAATGGAACCCATTTAAAAGAATTAAGGATGTATTTTGAAATTTATCAATTAGTTTTAGAGGAAAACATAATTAAAAAGTGCATGTTTATGTAAAAAATCTGATTTTTGTCATATTTTCATTTTTTAATTCTTTTTAAAGGTATTGCATGATCCATCCCTATTTCTTTTAAATAAGTTCTATTAAACATCCAAAAAATACTAAGCCTTTCCTTAAAATATCTGTAGAATTTTTAGAATTTTGAAGATTAGGAGTTTTTAAGAAAAGACAATTTAAAAATTTAAAGACTTCAGAAACGATATCAATTTGAGTTCTGTACGTCAAGTAGTTTTTATCCACAGCAGTTTAAGTATGTCAAAGTACTGTCAAATTTCTTTTTTGTTTTTCAATTTTTTAAAAGGCAGTAGCACAAAAATTTAAATACTCAAACATTAGAAACATCATATCAAATATGAGTTTATACATATATATATATATATATATTTACATATATTTACATATTTTCATGTCCCTGGAATTCAAAGTCATCTTTTTAGCGATTACTTTCCTATCTCTCTCTCTCTCTCTGACTTTTATCAGCATAATTGAAAATAAATTTCTCTAGAAAGCCAACTTAGAATTCTAAATTTGTATACAATGGGGATGCTAGTTCAAACTTTCTACCGAAATTAAAATTTAAAAAAAAAGAAAGAAAGAAAATAAAGAAAGGGAAAAAAAATAAACAGTTTGTGTACAAGGACATACACAAAAAAATCAAATACGTTTCAACTATGGGCGAAATGTGATGTCGGTACTGTTTAACATATTTAAACTGCACTAAACAAAGTTCTTCGTGCATTCTTCATTCACAAAAAAGCATGGTTAACATAAAGTATGATATAAGGAATATTTATTTTTCGTTTTTACAGAGCTACACAAAATAATTCTGCTAAATTAGTACCTAGTGCGATGTTTGCAAGTGACTGGGATCGCATTTTGAGTTGTATCATGCCGTGCTATGTTTAAGTAGATTTTTTCGTACGGGCATGAATTATAGATAATATACAGGACTCCTCAGATTGGTTCAATAATGTTCAGAGAGTAATGTGAAGTGCAATTCTCTTAACAAGTTGAAATATTTTTATTTTAACTTTCTATAGTATGTATTTAATTCTATTATAGAAAATTATTTCTATACACTTCGTAGAATTTATTATATAACTTTAAATACGTACTGATTAGATGCTAATTTAAATACTCATGCTAAAAAAAAAAAGAAAAAGAAAAAGAAAAAAAGAAAAGAGAAATTGTATTTGATAATTATTAAGCCGTTGTTTTTTAATGTATGTGTGTAAAAGTTTAAGTGTGTGATACATTTCGTTTAATTAATATTAATAAACTCTATGCCAACATAATTTAAATATAAAATATTTTATTGTTGTTATGTGAGTTCTTTAAATAAAAAATCTGATATAATTACAAAAAAATTAACCCATTGCTTTATAAATTCGTAATATACTCCGTATCTATGATTAAGCCTTATCCATGTAAAAAGAATATTCATAAATATGTTTCATCAATATTTACTTACAAATAACGTATAAGGTAGATACCAATCTCTAGTAATGCGATATAAAAGTTAGCTGTAAAAGTTAATATAACGACAACAAATATATCTCTTCTACTTCTACCAGTTGTTATACAAAACGTCATCGCTTAGAATAATAATATGACGTAGATTTTATTGGAATCGTGGGATGGTTCTATAAAATTACGTTTCTCGATAGGGTAATTTAGTACACTGGCATCTGTAGAACAAATTTCTTTCTGAGCTGTAACAAATGTGTAGGATTACTTTCGATCACAGCAATAGTTTTGATGTCATTTTCTTTACTTTACTAGAGAAAGTAAAGTTTTTATTAACCATTTGTGCTGTATGAAAATTTGAAAAATTTCTTGAATGAATAAAATATTTAAAAACAACATATATATATATATATATATATATTTTACAAATGTAAAAAGAGGTACTTTGTAATTTATTGTAATCTAATTCAAAAAATACCATTGTTTTATTTATTTATTTATATTTTTTCGTTTTTCTCGAAATATCTAAAAAAAAAGAGACCATGAACTATTTCTAAAAGAAATAATAATTGTAATAATAATTGAAATAATAATTGTAGATATAAAAAAAAAAATAATAATACAATTACAGTTTTAGATATGTACTTAATACTGAAAATGTTGTCTAGTGCACTAAATATTTATAAACTTATTTCACTAGAAAAACATCTAGATTATGGGCCGCGGTAGCCTCGTCGGTAAAGCACTAGGCTCGTTATTAAAAGCTCCTGGATTCGATACTTGAACTAGCTGAAGACCTTCGTGTACGCTGAAGGCGACTGGTGCATATTAAATTTGTCGTGCAAAGTCATTCAAGTTCCCATCAAAATTATGCCTCAGCGTGTACTGGATAAGAAGTACTTGGCCCAGATCTGGATCAAAATTGAGAGTTCTTGTTTGCTGGTGCTGCCATCCTTCACTAGTCTCTTGAAGAATGATATAAAAGGAGATGACAAGTTCCGAATAAATGAAGCCAAAATAATATCCACAGAAGCTGTAAAGCAACACAGTTATCTATAAATATGTATATAAGAGTAAACTCACTTATTCGCTGACTCAACACAGCTGAGGCGATTCTATGGGAAACAGAATCACAAATTTTGGTGTGCATGTTGGATTTAGGATCCTGACCCCACCCCACCCCACCCCTACTACGACGGAATTTCGCGAAATTCCCTCCACTATACCCACATGGGGGAACGGAAGACAAAAACACGTTTATAAGCATAACTCGGTTTAAAACTATTTTACAGTGCAAAAACTGCGGATGAGAAGAATAGACTTGAGTACAAAAAGAAAAAAAAAACATTTTCTGTAATTCTGGCATTTTGGATTTTTAAAAGAGGAGGGGAAAAAAGAATTTTCGGTGGCAAATTTAGCAAAATCCGGATTTTCGAATAGAACTCGTCCAATAATAGTACAAAGATGTTCAAAATGACCGGGCGTTTTTTTTCTTTTAAATATTTCCAAAAAAAGGTTTTTGGTTTTTTGCGATTTTCGATTTTCGAGGGGTTTTTTTTTGGGGGGGGAGGCAGGGGGGAATAACGAGGGTTCAAAATTTGAGACCTCCCCTTTCAAGCGCAACACAGACATGGCGATTCTATAAGAGATAAAGACACAAATGTTGGTGTGTAAATTTGTTTTAGGACCCTAACTTCCACAAAGACGACATTTTGCTGAATTACCCCCCCCTCCCCATTCCCAACAGACAGGCAAGTAGGCCAAAACACATTTATAAGCCTAATTCGGCTCCAAATTACTTCACGGAGAAAAAAATTGCAGATAGGAAAACTAGACTTGAAAAAAAAAAAAAAAAAAATATTTTCTGAGATTTTGAAATTTTATATTTTTAAGGAGGAGGGGGAAAACGTTTTTCGGTGGCAAATTTAACAAATCCGAATTTTCGAGTAGCGTTCATCCAAAAACAGTACAAAGATGCTGAAAACGGCCATATGTCTTCTTGAGGATATTTCCAAAACCCTATTTTTCATTTTTTTCAAATTTTGATTTTGGAGGGGAGTTACGAGGGGACAATTCGAGACCTCCCCCTTTTAAACGCAACACAACCAAAGCGATTCTATGAGAGATAAAGATACAAATTTTGGTGTGTAGATTGGTTTTAGGACCCTCACTTAATATCCTTGAATAGATATTCCGAAATAAACGCCTTGCCCCTCCGTTCCTCCCTTAGAGGCAGAAGGCAAAAAACCCTTTATAATCATAACTCTGCTTCAAATTACTTCATGATGAAGAAATTGCGGATGGAGAGACTAGGCTTGAGTACAAAAGAAATAATTTTCCACGATTTTAGAATTTTGGATTTTTAAGGAGGGTAGGGGAGGGGAAACGATTTTCGGTGGCAAATTTAGCAAAATCCATATTTTCGTGTATAACTCGTCCAATAATAGAACAAAGATATTGAAAACGTCTGTGAGTGTTCTTGAGGATAGTTCTAAAAACCCATTTTTTTGTGTTTTGCAATTTTCGATTTTTTATTTATTTATTTTTTTTTTTTTGGGGGGGGGGGGGTTACAAGGGGCAAATTCAAGTTTCTTTTTCAGCACAACACAACCATGCAGATTCTATGATAGCTAAAAGCATACATTTTCGTGTGTAGATTGGTTTTAGGACCCTGACTTTCACAAAGACGGGATTTTTCATAAGTTTTCTTCCGTTCCCCCTTTGGAGGTGGGGGTAAAAACAAAATTTTTTTCCAAGCATAACTTTGCTTCAAATTGTCTCAGTAAGATTATGCATGGGTTTGTTATGCATACCCAACATGCATTATAAAGTGATTTTGTGGAATTTCCCCTTATCCTCTTTAATGGTGCTGGGGGAGACGTTTTAAAGAGTAACACTGCTACAATTTATCTCAGAAAAACGATTTTTATATTTGCCGATAGGCTATGCGTACCCTGTACACACTACAAGGTATTTTGCGAATTTCATTCCTACATTCCCCCCTCCCTCTTGGGGGTTGAGGGGCAAAAAACATGTTTCCATGCATAAATGTGATTCATATTATCTTAGAAAGGCGATTTCATATGTCTAGATTCGTTATACGTGCCTAACACGTAGTATAAAAAGATTTTGCGAAATTTCACAAAAAACAGGTTTTAAGTCATAAATCTGCCCAAAATTATCTCACAGGAAGGCGATTTTTTGACGAGTCTGTTGATTATGTGCACTCAACATGAATTGGAAAACATTTCGTGAAATTACCCATTTGGCCCTTTGGGGTGGAGGGGCAAAAAATACGTTTTCAATTTTTAAACTTCTTCAAATTATTTCAGAATGGAGAAAATTGGTGTGAGGATGTTGGTTAAGTGCACGCAATATGCAATTTTATGGGATTTTGCGAAACTTCTAACTTTATGCGCGGGGCAGAAGGGAATAAAAAGTGGCTAAGTTGCTGCCACACGTAGTGGGAACCCGAATTCGTCATGTGGGAAGCGGAAAAACCTGTGGTGCTTATGCCTGTTTCCGCTAACTGTTAACCATATGTTCTGCCTAAATTATTATATATCAACTCTCCTGCCAAAAATTTTCAAAAGAAAAAGCCCAATTTTCCATTTGTTTAAAATTTTCTCGTTTCAAATTTAAAAGCATTTACATTAATCTATTTTATTAAAATTTAAGCGATTACCCTCTTTCAAATAAATTTTTAAAAGTTCATACGTTTCAGGTATGCTTGTATTCAGATTTTTCACTTCTATTCAAGCCGCATACAGCTGCACAAAACTTAAGCATTTCCTGAAAATATTACAAAACTAAACAGAATTTCAATAACATTAAATAATTTTTGATGAATTTCTCATAGGGCAATATTGGCACTCAAGAGGTAAATACCACCAGAGGCATGACTTTCGTCGATCGTTGACACTCCTAAGTAATGTCCATTCGGATAATTTTACTACCAGGCTCAGAATTCCCGAGTGGCATAATTAACAAAAATAATATATAAATTAAATATTAGTTGTAGAATATATAGCAGAACAAATTCATGATGTGAGCTGTAACAATTTTTGTTTTACTATTTGTCGAATGTTTTTTTTTTTTTTTTTTTTTTTTTTTTTTTTTAATAGTATTAAGTTATTTATTTTTAATTCTGTGTTTTTAAAAAATTAAATTACATTTTAAAGTTTATATATCTATTTTTTTGTCTTAACTTATTATGCATGATATTATGTTCATAACATGAGAGTTCATAGCAGAAGCCGACGTTATCAGATGTCAGTAAACAATATTTTTGTATAAAATATCATTTCAATGCTAATCGTAAATCCTTATATATATATAAACAATATGAATTTGGTCTCTTATTATATATATATGACAGATTAAAAATAAAAATTAAAAAAAAAATGTCTTGTGTAAAAATAACAGGAAGTAAAAAAAAGAAAATATAATAAAGAATAACAAAATATGTTTATTAAAAAAATTAGTTTTAGAAGATATTGTATAAAATCATGTCACGAAATGTAATAAATTTAGTTTTGACTATTTATTGAGTGTAGAATATTCATTAAAATATTTTTAATACAATAATTTATACATTTATAATTCTGCATTTAAAAAAACTAAACTAGATTTTAAAATTTAATTTTTGGTCTTAACTTAGTACGCATTAATCATATTTATAGCCAGTGAGTTCTCCTATGCTGTAGATGTTTAAAAATAACAGTAGATACTCTTCTATGCAAAAATAATTTTTATTCCTATTATAAATCTGTTATATATATATATATATATATATATATATAACTGAATTTGTGTACAATTGTATATGTGTTATCTAGTTGGAAAATAAGTTTTTTTCAGTTTTTTAAGTTCTAAATAAGCGTTTCCACCATCTGAAAACCAGAAACTATATCAAAACCGATCTATTCCTGTGTTACTTGCGTTTGAAAATCCGTTGTACTGTAAAACTGATCAAATCTTAAGTTGGTGTGTTTCTTAGCTGGTCATCTCCATATCCGCGTGATCGTGATTCTGCTGCATTCCACTACAGCAGCCCACTTATTGAATAGGTCAGTATTTTCGTGTTTTCTCTCGCCTATTACTGACCTTTCTTGGTTCACACAAATTTTCTAATAATTGAATTTCGTGTTTCTTTCGATTATGGTTAAGTTTGTAGAAGAAATATCTTCTAACCAATCAAGGAAAAAGAAAAGTGACTCTACAATGTGAATAAGGAACAAAGCCAAAGGTCAAAGAAAATGTGCTATCACTTTGTAATAATATACTATTGATTGATAAAATAATAGCATCATAGTTAGCATATTATGAATAATTAATCATATTTTATTAGTTTAATAACATACCTATGATTATTCAGTAGATTACAGCGACATATTTACGTAAGTCTGTTTAAATTCCAATGGTTTCCCACTGTATTAAAGAATAGCTCTTGATTAACGAATTTGGGACCATTTGTGATAGATTTTCATAATTTTCTAGAATCATGTTTTGTTATGAATATCAGTTGTTTTTATCTTTTTTTAATCAATTATTTATTTATTTATTTATTTATACTTTTATTTTAATCAGATAACAGAAATTAGTTATTTTTAAATAAAATTAAATTGAGCAAAACATTTTGTGTATTTAGAACCCTAATGATCCAATTTTCCTATAAAATTTAGCAAAAATTAAGTTCTGGTTTATTGAAAAATCAGCTAACTCCAAAGTAAGTTGAAAAGGCTGCCAAATTTAAAATAAAAACTTATAATTCCTCCCTTCAAGTGTCCCTACCACCTTATTTCGAATTTCCAAAGATACTGCCTCAATGACTATAAAACTAAAGAGCTTTGGCTTACTATTTTGGATAAGTGTGGAAAAAAAATCAAATTTTCCCAAAAATTTTATTTTTTTGGAAATGGCTAATTTTTCAACTAGACGAAATAATAAATAAATATTTCGAAACAAATATTTTTGTCTGAAATATTTTAACTAATATAAAAATGTAATTAATTATAATCTTTGTAGTTTATTTTAATAAAAGCTAACTTAAAAATCTCTTACATTCATTTCTGAAAGTACTATAGATTTACAAAAGCTTTTATTTATCTAAACAGTCAATTATGAAATAGTCAATGTTTAATCATCCATAATTCTATTTATGTAGAATCTTCTTAAATCTTCTTATAATTTTTTTCATTTATCCAATTATTTACTCTCGTAAATTTCAATAGTGTTTCCTTATATTTTAGTACTATATTGAATTCTGAATTTACAAAAAGAACTCGTTCATAAAATGGTATTTAAACTTAATGGCGCGGCGCCATGTAGGATTGACAGAATGACAAATAAAATTGCATTATATCGTTTTCCTTTATCTTTTCGCATTTACTTAGATTGACAGAAAACACACCAAACACAATTTACTTCCAACAAACTTTTTATTAAGTGCATGTTGAATTATGCAAAGGATGTACTTTTTCCAAACTAAATGCATAAAAAATACATTCATTCGTTACAAAGTAACATATTGTATTTACTTTAAGTCTTTTAACTATTAGTTAAAAATACTGATTTAAACGTTGTCGATAAGAATGTTCTCAATAAAACATGTCTTTTTTTTCATTCTTCTATATTTATAGAAGAAAACGTTAGATTTGTAAAAGTTATTGACTTCTGGATTTCGATGCATTTACATATTTTGACGATTCGACCATTTTGAGAAAATTGTTTTTTATCTATTTCTGCGTGACAAATATTTTCTATAGATCTAACTCAAGATCTAATACACAGAATTTCTAAAAAGTATTATGCCACGATTTCTCCCATTTACGGGAAGGTTATATCTCATCTTTTATTGTATACAATTGCAGAAAACTAGATATGTGAGAAGACCATTACAAAAGAGTAGATGATTAATTTCAAACACATATCGGCCAACTGGAGGCGCTGAATAGCTACTATTTCTTTCATTTATTGAAAAATTAAGTTTCAGCTTTTATTCTATGTATTTCTTCAAGTTTGGCATGTGAGAGTACTATAGTTAAAAGTTATACTGGTGTATTTTGAGTTCATATTAGCCAACAGGTAGAGCTGTTATGCTACAATTTTTCCTTTTGTAAGAGAGGGTTAAATTGTTACATTTCAAGTTTAAAATATGACTAAATTAAATCTTTTAGTTAAATTTAAGACCTTCCACATATCATTATTGGTCCAGAATCTTGTTGTTTATTTAAAAAAATAATAATAATAATCACGTTTCTTAAATATCCCGATTTTACTTTATCATTAAATTCCCATTTTTTAAGCTATAAATACAGCTGAGAGACAATTATTACCATAGAACATTCTTCATTTTGTCGAATCAATTATAGTAGCGTAATTTGTTATTTAAAATACAGTTTTTTATATCATGTGTTCTTCAGTGTATCCTTATATTTTTTTACTGCATTCCTCTTGTAAATAGTAATTATGAATACTTCTATTTTCGTTAAAATTCATCGGAATGACAAATTTCTCTGAGATACCATTATATCTTTCTGTCATCTTGCAGTTATGGGCTCATTTGTCAACCACATCTTACATGTCACCGTTTTTCAAAATTCCATAAATCCTTCATAAATTCTGATTTAAAGTTCTTTCAAGTGTTTTCACTTAACTGTCAAATCTAACTTTTTAACAATCTTCCTCTTTCTTACAAATGTCGATCACGGCATTTCAAAAAAATTTAAAAGCAACCTACAGTAATTCAAGAAATAATTTCAATAATTAAAAAAAAAATAAAATGTCAAATTTTCGTCGATATTTTTATATATTAACCGTATATAGATTAACACAGACATCATTCAAAATACAATTTTAGTTTAAAGCCAGAGATTGTTTATCAGACAAGCAATTTCTTAAATTTCATAGTTTATATACCATTCTTAAACATTTTCTCTCATATATAATTTCAATAAATTCGAATATGTTAATGTATAAAAATAAACTCAGTCGTTTCTTACATGAATTGATTTTGAACATGAGTTTATATGAATTAAAATAAGTTTATTTTCAATGTCATTTTCAATATATATGTTTTAAAGACAATGATTGAAGTTCTCTTTAATGGATATCAATTTATACAGTATGATTATTTATGATTCAGAAGACAACATTTGGCTAGAAATATACTAAAGTATCTTTCAAATCATAAATAATGAATTTGATCTTATAGCATAATAAATTATTCTAATTTATTAGTCTCAAGAATCAGAATAGGTTAAGTTGGTAAAAGTAACCCAAACTGAGCAGTGATCAAATATTATTCTACCAAGATGACTGGCACTCGTGTGATCTTAGAAAAATTCTCACACCATAATATTAAAGCTCCTTATTCTAGCAAACATTTGTAAATCTCATTGCTGATTTTAGAAAACAATAAATATCAATGCATTGGATAACAGAAGTAAAATTTCGACTGAGTTATGCCACAATACGTATTAAAATAGTGCTCTCCCCTTCTACTGGTGTAGCTGTTGAAGGTGTACTGTTTTTATATTTCTTTCATGTTTATTTTATTACATTTCTTTCATGTTGTTTTTAATGTTTAAAAGAATCATATGCAATACAACTCTAGCCCAAAGGTCATGATTTAGTAAACATATTGTAGAAAGACCACAGTTCTATACCTGTATAAGTACATTAACTTTCTGCCAACTGTCAAGATGAAGTTGAATGGTCCATCACAGACATACGGACTAGGTATCTATAGCATCAAGTTCTAATGTCATCTTTCTGCTACCAAGCCGGGATTTTCGAGTTACTCGATTCTTATGAACTTACTGATTCCACACTCGCATCACTCTATTGTTTTACGCTTCATACTAAGGAGCGCTTCATATACGAGCTAAGGAATCCAAAATTGTTTTGCCTTAGGGTTATCACACGTAGCCAACTAGTCCGTAGATTATCAAGCGTAGCCACTGTTTTGATCCCCATGTAATAATTTTAGTTACTTTTTATTATTATTATTATTTATTTATTTATTTATATTTTTATTTATTTTTATTTTATTTTATTTTGTTTTTTATTTATTTATTTATTTTGTAATTTTAGCTTAACAAAATGTGACATAAGAGGTTGTTTGAAATTTTTGTTAACATTGCTCCATGAAAAGACGCAGAATACTTATATTTCCCTCAGATCCTAAGAGATAGAGAACATAGCTGCGATAAATGCGCCAAGCGCAAAACCTGGAGTCTTTCAAGGCAAAAAGATAGCAGCTGCAGCGTCAGCCTGTATTATTAAAGAATTTCCACTTTATATGAACTAATTTTCACGATAAAAGCAACCTTCTTCATGAAAGCCGATTATTCTTCCCTGTTTAAACTCTGTATCTTATTAAAATATCATCCTCTTATATCACAGACGCATACTGACGTCTCACGTAACATGTGCGACTATAACATAATCATACACTTTTATTATCATCCCGCTGACTTATACTCTTTTATGTGGATCTAGACAGTTCATAAAACGTTGCTTATCCCCCACATGAATAGTGACTCTAGAATTCTAATCATTAAAATAGCTTATCTCAATTTACAATTGCTGAAACTTTCAGCCCTTTCAGCTGATTATTTCATAGTGTTGCAATGTTTAAAATTTTGAATTTACATTAATCTCAAAATATCTATAAATTTCAATTGTTCTAATTATGAATTTTGGATACACACGCACACACACATATATATATATATAATGAAAATCAGTGTTATTTGATATAACATTAATATTGTATGTTTAACTAAATTAAAGCTTAATTTTTTGCTAAAGAATATACTTTAAATTTCTAAAGGAAATTCATTAAACCTTTCCTTTGTATTGCTTAAAAAAATGTTATAGAGACTAAAATTGTGGATGTATAATAAAATTAAATAAAGTTTTACGAATTTCAAAAACAATAAGCTTAACTCGGATTATGATTTCAGCAATATTACACAAATTATGAAATATTTATAAACTCAAATATTTTAAAACTTCCCGTTATGCTCAAATATGTTTAGCACATATTCATGCTGTGTATAATATTAATATTAATCATAAAAGACGCTATTTATAATAAATATGAGCTTTATAAAAGGCAATTCAACATAAAATCCATCTTAATGTATGAGTTATTTCCCCATATACACCATTCAATTCTCTATCTTTAGATGGATATCAGTAATCGTATTAAACTGGGCTTTCGGTATTGTTGTCTATGCCATGAATAGATTAAATGATGTTCCGTACACAATATAATCGCATATCGTCGGCCTGTTTTCCATTTTGAATGGGCATCGTAATTGCATATATATATATAAGTTAATAGGAAGACTAAACTGTCTTGGGAAATAGATAAACTTAAAAATTTTAAATACCAACATTAAATTTATAAGAAAATTAAATTAGCAAAAAAAAAAAAAAAATTATAATTTTAATGACAATAATATGATAATCTAAATATTTACCTTTCATCTTCAACTTTTGAAAATCTATCATGTTGGCAGAGGTTAGATTTTCACAGGAATAAATATTTAGCCTTTTTAACAAATAAATCTGCTCTCACAGCCGGTAGATGGAAGGTCCGGGTTTGCCCCCAGTTCGCATTTATCTGCCTAACCGCTTGAATTTTCCTATGGTTTTCTCCGAACTTCGTGTAGATATGAGCTAAGATCTAAGCTCTTAATAGTAGTAAATCTCCATGTAGAGCATAAAGATATATATATATATACTTTAATTAATTTTTCAATCTTTAAAAAATACTTTTAATCAGAGTTTTCTAATTTCTAACCAGACCATATATAAAAATAATAATTCTGTATAAATAATGTCAATAACAGTGTTTTTAACCTCTATTATTTTGTACTATTTATACAGCATTTGATTTTTTTTCTTAGTTTAATTCAACTGCCTATACGATGTTTTAAAAACATAAGGTTGCATTTAGTTATTAAATCAGTTTTTCTCGTAAAAGATTTTCTCGAAAATAGTTACTTTTTCTTCCTTTGTCTCTTGCAATAACAGTTGGACGTCAAGCATTATATCTTAAAATGAGAACTATATTCTCACAGATTTTCTCAAATTGCTGAAAAAAAGGAACTTTGATAAAATTTATTTTCTAGTAGAAGTGTCTTGAAAAAAAAAATCTACTTTTATTATTTCTCTCTCTCTCATACTTTAAAAAAGTGTATATATTTTTAAATTACTTGACATAATTTATAATTTTCTTAGAAATTATACAAATTTTAAGTGTGAATTGTAATTTTATAAAGTTATATCAAAGTAATTTTTTGAAGTGTATTATATATTTAGTATAGTTAATATCTAATATATTTTTTATAAGCCGAAAATTAACTACTGCTCTTACGAGAAAATGTTTAATTTGTATGATTTCAAAATTTTTTCTAATGTATGTTATTTTTTTCCTTTTTGGCCTGTTTTTATAAAAATACTTCAAATTAAAGTTAATTAAAGAAACACTTTTTCATTTTTAACAAAGTTATTTGAAAAATGACATTCATATTTGAAAATTGATTTTGACAAACGTATTTAAAAACATTTGTTTTCATTTCCTAGTTAACAGACAACAGTTTCTCGTTTTATTACTATATCATTTTAAAATTTTAAGTTAAAAGCTTTTATACCATTACACTTTTTATTTGATTATTTTTTCTACATAGCATATTCAGACTTCAGATTTTAGGCAGTTTTTTTTTTTTTTTTTTTTTTTTTTTTTTTTTTTTTTTTAAAGCAAATAATGATTTATATATTTATCTTTTTTTATTAATAAGAGATTTAGACTTCACATGTCAGATTTTAACTTGTAATCAGAAATTTGCTTAGAAATTAATGTAAACACAATCAGTAATCGTTATTGCACAAATAAAATTTCATGTCCAGTTTCATTTTACAAATATGCAACAAAATAGTAAAAAGATATTTTTAGAAATCTATCACAAAACAATTTAAGTTAAATCATTAAAACAGACGGTTAAAGTTTTAAACAGTTAAACACAGCACTTTTTTTTTCCTAGAAAGTTATAATATCTAATAAATATATGCATCTATATTGTTTGCATGTCTGAATGTAAAACTAAAGTAACATATATACTAAAAGAAGAAAAAAAAGGGAAAAATGAAAATTCGAAGATACATACTTAATAAAGGTAATAATTTAAAATGGAAAAAAAAAGTAACTAAGAAAAAACACTGATGCTATCATTAGGAGAACTCCTCAATAACAGATGGAACAGTAGATTGACTGCAATTGATGTATGGTGCAGATTGTTTCTACCTCGCATTGAGACGAAATATATGCAAAGTCATATTTCATATTTTTTGAAATATGAAAAAAAAGGGGGGACATGAAAATTATTCTTGAAAAATATACTTGAAATTTCATCATGAAGTAATTTTTTTTTTTCTAGATTGCTTTTTTGAATTAAAAAGCAATAAAATAAAACAATTTAAATTCTTGTAATTCTTCAAAATAAAATGCAAACTTTTGTTTTATATAATATAATATGTTTGTTTGTTTTTCCCCCCAAAATATAAATGGTTAGTAGTTACTTTTTATTTAGCGCACAAATTTATCATCTTTTGCAATTTTTTGTTATTTGTTTTAATCTTATGAAGTTTTGTTCCCTATTATGATTAAATAAATATTTAAAATTAAAAAAGAAAAGAAAAATCATATGTAAAAACTATATCAATTAATATTATAAAATTAATATTATAACATATTCACGCCCTTTCAGAACCAAAAAGTAATTTTAATATATTTAAACTACTATAAAACCTCATTCTATAGTTTACAATACTTACGTTCCTTCGAAATTTGCAAAATAAATAAAATTTTCTAGCAAGAAAAACTATTAATAAAATTTTCTGATAAGCTTTTTCTGATAATTAATTACTATTTTTGAATAAAAAAAATACATTTGTGTGACTGAAATGAATGTCAAACTATGTTATAAAGTGAACGGAAAATTGAACAATATTTTAAAAATAAATGAGATATATTAACGCAAAAAAATAAGAATCTAAAAAAAGGAGAACAGGAAGCAATCAATAAAGATGTCAGTTAATCATACTTTGTGTAAGCTATGTAAACTAATTTATTTTTTGTTTTTCTAAACAATGATAAATTAGAAGGGAAAACTATAACGAAATTAAAAGAAAGTAGCGTTCCATACATTATCCATCCTTTTAATTTATTTTGATTATTTTCTAAATTAGTGCAGTTATCTGCATTACTTAATTGAAAAAAAAAAAAAAAAGAAGAAGAATTTTTTTTATCGAGATATTAAAAAATGATGGGAAAGTTTTTGTTAGAATTGGCTCATAAATTTATTATATATTTTGAAACTTTAATGTATATTGTAAAATGTTTAATTTTAGTATTTTGTATTTGAATGCAAATTAATGAAATGGAGAATGTCTCATTATATTAAAACAAAGTCACAAATACTTTAGTGAGACCCCTTATTCGTAGGAAATAATTTAAATTTGTGATTCATATTTAGCATTAGTTTTATCGGTTACTTGTAACGTCCTCTTGCAAACAAATATTGTCACAATACTTGGAAATTAAAACTTAAAGATTTAGAAAACAATGTTCTTTCGAAATTTTACTTTAAATAAAATGAAAAAAAATCTAATCTTCGAAACTTCCGAGGGTGATAGCATGCCTCCGAACGACCTCTAGAAGTGAGTCACATACCGTCGCCAATCGCCCATTGCGCCCATTGTCGACATAAAACCCAACCAACCAACTAATCTAAGCTATGAAAATTCAGCAAATATATTTCCAAAGCGGAAAAACTTTTTAAATAAAAAAAAAGTCATGTCAGATACATTTTAATAAAATTATTTATTTTTTGTTAATTTCTGGATATAAATATATTTACTAATTGGAGGTTTTTTTTTTTTTTTTTTTTTGTTAGCTTATGGTCAGACAGCGGAATTTTAATTTTTTACTGACAGACACGCAAGTTCTTTGCACAAAATTCAAAACTATATCATCAATTTTGCTAAAGCAAAACAGTTTTTCAAAATGCCAGGACTTATCAAATCTTAAATTTTTATCTATTGTCTGTTTTTCTTCTCATTTTCTACTCTTAACTGTTAGTATTTTTTAAATAATTTCATAACTTTATACCTTATCTTTCAGGTAATATTTTTAAAAACATAATACTAAAATAAATGCAGAAAAGCATTTTAAACCTGTGGCGTGTATAGTATATACACATATTTTAACTTTATGTAGGGTAAACATTACTTCACCTTACTTATTTTTTAAAACTGATAAAACTTTTACATTCAAACAAATTGCGCCTTTAACGTAGTATAAAAAAATAGCTAACTACGTTTATTTTCTTTGTGTCGATGAACAAAACTGCTCTTAAGATTTTTGCTTATGATATTCCTTCTCTCACAGGTAAAAATATTTTGTTAGGCAACAACGCAATGTTCAAAAATTCTTTACACAATATTTTTCGTGAGAATGCTTTTTGCCGTGCATGGCTTTTAGCCTCATCCACAATATATTTCCCGAAAAGTGATAAGCTTATTTTCTTTGAAACGATAATCATAAAGATATATATATATATATATATATATAGATATAGATATAGATATATTTTTTTTTTTAACGATGATATTATAAAACATGCATGTAAATATATATTTTTCACGGAAATACACTTTGAAAAGTAATATGATTTTGCAATATTACATCATATTTTAAGTCTAGTTTAATAGTTGAAAACTTATTAAATATTTTTAATAATTTTCTTTTCTAAAAATCCTTATTTTAATAAAGAAAGCGTAACTTAAACTGATGTGTATATAAAAAAATATATTAGATTATTCCTTTAAAAAAATATATAATATATCTGTAAACTATAATATTTATTTTACATAAAATTGACGGTAAAAAAATAACTAAATAAAATAAAACTTATATAAGTATGTAAAAATCATATAGTATAATGAAAGTTTACAGTTTATTATTATCAGAATTCTCACGAAGGAAAATTTGGTTACTACTGTTTTTAACATGCTTTTATTAGCTTCACCTGCATGTATCTTTGTATGTTTGTAACCGCTCTGGGAGCAAACAAAAAATCTATATTGTAAAAGAAAAAAAAAAGAGTTTCCCTACGTGAACGCTGTAGCTGTGAGGTAAAGCTCCGCGCTACGAACTTAAAGGTCTAGCGTTCGAGCCCAATCAGGAGACATTTTTAAAAAATGGTTTTTGTTTAATTCTAAATTATTTTAATTAAAGATTTAAATGTATGTAAATATTATGGTTTGTCACTCCCACGATTTTCTCTTACCCTGCATTTTAATACTAAGATAGATATTTTATGCTTTTTAGTTCACATTTCTATAAAAGCGTGTTCTTTAATTTTTTAAAACTATAATATTATTATATGGTAATTTTAGATATAACAAACCGCTGATATCCGTCGATATTTATTTATAAAATCTACTGTAGAAAAGTTCTGGTATACAAATTTCAGTTTGTAAAAATCTTGCATATTAATAAAAATTATTTAAAAATATAGATTATTATTATTATTTATTTTTTAAACACACAGTTTTTTTTTTTTTTTTTTTTTTTCATGCTAGATAACTTTTTTTTTTTTTTTTTTTTTTTTTGTTATATTGCTGTTTTTACTTATTAAATTTGAAATTAAGATTTGTAAATGCCTCTGTACCTTTGTGCAAATAAGATGTGTCTTCAAGTGATAGAGCCATGCATAAATTCTTTCAAATAATTAAGTTTGTTGTATAAAAATGAACTTTTTTCTACATGCATATATTTCCAAAGGTTTACATTAAAATAAATGAAAAGTGTCAGACTTCACATACATCTTATTCTCGAAGATTGAAACAGGAAATATTGACACTAGAGTGTCTGAAAATATGATAGGGACCTCTTTAATACATTCAAAACTTGATTTTAACGACCAATAAATCTACATTTTTGGAAATGATGTCAAATACACGGTTAGGTATTGAATCAGATAGCTTTTGGCACGGTTGTATAGATATTCTCAAATTTTAAGGATTGCGTGTTTGACTTTTGATACTAAATGGTACTGCAAACCATGTTCATAGACCTCGTGTGCAACTGCTACTCACATGTTCTATATAGTATTGAAGTCTAGAGAACATGGAGGCCAATCATTCACAGAAATTCCTCTGGCTAAAACCCCCTCCCAGATCGAATTTGCATAACAGAGGAACATTATTTTCTTCAATTTGTGCAGTTGTGTCATTTTGTAATTAAAAAAAATACTAGGCAATCATTTAACAATTCATAATACTTTTGAGAATTTAAATGACACGTTAGAAAGACTACTGGTATTTTGCCACGTTCCGTTAAATCCCTCCCCCCCCCTGTCCTCCCCCAGATTGCAGAAACGTATTCTATCTCTTCTTAGGTCATACCAAAAAATATTTCCAACCAATATTAATTATTTTTCTATCACTTCAGATAATTTTATGCCAGTTTTAAAGCCACAACATATGACACTGTGCTGAAATTTTTACTCTTCTTTTCTTGTATTGTAATGTCAGTTTAGGTTCTCCTTGCACTTTTCGATGGCAAAGATATTTACACTTTTTTTAATACGTGAGGCACTGTATCTTTTGCAACGCTTTTATCAAGATAAGAAGCTATTTGTCTGACAACAGAGTTGAAACTTTCCTGTTTTGACGTTAGTACTTGACTGTGACCAGTAGATTTCTTTGTCCCGTACGTCCCAAGGGAATTCAAATAATTTCCTGCAATATCACGAGAACATTTAAATACTCACGCAAATGCACTAATACACGGTTTATCCCTAAATAATTCTTCAGTTTTTCATCTTTCAAACTCAAATAATAATTCTGCATGCCTCATCACCACATCAACGTTAAATTTTACAAATAAATGCAAATTTGTGTCTTTAGATGGTAAAAAGAGATGAAATTCTCATTACTTTCTTCTATCTTCAATAGAAGAAAGTATTGGATTCGTAAAAATTTTCGATTTCAGGTTTTTGATGGATTTACACGTTTTGAGAGATGTAGAACACGATTTTACCATTTTTAGAAAATGTCTGTCTGTCTGTCTGTCTGTCTGTCTGTCTGTGTGTGTGTGTGTGACAAAATTTTGTGGCAACTGTATCTCTGGAACCACTGCACAGAATTTCATACAAATTGGTATGTAGTTGCACCTTGACATAAATAGTTGCCTATCAACTTTTGGTAAAAATGGTCTTACAGGTTGCGTTGCCATCCCGCTTTTTCTAAATTTTAACAGGGTGATATAGGGCAAAAATTTTCAAGATGGGTATCTTTCGAAAGGTCTCGTCAGTACCTTTAAAACGAATGGTTGAACTATAAATCTGTGATAATTTAAAACAAAGTTATCGATTTTTTTTTACTTTTTACGAAAAAAAACTTAGAAATTTTTTTTTTCTCTCCCCTTAATTTTATCAAACTCCCACGGTTTCCGTGTTCTGACAAACTTAAACTAGTTTTTGCTTTTTTCCCGTAATTTTGTCAGAGTCCCACGGTTTCCGTGTTTTGACAAACGTTGACAAAATTTTGGGTAAAATGTGAAAATTATTCAAAGTTTGTCAAAACGCGGAAACCGTGGGACTTTCACAAAATTGGGAGAAAAATGCAAAAATTTGAAGTTTGTCAGAACACGGAAACCGTGGGAGTTTGATAGGATTAAGGGGAGAGGAAGGAAAAAAAAAAAGTGGGACTTTGACAAAATTTTGGGTAAAATGTGAAAATTTGTTGAAGTCCCACTTTTTATTCCCCTCTCCCCTTAATTCTATCAAACTCCCACGGTTTCCGTGTTCTGACAAACTTAAACTAATTTTTGCTTTTTCCCCCTAATTTTGTCAAAGTCCTACAGTTTCCGTGTTCTGACAAACTTAGAATAATTTTCACATTTTACCCAAAATTTTGTCCAAGTCCCACTTTTTTTTTTTTTTTTTTTTTTTAATTATTGTTACTGAGTGAATTTGTATAGGAAAAGATAGAAGAAAGTCATGTGGTGGCCACAACATACTAGTTTAATATTGGTTTCGGTGAAGCTTAAAAGCGCAAGAGTGATAAAATTTTCATATCTAGTAGTTTTATACACGTGACTCTCTCATTTTGAATCAACGTTTTTCAGCTACAAATCTAAAATTAAATTTGTATAATATTTTATGTGCCATCGTATGGAAAATTTTTTATTCATAATAATGCAAAATCTATCCTATATCAACTGTATTTTTGCATTTCCTCATTTATGGCTTGCTTTTTTCCATAAGACGGAATATTTGATTGTCACTATTCTTTTAAGCACACTTTAGTCAAGCCTATAGGGAGTACAATTCTTTCAAATTTTTCGATAACTTATCATAGTTTCAGTGCTATTAAAAGTACATTTTACTTCAAATCCATAGAAAAAATGTAAAATAAATAAATAAATAAATAAAGCAAATTTCATATAAGACAGAATATCTGTGCTTAAAAATGCTACAGAAATTTTATTCACATCAGTTAAATGAAATGTATGTAAAACAGCCATAAAAAATAATTTCCAAATGAAACTCGTTTGCTACGAACTTCTTTTGCAATAACAGTTGATAATTTGGACTAACAATGACTTTTTATATATTTTAATATACTTTACATATTTTTTTAAATTTATTTAAAGCTATATGTTAGCTATTCTTTTTTTTTTTTTTTTTTTACTTTTTCCATGGTTTTTGAAACACGTTTAAAGAAGAATTGCTCTCTAACTTTTCAGGTGGCATTTTATAAAACATAAATATACTCTCGTATATTTATGATATGTTAAAGATAATATCTTTAACAAATATTTCGTTGTGCAACAATGAATAGTTTAAAAAAAATCTTTTTATAAATTTGTGTAGTAGATTGCTTTTTTATGTGCATCGCTTTTATCATCATTGAAAATAAATTTCTGAAAAAGTGATAGCTTATTTTTATTGAAGGAACTAGCAGGCTATGCCCGCTTCGCTGGTCACTAAATTTAAATGAATTTTCAAAAGAATTGAATTACTTTTTTTTTGCATCATTTTGAATGTAACATAATTAAAAATTCGTTTTAAGGTCAAAGAGTCAAATAAACATTACAAATTAAATTAAATTAAATATTTCTTCCGTTTTGCACTCATTTTGCAACAATTCTCTATGGTCTTATGTGAATGATTCTCAAGAATGGATCATTAATTGTTTACAAATTTAATGGATTATGTGTGGAAAATAAGTACGCTGTAGTTCAAAATCTGCAGCTCTTAGAACTTCAAAACTGATAATTTTTAAAACGTTATTCATTATTCTTTAATATTAGACTGTTTTTATTTAACACGTTAATCGCCACGATAATATCAGAAAACTTTTCACATGGGCCATGGTAATTTTATTAGATAATTTAGTTAAAAATGTATCAAGGAAACTTAATGTATCACAGAAAAAAAAAAATTGCCAAAATTCCCGGAAAAACACTATTTTTTATGTCACACATATATGACTGACATGACCCTATACTAAAACTTTTTTTCTCGACAAGCTGTTTCAGTCTTATATGTCTGACGCATCCAAACACCATACAACAAGTATTAAAACACGTTAATCGCCATGTCAGTCATATGTGCCTGACGCTAAGAAGTTCTACATGAGCCGTGTCTGACATGGCTCATGTAGAACTTCTTAGCATCAGGCACATATGACTGACATGGCGATTAACGTGTTAATATTAGACTCTTGTTTTAAGATAAAAGCAATCGAATGATATCGCGTTGTGAAACTTTGCAATGTAATACCTTTAAATCTAATAATTTGATGTATATAGTGTCCTCACAAAAACATAAACAGTTTAGCTCTTTTAAAAAACATCTATGCAGTACCTTTAAAAAATTTCATCAGTGTTTTACAAAACAAAATGGCCGACTTTCATCACCGAAGTAGTTAAATCTAGACCAATCAAAAATAGGAGTGGTCCGCCCGGGGTGTCCCGAAAAAACGGTGGGTAATAGGGCAAAATGGACGTTATATTCGGATTCCAGAGGTCATTTACATAGGAATTTTCAAAAATAATGTTGGAGTCAATTTTCATGCAGAGCAGTTTTATATAAGATGTGAATATTTTAAAAATACTCGAAGAAACACTGACATATTTCTTATTTTGAATTATGTATAATAATTCTGTAAACAATTTTAAGAGATATACTGCAGTCTACCATATTTTTACAGGTGCCTAAAATAAGGTAAAGATTGATAACTGAATTAACTGATTGATTAACTGAAATTCTTTATCATAGATATTTTACATGCAATTTATATATATGTATATATATGCAATAGATGTACTTATTTTAATGTTTTACATATGTATGAAAGATTCTGAATCACTGTAAAAACAGACTAAGGGATTTACTATTATATTAATTTTAACCTATATTAAGAAAAAGTTTTATAATGTCAAATGTATGTTAGAATACAAAATATAATATAAAATTTTTGATTTCAGCAATTCCGAAAGAAAATAAACATAAAAGTTTGAGTTGTAGGGAGAGAGCTAAAATTTTCATTTATGCTTTTGCTGTTATTATAAAAATTATAATTATCTTTCTTTACATGAAAATGTTGTGAATTTTAAATATTACTTAGTTTTCTGAATATTTATTTTTATATGCGACATATATAACCAGTCAATAGTTAACTTTAATTAAAATAAAACCAAAATTTTTTCTATTCAAACATAATGATTATCTATGCATACATTCAAAGGAATTTAATCATTCCTCGGATAAGTAAAGAAATGAAAGGCTCTCTTTCATGATGATCATGTGACCTTTTACAGTAATGAACAACTTTTTTTATTACGTAGGAAAATATGTCTATGACGATGATATGATTTTCCCTTTAACACATGAAAATTTTATCAGAAATGCTCTAAAAAATACTTAATAAATATTTTTAACAATTTTGATTATAAGTTACAAAACATCAAATACGAACCTAAGCATGCGTCCCCTCCCTTCTCTACCAATCCAAAAAATAGTAATAATAATGAAAAAATAATCTGGTGTGTCACTCACACGACTTTCTCTTACCCTGAAATTTAATACTATAAATACAGGTTGGAGATTAAGAGGTAAGATAACGAGTACTGTTATGTAAACCTATGTTAGACAATTCATATTAAGCTTCTGAAGAGTTTTATATGATAATTAGTTCTGTGTGAGGGGGGCTACCGCCCCCCTCAACCCCCCGTTTCATTAATGCACCTACATTTATATAGAATTTAATTCGGTTATTAAAAAATATTTCTTTTTTTTTTTTTAAATAATTTATTAAAATTATTATTTAACTAGTATGTTGTGGCCACCACAAGACTTTCTTCTATATTTTCCTATACATATTCAATCAGTAACAATATTTAAAAAAAAAAAAAAAAAAAAATTTTTTTTCCTTTTTTTTTTTTTTTTTTTGTGAAAATTAATACATATTCAATCACTAACAATAATAAAAAAAAAAAAAAAAAAAAAAAAAAAAAATCGAATTTTTTTTCTAAGTTTTTTTTTTTTTTGGTTAAAAGTAAAAAAAATCGATAACTTTGTTTTAAATTATCACAGATTTATGGTTCAACCATTCGTTTTAAAGGTATTGACGAGATCTTTCGAATGATACCCATCTTCAAAATTTAACCCCCCCGGGGGGGTACTTCCCCCCCAAGGGGGGAACCGATGCCCCCCCATGCACAAATTTTTTTTCCTAGTTAACTACTACTATCATCAATAATTCAAATTAATTTTACAATCACAAGTTTAAAATAACTCTCATTATGCCCATTTATACGGAATTTTGTCCTATGCTGCCATGTTAAAAATTTGCATAAAATGCGATTACAGCGCCACCTGTTGAGCTATTGATCCCCAAATCTAATGGGCACCAGTTCATGTTAGGGTGCAACTAAATACCAAGTTTGGTTAAATTTCATTCATATGTTCGTGAGATACAGCGTCCACAAAAAAATGATACAGACAGACACACAGACAGACATTTTCTAAAAACTATCAATTCGTGTTCAGGACATCCCAAAACGTGTAGATCCGTCAAAAAACGGAGGTCGAAAATTTTCGCGAATCCAATACTTTCTCTATATTACATATAGAAGAAAGTAAAAAAATTATCTTTTATGATAAGGCAGACGATTTCCATATTAGAGAAGTAGTTTAACACAAAATATCCAAAAAAGTCCATTTTATTCTCAATATTTAAAAAAAAAAGTACGATTTTTTTTCTGTTTTTTTTTTCGTTAAAAGTAAAAAAAAATCGATAACTTTGTTGTAAATTATCGCAGATCGATGGTTCAACCATTCGTTTTAAAGGTATTTTCGAGCTCTTTTGAAAGATACCCATCATGAAAATTTACTCCCCTCGAGGGGGGACTTCCCCCCCCCCCCGGGGGGGGGGGAGGCGAGGCTCCTACATACACAAAAAAATTTTCCTAGTTAACTGTCTCTATTACAAAAATTATATATTTGTTTCATTTGGTTTAGTGCAGTCTATAGACGTTAAACTCTATTTTTCTGCATTTTCCCCCATAGACGTAATGTATTAGAATTCTCTTGATTGTCCCTGTACACGAACCATTTGCTTGATCTTAACGAAAAGCTTACTGTAGCATCCCTATATGATACACATTTAGAATACCAAGTTTGAACTTTCTGCCATAATTTGTTTTTGAGATATGCTGATAACAGACAGACACACACACAGACACACACACAGACACACAGACCATTTGCTAAAAACATGATTTTCGTATTCAGGGGACCTCAAAACGTGTAAATATAACAAAATCTCGCGTTCGAAAATTTGAGCCAAAAACAATACTTTCTCTACCTTATGGGTAAGAGAAAGTAATAAAGTGTTTTTATAAATAAATATAATAAAATATTTTTGTTTCGCTAAAGACCAGTTTGAATTCGAAGTAGCCTAAACATGTCAATTTAGTCTTATTCCCTTTCATTAAATTAATTTCACACATATTTTTTGTCTTTAATTCAATAAATTATCATTATATACTAATACAAAATTTTGAGACATTGGTTTTAAATGTTCATTATTTATAATACATATTATTTTTAACACTTTCCAACAAGGTTGAAAAGAGGTAATGACTTCGGTTTGGCTATCTGTCTGTCTGTCCGCGCTATAACTCTCGTAAACATTTTTAGAATTCTTGAAATTGATATATACCATTCAAGTTCACTATCGGATATTCACGGACCGCGTACCTGTACTAGTTTCTGTACAGGGACACCCGAAAGTATTCTAAGGCATTGTGTTATAGAGGAGGTATTTCTATAAAACATATTTTAAAAAATTTACTGTACACAAAACTTAATGAAATTGAAATGCGTTATTCAAGTTCACTATCGGATGTTCCCTATTGAAAATGGAGTACGTAGCTCTACTGAATTGCGTATAGGGACACCCGAAAGCATTCCAAAGCATTGTGTTCTATGGGAGGTATTTTTATAATCTATATTTTAATACCTTTACTGTACAGAAATCTTAATGAAATTTAAATATGTTATTTAAGTTTATTATCGAATAATTATTATGTAAAATGGAACAAATACCAGCTCTAGTTTGTATACAGGGACACTCAAAAGTATTCCAAAGCACTGTGTTCTATGAGAGGTATTTTTATAAACCAAATTTTAATAACTTTACTTTGCACAAAGCTTTAATGAAATTAAAATATGATATTCATATGCCTCAAAGAATGCTTTCTATAGAATATAGTATGATTAATATTATATTTTCAGGA
Organism: Salticus scenicus; assembly: GCA_963930645.1. Taxonomy (NCBI): domain Eukaryota; kingdom Metazoa; phylum Arthropoda; class Arachnida; order Araneae; family Salticidae; genus Salticus; species Salticus scenicus. The sequence continues at coordinate 116,408,660 of OZ005650.1, read as the reverse complement.
CCACACACAAATATTTAGCTACTTTAAGAGATATTAATAAAAAATTTCTGGAATTGCACTTTCGTTTACATTAAGCGTTTTTAACCTTTTCTCACAATTTTTTAGTTTGAATATGATTTCAATTTGTGTATGTCTGTCTGTCCGCGCTGTAACTCATTTAAATATTTATGATTTTTCTTAAAACTGATATATGATATTCAAGTTCACTATCAGATGTTCTTATTAAAAATGGAGTAAATACCTCTGCTGGTTTGTGTACAGAGACACCCAAAAGTAATCCAAAGCAATGCGTTTTGTGAGAGGTATTTTCAGAAACCGAATTTTAATAACTTTACTTTGCACAAAGCTTAATGAAATAGAAATATGTTATGCATATGCACAAAAAATTTCTTTTTTCAAAATATAGTATAAAGAGTAATTGATTTTCAGGGCACACAAAAATATTCAGTTACATTATGAGCTACTAATAAAATTTGCTGGAATTGTACTTTTGTTTGCATTAAGCGTTCTTAAACACTTTCTAACATTTTTTCATTGTGAATATGATCTAAATTTGTGTACCTGTCTGTCCGACTTTTAGTCTTTCTATCTGTCTGGTCTCTCGCCCTTAGCATCCATAAATGTTTTCAGCATTTTTAAAAAAATTTATGAATAGAGCAATTTCAAATATCAATAAAAAAAAAAAAAAAATAGTCTGCACAAACATCATAAATTGAAAAAAAAAAAAAAAAAAAAAAACTCAAAATAATTCTTTGTTTTCTGGACGAAAGATTGTGATTTTATTTCGACTCGAAACAATTGTTGTAAAATTTCTTCAATTTATGTCGGGTACACAAAGCTTTTTAATTATTACATTTAGACAATAATTCCCAGTGCTTTTGTGTTACTAATTTCAGCAGCTATCATTGTGAAATATGAAATCTTACAAAATAACTATACTAGTAAATTGCGCAACGAAACTTTCCCGTTTTCCCAAAACAGAATGATAAATAACCAAATAACTAATTTTAACTATTTGATATTCCATCTGTTTCATTTAACAAAAGTTATGAAGACGAGTATTGCAGTAATTTGGTAGCAATATGTCAAAATATAAACAGACTCGGGAATATTACGTCCTTATTCATAACTACAAAATGAAATGATGTTTTTCGTAAATATGGCAAATAATATGAGACAATTTGATCTCAAATGTCTATATATAAAGAATTGTAGGTAGAGTTTTTTTTCATATCCAATTTCAAAAAATATTATTATAACGGTCTTAAAAAAGAAAAATTCTCAAAAATATTCTATGTTTATTGTAAATAACTATAATAAGTTATATATATGTAGGGGTGAGGGGGGTGGGGGTACCGGGTGTCCCATAAGTCTGTAGAGACATAGAAATTCATAAAAACTGAAGAAATTGATAGAATTGAACGCGGTTTGAGGAAAAGTAATTCGCCTGAAGGGGGATTTTTTTTTTTTTTTTTTTTTTTTTTTTTGAGGGGGGGGGGGGGTAGATAAAAATAAATTAGTTAAATTTTGTGTCTATAGAGGTCGCTACAGGGACGTGTAACGATAAATATGCAAATCAGAGTCTTATGAATTGCACTGTTTTACGATTAACACACCTTATTTCTCCTTTTGCTTCTTACTTGTGCATACATGAAGTTTTAATTGCGATGCTGACTTGGTGGATAAAGCGTTTTAGGTGAAGATGTTTTTCCTGAGCTAAGAATCACCGACTGGATTTGTAATTAGCGGTGTTGTAACTCGATTCCAAACTGTAATTTATGGTGATAGAATAGAATTTATATGAGTGTAAAGATTTGCATGGAAATAAATATAGTTTTTTCGTGGAAATTCAGGATTTGCTCACGTACGGCGCCCTCTATCGATGAAAATTTTAACTATTATATTTTTCTTTAGAAAAAAAAATCCCCCTACATGAGAATAACTTTTTCGCAAACCACGTTAATCTACCAATTCTTTCAACTTTTATAAATTTTTAAAATATCTACTGACTTATGGGACACCCAGTATACATATATATATATATATATATATATATGTGTGTGTGTGTGTGTGTGTGTGTGTATTATATTATATTACAAGTATATAATGGAGGAAAAAGAAATTAACATCAGAAACACTAACAGGAAAATCGAATAAATGCACTATATGAAAGTAGAGTAAAAGTTCCGCTCAAATGAAACTGTTCATGCAGGTTTCATTTGAGCTGATTTTTGCTCCAATTTTAGGAAGCCGAAATCCACATGAGCGTTAAAGTTGAGGCAAAGATCGTCAAAAAATAATGTTTTTTATTGTGTTCAATACGTGTCAAGGTGTTCGATTTATTGCTCTATTCCGGGGTTTATGCGAAGTTTTCATGGTAGAACAGAGGTATTGATGTATAACTTCAAGATGCCAGCTCCGTCTTTTCTCGATTCGTATAACAAGCTTTCTTCTCATTGGTTCGTACACCCAACGCCTATTACGCTGTACGTTGAGATGATTTGAGCCGACAAAATTGGCTCAAATTAACAATCTGCTCAAAAGTTGTGTGAAAAGGTCCCGTGTGTAATAGCAGCATTAGAGAACCGAAATTGTGAAAGCATTTCTTTGGACTACCCTTAAGTTTGAATTCCACACTGTCATCAGTTTTCCATTGCGTAGCTATTGCGTGAAGTTAAACCCACCGAACTCAACTCAGCTGCAATTCGTTTAACGCTAATCACATTTGGAATTAAACAAAATTAACCACATTGTTTGTCGGACGGAAGCCTGTTTCTCTCCGACAAAAACTACCAAATGCAAACGAAATTTTCTTTTGGTATAAAAATATTATAAACTGTTAATAACTGATTTAAAAAATAATAAGCAATTATTTTTTATCGAAAATTAATTTTTTTTTATAAAGACAGAATTTTGATAATTATTTTTAAAGCATGTTTTTTTTTCTTTTTTCTTTTTTTAAATTCGTATTTTAGTTTTAATAACATATGTAATAAAAAAAAAAAAAATGTAATAACTTGAAAATGTGAATATTTTGACAACAAGGATATATGGTGTCACAGACGCCTGAAGGGAAAATAAATTATTATCCATGGTGCAGAAGCAGAAATAGAAGATATTCTCTTTAAAAGAAATATTTCTGAGCACATGAAAAGAAACCTTATTTCAAAGAATTAAAAGTAATTAAAGTTTCAAAATTCAGTAATTATGTCAAGGGGGTTGGCGCTCCTGTTCAAAGTTAAATTCTGTTTAGGGCATAATTTTAATTTTTTAATCTCGAGAGAAGGAAAATAATTATTTGGCGCTTAGATGACATTTCTTCATATTTTTTATTAAGATAAACAAATACAAATTTATTCTTTCTATACTTCTAAAAATAAATATTTGTTTCACTTCAAAAATCATATTTATGAACAATATATAAGAAGTTTTGAAAAAATAATAACTACTTTATTGGCAAATAATTTTTTTGAAATGTCAGAGAAATTAAGTTATTGATCAAGACAGACCTTCTAAGGTCTGGAATATTTCTGCTCGTCTCACATTTCCGGTTATTTCGGAGAAATTGATATTCTCTCAGAAAAAGAAAAAAAAAAGAGAGAGAGACTTCTGAAATGATAAAGAATGTTGGCGTTTAAATGCCAAAATAGATTTTCAGAATGATTTCAATTTATGGCAAATAGTTTAAATTGAAATGTTTCTCCTTTTATCTTTAGTAAGGGTATATATATATATATATATACAGGGCGCGAAATTTCTACTCGCCAGCTCGCCATTGGCGAGTGGAATTTTTACTGTGGCGAGTAAAAATTTGGTCTAGTTATAGATAGAATTCTTACACGATACGGTGACAGAAAACATTCTTTTTATAGATTTAAATATGCAAAATCTTGCCATCTTATAACCTCATATTTAACCTATACTTATTAGAATCTCGGAGAGCCGAGTCTGTCTGTGCACTGCTCTAGACTGGGAAAGGAAAATTGCTACATAAATGTTTTGATCCCTTCGGCAGTTTCGTTTCTCCCACTGTGATTTCTCACAGCAGAGTTAGAATAGACGAGCAGAGAGCCTCTTTGCCCGTCGCCCACTATCCGAGAGAAGAGATATGCGAAAGTTTGCCTTACAACAAAATGACCCCGAGCCCTTTTGAAGATACTGCCTATGTTTATTTTGATGAATAATGATCAAAAAACAGTTAATATTTTCCAGTTTTTTACTGAAACACCAATGATTTGCGTTTGCAATGATTTGTAAGCAACGATTTTGTCGAAAAAGCTATTCCGAAATGGCTATTTCAAATAATAACAATGAACAAGTTGTACACATCGACATTCCGTCTGATTACAAAAATAAAATGGACGAAAAAGACATTTCTAATATAAAAAGTTAAGTAAATAAATAGATAAAAAAGGAAGCTTAATCTTTCATAATAAAAAGATTTTCACAGGATATTGTTTGACAAAGAATTTTTTTTCTTCTTTTTTTCTTTAATGGCTCTTTGCATTTATGTTATTGGATATTTTAATCTTTTTCAAATCTCAAATACAATACATTTAACTATAATGATTTTTAATTATAGATGATTATGAAACATGTTGATATACGACACACTTTTAATATATATAATTTTAGACATATTTGTAAAATCATTTCAAATAGTTAGAAAAAAAAAAAAAAAAAAAAAATGCGTAAAAAAAAAAAAAAAAAAAAAAAAAAATGGCAACCCTATTTTGTGGCGAGTAAAACTTTTTTTTGACGAGTGTAATTTGAGTTGAAATTTCGGGCCCTGATATATATATATATATATATATATAGAGAGAGAGAGAGAGAAATATTTATGAAGATAGACATTGAATGAAAAATATAAAAATATATATCATATTTTTGATTAAAATATTTCTTTGAATTGGCTGCTAATCCAAGACACTATATAATAATCTCATTAAACCTATAATCTAGGCACTAGAAAATATTTTTCTTTAGATTTTAATAAAACTTAAAAATCGCGGTCATTAAAATTAAAATAAAATGAAAAGTAAATATAAACTATAATTAATTCGCTATTATCTACTAGTAAAAATTCTAATTGTACTTACCTATTATATCATTTGCTCTTCAATTATACCCGCTTTAAAACATTAGCATATGTTTTACTGTTACATTTGGTGGCAGGAAACTCATAACAAAATTGTAGATTCCCTTTGGGCGATTTTCATTTGTATTCAGTACTGTATCTGAAAAACTTCGTTGGGTCCGACAAACAATCTGTGAGGCTAACCATATCATAGCTATAGCATTTGTGCTTCTAAAAATAAAATGTGCCAATTCCATTATGTTTTGTTCAATATAAAGAATTAAAATATAACTCTCACATGCCTCTCATATGTATCGGAATTTTTTTGTGATTACCTGTATATAAACCAACAACTCTATTTAAAGCATTTTTAATAGGAAACATGACATAGCGAGCCTTAATAATGAATTTCATTTTCAATACATTGTAAAAGTATGTTGCGGAAATGAAATAAACAGACATATACGAAACAAAACTCACAAATAGTTTTAAACTGTTTGTGAGTTTTAGAAGGAAGTTTTGTATTTGTTAGAAGGAATTAAAAATAATAAAGCAATTAAAAAATAAGTAACCTTCTTAAATTTCATTCAAGATCGTTGTATAACAAGTCTTTGTTGATAGCGGTTAAAAACTTAGACAGCTTGACAGAATCATTGAAAAGGTTGATTTATTTTTAAATCTTGAATCTCATTTAAGAAAATTTCCTCTTGCAAATATGACGCAAAAACATCTAAATCAATCAACTTTACATTATCTCTGAAATTAAGTATTCATACTGAAATTGTACATGTACATCAGTGTTTCGGTTATTCTTAAGGAAGAATAATAAATTATTTTCTTTATTTTACTGAAAAAGCTGTTTTAGTTTCTTTGTCTCTTCACGGAATATTTTAAATAAATAATATACATATTTTTAACTAGCAGGCTAAGCCCGCTTCGCTGGTCGCTATTTTAAAATCAATCACTATAATTAATGAATTCTCTAAACTGCATTGATTTTTATCACGTGAAAAAAAAAAAAAAAAAAAGAGAGAGAAAAATTCTGATCGTAAAAAATGTCGTATCGGATCCCCACTGCTTTCGGCATCGCAAACCATTGTGCGGTCGGCGTGTACATTTATGCTCGACACTCTTAATAAATCACTGTATTATCGTAAGGGAAAAACATAAATATAAAATACAAAAATATTCTTCTTACATCGGTGGAATAATCGGTCCGGGCGCCCACTTTCTTTATTTTTGCCACAGCACGTGCCCTCCTTCTTGCCCTTCGTAATAATTCTACACTTTCGAAAATATCCGCAATCGATTTATCGAGCCTTGAAATCTAATAATAATAATTTTCAACGCTCTAAATCTTATTTCTATATTTTCCCCCTACGTCCCCCCCCCTCTTCCCGTCTACTTTAATTATTTTTCCCTTTGGAAAATATCTGCATTCAATTTGTAGGTCTCAAAAACATATACGTGCCAATTTTGAAAGGTCTAACTCCATTTCTATTGTTTTGCCCCTTCGCCTCACCCCCTTCCTGGGGCTCTTCTAAAGTTTTTATAACAAATTCGAAAATATCAGCAATTGATTTGTAGGTATCAAAAACCTCTACGTACCATATTTGTAGATATCATAAACCTCTATATCTAACTCTATTTTCATTTTTTCGCCCTTCCGCCCTATCCCGCTCCTGCCCTTCTTAATAATTTTATATTTTCGAAAATATTCTCATTCGACTTACAGGCCTCTAAAACCTATCTACCAATTCTGAACAGTCTAACTGTATTTCTATTTTTTCCCCGTAACCCCCCCCCCCTCCCTTCCCGTCCCACCTGGGATATAATTTCTAAAACTCCAAAAACTAGTTTCTAGATATTTTTATGAGCTACATTTTAGAGCAAAAAATTCACATACATTTTTTGTTGTTGTTGTTTGTTTGTTTCCGAAATAAATGATTATTTGAAATCACGTTTTGCCCTTCACCCCTTTAGGTGCTGAATTTCTAAAATTACAGAAATTGATTTTAGGTATTTGTATTAGCTATATTTTAGAACAAAATTTTCACGTATATCTTTTTTTTTTTTTTTTTTTTTTTTTTTTTTTTGAGATATATAGGATTTTGTGAAATCACATTTTGGGCATGTGAAATCACGTTTTATTCCTCCCCCCCCCCCCCCCTTGGGGACCGAATTTCTAAAATTCCAGAAATTGGTTTTTAGATATTTTTGTTAGATAAATTTTAAAGCAAAAATTTTACGAATATCTGTTTTTTTTTTTTTTTTTTTTTTTTTAAGATATTAACCGTATTTTTTTAAGATATTAAACGTATTTTGTGAAATCACGTTTTGCCCTCCCTTCCTCCCCTGGGGACGGGTGGGGGCGAATTTTGTAAAATTGCTTTTTAGTGGATGTCTAGGTAATAGATGGAACATTGTCACAAAATTTCACGCCTCTAGGTCCAGGTGTTTTAGGCAAGGTGACGATGACTCACTTACTTAGGACAAACGATTATACATATGTAGATTATGGTACAGAGTTTTTTTGAAGGTTATTTGATAGTTAGGTTAGTTTCTAAAATTACGTTTTTTACTAATAGGCCTAAATTAAACCCTATTACAAAACCAAAACATTTCAAATTCCTCGTCTAAAGGAATGATCTAAATAATTTCCATGTACACTATTATTATCTTTTCTAACTTTTAGATGAAAAAATACTAAGATTGTAAAACTTCTTAACTATATATTAAACAGCATACATGATAATGCAAACGAAAAAGCATAATATATCATCTATTCTTTATTTTTTAAATGTCTCTTAAAAGTAAGGACTGGAATAAATTACTGCGGTAAATTTTATCTCTTGATAAAATATCTTTTGAATTATTTCTTATTTACTTTCTTATAAAGATAACGCATTTAGCTAGTAGAATACTTGTAGTATAAAAATATATCGTAACTTTAAAATTAAAATTAAATTAAATATTTACTTATATTTGTCTTTGCTTAAAGGAAGATTACAATATGTACTTTATTTGTATATTTGCCTTCAATTAGAATTTTTGAATCTTTCATTAAGTTGTTTGCGATTTTACTTTAAGTACCACATGGCACACAAGCAAGAAATTAAACGAAAGAAATTCGCAATATGTTATCTAAGGCAGTTTGTAATTTCAAAGTATCCAGAATTAATGAAACGCGAACTTTATGAACTTTTTTAATACAGTCTACATGAAATAACATTTTTATTATTTCTAGAATAACCTTATTTTTTTAAATTATTTTTGATTGATAAGCTTTTTCTTATTTAAATATAGGTAACTATTTCAAAAGGTTAGTCTTCGAAAGTAGTGACTATTGAGGATATTTTAAATGGATAATAGGGGAGAACCGTGTAATATGGACCCCCTAAGCAAGAATGCTCATAAAACTTAAATTATTAAAATAAAAAAGATTTAATTTGGTGGCTGCTCATTACAATTGCATAGTTACATACTTTAAACTTGGTAAAGTACTCTGGGAACTATTAATAATTGCAGAAAATAATTATTTTATTTATGTATTGGTGGTCAATATTACACGAACGTATGTGTAATATGGACCAAGTGGTCCATAGTGGTCCTTCCCGCTCCCCAACAGTTGACACACTTCAAATTGTGAAACGAAATGTCCAGCATGTTCCCTCACACACTTGTACATCTCTGCGAATAGTAGAAATGGACGGAAAAAAAATAGTTAATGGACGAAAAAAAGGGGAGGTCTAAAGGTTATATCCAATGGGTAGTGTGCGAAAGAATTGATAATTTGATTACCCCTGCTTCCCTGGCCTATTCTACAGCCTCAAGATTTTGAGTATGCGACATATGTACTCCAAGCATTAACAAAATCTATCCTTTTTATCATGGACCACTGACTGGTCCATATTGCATAACACAGCATGGTTCATATTACACGCGTAAACAGAGCAACGTGGTTTCCAATCAAAAATCGCTACGCAAATTGATGCCCATGAAACGCATGTCGAAATTGTTCATAAAATAAGTACATTTGCTACTATTAATGCGAAAACTATATTACAATTACCTAACAGAAGAAAGTAATACTTCCATTTTAACATACTTGTTACATCAATGATCATGTAAACCAAAAATTCAATTTCATAATCGTCCAAATACAGGTATGCATTTACAAGTCACTCCATGGTTTGTGTAACAATAATATTCACTAAAGGCAATGAGATGATTTCACCATCTAGTGTTAAACATACAAATTTCCTCATGGTCCGTATTACACGATGGTCCATATTACACGGTTCTCCCCCATACATTTTTTTAACTAGCAGGCTACGCTCGCTTCGCTGGTAACTATTTTTAAATAAATCACTATAATTAACGAATTCTCAAAATTGCACTAATTTTTCTGATATGGAAAAAAAAAAAACGGGGGGGGGGAAATCTGATCGGGAAAAATGTCGTACCGGATCCCCACTGCCTTAGGCAGCGCAAAACATTTTGCGCTGAGCTTGCGCATTTATGTCCGACACTCTTAATAAATCGTTATATTGTCACATAGTCTTTTCCTTCACGCCCCACCTGAAACGAAATTATACAATTCAAGAAATAGGTGTTTAGATCTTTTTGTGAGCTATATTTTAGAGCAAAAATTTCACATTTATCTAATTTTGTTGTTGTTGTTTGTTTGTTTGCAAAATAAAGAATTATTTGAAATCACCTTTTGCACCCTCCCCCCTTTAGGGGCTGAATTATGAAATTCCAGAAATTGGTTTTTAGGTATTTTTATCAGTGAAATTTTAAAGTGAAATTTTAAAGTGAAATTGTTACGTATATCTGTTTTTTTTTTTTTTTTTTTTTTTTTTTTTTAGATATATGGGATTATGTGAAACCACGTTTTGTGCATGTGTTACGTTTTACTCCTTTCCCCCCGACCCTTGAGGATCGAATTTCTAAAATTCCATAAATTGGTTTTTAGATATTTTTGTTAGCTATACTTTAAAGTAAACATTTTACGGATATCTGTTTTTTTTTTTTGCTTGAGATATGAAGGATTTTGCGAAATCACGTTTTGCCTTCCCTGACCCCTTGGGGGCAAATTTTGTAAAATCGTTTCTTAGTGGATGTCTACGTAATAGAAGGAATATTGACACAAAATTTCATGCTTCTGGGTCCAGGGGTTTGGGCTAGGCGATGATGAATCACTCACACACTCAGGACAAACGATTTTATATGTATTGATTATGATACAGAATTTTGTTGAATGGTATTTGATAGTTTGGTTTGTTTCTAAAATTACGTTTTTTTTTACTAACAGGTCTAAATTAAATCCTATTTCAAAACCAAAACATTTTAAATTTCTCGACTAAAGGAATGATCTAAATAATTTCCATGTACGCTGTTATTATCTTTTATAACTTTTAGATGAAAAAATACTAAGACGGTAAAACTTCTTAACTATATATTAAACAGAACACATGATAATGTAAACAAATAAGCATACTATATCATCTATTCTTTATTTTTGAAATGTGTCTTAAAGGTAAGGACTGGAATAAATTACTGCGGTAAATTTTATCTCTTGACAAAATATTTTTTCAATTATTTCTTATTTACTTTCTTATAAAGATGATGTATTTAGCTAGTTGAATATTTGTAATAAAAATTAATTGTGACTGTAAATTTAAAATAAAATAATTATAAGATAAAAAACTTTTTATAAACCATGTTTTTAAATTTTCTGTTGAATCATAGCTATAGAACTAACTACCTTAGCACTTTATCTATGCATATTAAATCTTTAAACCGATAGTGACGTCAATTTTTGTGAGATACATAATTTAACTTTTTACAATTTTTTTAAAGCTCTCGTTTAATTACATTATTTATTTAATCACGTTTATTTATTTTTATGTCGAAAGAAAATGAACTCGTAATTTTTTTTGGCAACAATTAAATTATAGCTAATATTTTAATGGCTATTTATAAGGTATTAGGAGGTTATTATTTTCATATTTTAATTAATTATGAGAAAACTATTCGAAAATTCGAAAATCGGACTTCGAAGTATCGTGTTGTCATCGGGTTGTGAGCTAATGTGAAAGTTTCAAATGTCTAGCTAGTAGAGAAGTTAGTTAAAATTCGATTGCAAGATTTGTACCAGACAAACAAACAAACAAACAAACAAACAAGAATAGAAGTTAATAAAAATATGGTGATTAAGTAAGTACTTATATTTGTCTTTGCTTGAAGAAAGTTTTCAATATGTACTTTATATTTGCCTTCAATTAGATATTTTGAATCTTTCATTAAATTGTTTGTGATTTTACTTTATGTACCACATGACACACAAGCAGGAAATTAAACGAAGAAAAATTCGCAATATGTTATCTAAGGGCATTTTTTAATTTCAAAATATCCGGAATTAATTAAACACGAAAGAACTTTTTAATACAGTCTACATGTACTAAAATTTTTATTATTTCTAGAGTAATTGATTTTTCAGGAAATATTAGTTACAAATTTCCAGAAACTAAATTTATACCTAAATTTTTAAAATTATTTCTGATTGATAAGCTTTTTCATATTTAAGTATAGTAATTATTTCAAAAGGTTAGTCTTCGAAAATAGTGACTATTGATGTAATTTGTGTAAAACCAAACTTGTTTATCTAAAACATTAAAAGAGATTTTTTTTCTGAACAGTGTAAAAACTGTTAATTGTTATTCATCATAAAGAAGAATATTTAAATAACCTTATGATAAATAGATAATATTAGATAAATGCTAATAATATTAGATAAATGCTAAAGCAAAAATAAAACTTTCTTAGTTGAAATTGTCTGCTGTAAATGTATTATATTCTTGTTATTAAAAGATAAAGAACATTTCATAGATATTTACAACAATATATTTCAAATTGCTGACAAATGCGAAGTATTCGTTGAAGAAAGTTGATTTTTTCTTTATTTAAACAAAGTTTATTATTTAAAAAATACTTCAGTTTTAAATGATGTATATATATTTTTTTTATTTAAAAACCATATAAATACTAATTCAATTAATAACAAACAAAAAAATAAAAAAAGACAATCACCTTAAATAAGTATTAGTAACGTAGACGATATAAAAAACTAAAACCTCTTGATCGTAAATTTTACGGTTAGTACTTACTTTTTATGCTCTATTTGCTGTATTTGCCAAAAATTGTAGTTAACTTTAAGTCTCACTGAAAAAGGCAGGCCCGAAGTTTAGCAACAAGGTTTCATTATTATTATTATTATTATTATTATTATTATTATTTTTTTACAATGTACTGCAATAATTTCTATTTAATATTTTGTAATCAACGACACAAGGATATGGTTTGTTTTGGTTTGATCTGTTGCTCTACGATCTTTCTTTGCACCTTAAGACCATTTATACCAGGGCTTAAGGTTTTAAGTGGATTTCGAATCGCTATAAACATCCATGCATAAAGGGGACTAGAAGCAGACACATTTGAACTGAAGGACATACTCCATAAGTGAAAGGGAATGAAATCTTAAAGGAAATAATAATAATAATAATAACAATAATAATAATAATAATAATAATTTTACATGCAAACGGAAAATTTCAGGTGATTGTAAGAAAGAAAACATTTTAAAAACAAATGGATTTTTTTTTTTTTTTTTTTTTTTTTTTTATGTTGCAATGTATTGATTAGACAAGGAATCTATACTGGTCAATACATTTCTCTCCTTATTTATAAATGCCTGTAACATAATATTTGTAAAAACAATAATTCAAAACCCAGGAGTCTAATTTCTAATATTTTTCAATAATAATGTGTATTTATTTTACTAGAATACGTAAACAGTTTTCAAAAATATTTCAGCTTTCCACCTTTAATAGTAACGTATCCTAATAATTTAGGTTAAATAGTATATGAAACAGACTTCACATAACATAATAAAAAAATAATTTTAATAGAAGGCATTGTATATTATTTCAGAAATATTCGCCCAGGAATAGTCATAATTCTTTTATCAAACTTTTTGCTTATGGTATGTGTACAATATCTCAAAAAAGAAATCATTTCAACTTAATCTCTCTATCTAGTATCTGATGACCTTTTTTCTAATATTAGACACTCTTAAGCACTCCAGATTTTCTTTCTTTCTTTCTTTCTTTTTTTTTTTTTTCTTTTTTTTTTTTTTTTTGTTTTTCTTAAACGAGAAATATTTAGATTTTTTAGTCTATAATATAAACTAAAAAGTGTATCTAGTATCTATTTTTTTTCTCTCATTGTAAGAAATCTATAATTAAGTTCCGCAAAGAATTATTTAGAAGCACATGCAATGGCAAAAAAGAACAACATAAATATTTGTTTCAAATAAAAGTATAATACATTTGTTTTATGAATTAAGGGGACTTGGCAACTTTTATGGCACCACTGGAGTTTATGTTATACAAAAACTTATATTTCCATTAATCATTTATAAATTGAACTATATTAAGTTTGTTTAAATATATATTTTTTCAGGCAACAATTCTTATGGTTTTCTATATATTTTTTACAGATTTGAAATGTTAAAATTGCGTTTCTCAGTTTTCATTTTTTGAGTGTTTGAATGAACGGTAAAAATCGGCAAAAATTTAGAAATTGACCTGTATTTTCTTGCTGAAATTGAGTGACATAAAAAAATATTTTATATCAAAACATATATATATATATATATTAACTTACTGACCCATATAACAAAATAAATAGATACATACTATTAACCAGCATTCAGCTAACCTGACAGATTCGTGAAACTGCTTTTTCCCACTTCCAATAAACTACACTAAGCGACAAAAAAAAAAAAAAAAAAAAAAAAAAAGCCGCACTTGGATATTTTTCTTTTTGCCTTGTACAACCACCAATTTTATCGTTTAAAAAGCAAACTTTCGAACAGATTTTATTATGATGTCCTCCATATACACTTAAGCTATGAGACCAGTGTTAAAAATAAAATGCAACTGTCAGTAAAATTGTAATTTTAGAAATTATTTCAAAAATGGTAAGAACGATGGCGCAATTAACAATGCCACAAAAATTATAAATTTTTGAATGAAAATCAAAGAAATTTTAATACATGAGATGGCAAAATAATTAAATGTTAACGAAATATTGGTAAACGTGTTTTTAACAAGATATAAAAATTTTTGGCCGTTTAAACTGGAAATTTGATTTTAGGCGGCCATGTTGCTCATTCAAGCGAGATGGCCGTAAGTTAAAAAGCCATTGCTTATAAAATCGGTTTGTATTACATTTAGAACATAAAAGAAATTCAGAAAAAGTGTTTAGCAGCATAATTTATTTAACTACAGTACAACAACTATTAAACAAAGCAGGTTTAAATGACAGAAAATATGAAAAAATTCCATTCTTAGTGAAGAGAAATAGGAAAGCAAGACCTGAGTAGACTAAAAAATTTAAAAATGGTTAGTTAATTATTGGGCTGAACTGATTCTCTTTGATGAGTCAAGTTTAACTTATTTCGAGCTAAAGAAAACAAGTAGATCTGACAACGAAAATATGACTGACTTAATGAAAATCGCACTTTTAAAACAGTTACACATTCTCCGTACATTATGGTACGGAGGTGCATAACTCTTCAAACATTCGGGCAAATTTTTATGCTCAAGGGATCAATTAACTCGAAATAAAACACAATCTTCATAAAAGTGGGGCCTGACCGACTATTTTGAAGGTATCTTGGACATTTCCACAAACAGCATTTCAAGATGATAATGCACCTTACTACACAGCATCTGTGGTAAGTTTATTCACTGCAAATTGTCAAAATTCCCTATCCATTCCCATGAGAATCCATAATTCTGTAAATAATCATATCATTTTTAACTTTAGGTTAAATCCCACAAAGGATATAGTAGAATTTCTTCTTTACCAGACATGGAAATAGTCCTAATCGCGATCCGCTCGAAAAAGTTTCGTCTATAGAAAGGCGGGGGAGAGAGGAGAGGATTCGAAATTTGCAGCCTATATCTCTGCCAGAACTAGAAAATTTATTTGTGATATTTGGCACATTGAAATTTCTGAGATTTCTATTAAAACTCTGTATAAAACTATGCCATTGCGCGTTAAAGCAATAATTCCATATAAAGGTGCAATTAACCCAATTCAGAACACATATTTTTAATAAAAAATTGCTTAGATCTAAAAAATAAATAGTTTTATTTCATATATTAAAATATAACTTGTTTATTTCATATAAGAAATCGTAATAGAATACAAAGTGTATGGTTATTGCATTATGTTCAAAAAGAAAGTTTTATGCAGATTTTTAAAAAGTACTTCGTAAAGTGCAATAAAGCGAATTAATAAATCGAAAATGTACATAGGTATCATTTCATCCCTTTGGTATTATGCAAAGAAGATAGTTTTATTTGTTTCAAACATTAATTTTAAAGTTATTACAAATAAAAAAGGTATAAGTCATTTTTTCTGCAATGCGGCTTTTTTTTTTTTTTTTTTTTTTTTTTTGTCGCTTAGTGTATTAAAAAAAAAATGTCTGATATTTTAGGAAACTTACGTTTTGCATTTTGAAATAATCAGTGTCCGATTTATTATAAAACAAACCAATGTTCAAATTTTTAAAAACGAATCTTACAAGGGAACTCTTTGAAGTGGTAATCGCCGATTTTCTTGAAAAAAATTCTGGCATAAGATTTAATCATGAATAGCATCTTCCTAAAATATTAGCTGCTGAGTCGCAATAGATAAGCTATAAAAAATTATTAAAAATGGAAGCATGTCTGCAATATTTCCAAAAAAGCGGCCGCTTGGCGACAGCATTCTTCGAAATTTCATTGCAATGAAGATTTAATAGATGTAGATGTTCTTCTTTCTTTTTGATAGCCAAACGAACTCCATACGCTGTCGAGCACATGAGAATTCAGAATAGATTAACAATAACCAGATAATTTACCAGATTGAGACTTATTTAGTCGAAATTCTAAGTGACATTTAATATTTCAGTTAAATAAGTTGTGTCAAAAACAATTGCAATAGCATTAATGTCAAGTTTTTAATAACGACATTAAAAAAATATATGATCAAGACTTTTATATAAATTTAAATAAAACAAAACATATATTAAAACACAAACCTTTTTTTTTAAGCTAATATGAAAGCATTTCGTATCCGAACACATTTTTCTTATAAGTCTGATCATTTTATTGGGCAGTACGAACCTTCGACGAACAACCAACTCCACAGAATAGAAGTTGTGTGAATCCAATATCTCATTAGAGCTACGCAATGAGCAATTGGAGACGATCTATGATTTTACTCTAAATTTCGTCCTGTTTGTTGGTTGGGTTTAACGTCGCACTAGTACTGCACTATGGACAATTGGCGACGGTTTGCGATGCACTCCTGAGGAGGGTCCGGTACATCTGCAGGTGATAAATGGTTGCATTCTGCATATGTTATTTATTTTTAATATATACATCTGATTTGTATGTTTGACTCGACATCCCCCCTCACCTGTAAATTTCGTCGATATGAGGGCAGATATAACATAACTAGATTAAAATACAAAAAAATTAAAAAATAAACCACCCTGGAGCAGTTGGGGAATCGAACCAATTCTTTTACACTTGAAGGCGATTTGCGAGAGTAACATACTCCCTCGGCCACGGAGGGTCTGCATTCAGCATAACAATTATTTTTAAAACAACAAGATGTCGCAGTTAATAATTCTAAGAAAATTACCTATGAACAATTCATTGCGCAGCACTAGTGCGACGTAAAACCCAAACAATCTTATGAAATTCTAATGCATATTTTTACAAAATAAATTACCAGAAATGTAAGAAGCCATAAAGTAGTAGTTATGCACATGTTTTTCCAATTTTAAATAATCCCCTCCGAAAAGGATCAAAATTGTAATAGCACGTCTACGGACCATCTCTAGGAATGTATCCTAGACTTTCGCCATTGCATATCTGTAGTGTGAATTAAAACTTAAACCCTACTCAACCTCAAGTATCTTAAATATTTTAATTTTGATTCATTTGAGTATTTCAATCAACTACTCTAACAATCAAATGTTCAATCAAATATTATAATTCATATTGGTCGTCAATTGTCTATTCCGCAGTACTAGTGCGACGTAAAACCAGCCAACCAACCTATAAATCAGATTAGTTTTTAAATCGTCTGTAAATTTATATAAATGCACATGCCGAGAGCTCCAGACATTAAATTACTCCAGATTATACATAAGCTGGAGTAATGTAAATGTAACTCTGAAATTGAAATTGCATTATTTTAAATAAATGTAATATTGAAACATTACATAAAATAATTGAAAATGTTGGATCTAACATAAAACATAACATCACTTTTTCTTAATAGAAATTTCTAGATTTCAGAAAATATCTTAAGTGTTGAGTGGGTTTTAACGTCGCACTATAGCTACGCAGTGGGAAATTAAACACGGCCTTATATTCCCACTTAGGGATGTTTCAGAGACATGACATCTTAATTTTGATCCTCCGCGGAGGGGATGGCTTCCTTCCTTCAGTAACCCCTAGAGCGATAGAAAATACTGCCCTCCTATACTTAAGTTCTTTGGCATAATTGAAGGAAGGTTAATGTGATTTGGCCATGACGTTTTTCATATTTGGCGTTCAAAACGTAATATTTAATATTTTTTTGCGACTTTCCTGTTGTGATTCAGCAGCTAATTTTTTTACCAGTGAATTAAGTGCAACGTAAACTATATTCTGTACTTTTTTGAAGGAAATCGGTGATTAGCACTTCAAAGAGTTCCCTTGTTAGAAAAGAAATAAATAATGCAAAAAAGATGTCTTCTATTCGGGTAGAGTCTTCCGTTGAGCATACACTGAAAAAATAAAAACCAAAATACTTTAAAAGAAGTAAAATTGTGTCAAATTAAGGAGATTATCAGGGTCATAAAATTCAGCAAAAAAGCACCGGGGGCATTTAATCAAGGGGGACGCTTTGCGTTATTTCACAATATCGGTAAAATGTTTAACTTGTTCACAATAAATGGTGATGGTAAGTTGACATGGGTGCAAAAGACTTTTATGTTAGAATAAAGTGATTGTATTCTGAAACGTGCATATGTTTAACATTCAAATGCAGTATTTTTAATTAATTCTGTATTCATGGAAGGAAGTTTTGCTTTCGTAAATATTTTCCACTTAAATTTACAATGGATCTACGTACTGAGATGCCTTGAACATATGATTTGTCTTTTTTTAGTTTAGCAAATGTCTGTCTCTCTGTTTATATATACATATATATGTGCATAATAAAGTTTGTTCTCTGAAAAATTAATACAAGATGAAACAAGCTGAACTTTTATGTATGTATGGAGAAGCTTCTTTTTAAACACGATACATCGCAATAATGGACGTCTTCATTCACTTTTCATTCACCTCTTCATTGATTGCTTCATCATTCAAGAAAGAAAACAAAATCGTAAAGCAAGATAGAATTAAATTTTTATAGGAAACTACCAAAGGTATTTTAAAAAATAATCAGAAAACTAAACAATTATTAAAAACAAGAGTTAAACAAAATAATTATCTTTTTGCATTATAAATAACAAATGGTAAACGATATATGAATAAATTTATTTAAGAAATTATTTTTCTCTACTCAATTTTAATGTATTTTAAATAAATTGTATTACCTTAATCGAAAATAATTCTTGAATTTTCATAGCTCTTTTAATATATTTCGGCTATATTTATTTTATTCCGGAAAATGATCTGTCCTCCGTTGCATTTGGAATAACATTAGAGTTTAAAAATTGGTAAATTTAAAATGTTTCATTAAAATAAAAATCATATTTTAATTAATAATTAAACATTATTAAAACATTCGTTTTGTATTGATTAAAAAGTTATTTTTTACAATGATTGAAATGATAAATGTCCTTATTAAATTAAATAAATTTTGCTTTTTTAGAAAACGATAAGCTCAACTCAGAATATAATTTCAGCACTATAACTCAAATTAAGAAAGATTTATGAACCAAATTGTTTTAAAGTTTCACGTTATATTCTTATATATTGACCACATATTTGTACAATTTGTAATATTAATTCCCTCACAAAATAATTATAATAAAGTTGAGCTTCATGAAAGCCTATTTATCATACAATTCCTCTTCGTGTGATATCTACTTCCACAAATACACTATTCAGTTCTCTATCTTAAGATATATATATCAGAATTAATATTCGTAATAGAAAGGCTTTCCGGCATTGTTGTCCATGCCATGAATAGATTAAATGATTTCCATACATCAAATAATCATAGATCGTCGTTCTAATTTCCATTTTGACTCGGTGAGCATCGTAGTTACATACACATAAGGGCTAATAGGTAGAGTGAATTATTCTGCAAAGTGAGCAAGATTAAACATTAAATTAATAAGAATATTTACTTAAAAGAAATAATGATAATTTGAAGGATAACCTAATAATAATATAAATATTTCTTTTTCATTTCCGATTTCTCTGAAAATCTAGTTTACGAGTGGAGAGTTTACGTTGGCATCGTTGGAATAAATATTTAGCCTTTCTGATGTATAGTTTTGTTCTCAAAGAGGGTAGATGATGGGCGAGTATTCGAACCTACTTCGTGTTCATTGGTCTAACCTTTCAGCGTTTTCCACGGTTTTTTCCAAACCTCGTAAAAATATGGGCTAAAACCTTTTAGAAATACCTCCCTGTTGGGCATCAAACCCAGATTTAATAAATAATTGCGAAATCAATTAGCCCCAATCCAGTACACGTACACACCGAATATAGATGATTCTGCTTACAATGACATTAACCTTTAACTACACGCGCTTAATATTTTAACACAAGTACATGCGTGATGTATTTTGTACACCACCAAAATATCAAATAAATCCTAACAACACACTTGTCCACAGAACATCCTGAGAAGGGCCATAGGATTTCTCTTTTATCCACAGGGCATCCTGTGGATGCCTATGGGAGAAGATGCGTTGTTAGAGAAAATAAATTAAATAAGAAAAAATATGTACGCTACAGTTGGCAGCAAAAGTATCCGATCACTAGCAATAATTCCTGTCTAAAAAAAGTACACATAATGCTGCTTTGTTAAAAAAATCCTTGTCCAGCCATGTTCCTAGTCAGTCTAAGAACATGATTCGACAAGGATTTATTTAACAAAATAGAAATAAGTGTACTTTTTTGGCATAAGAATTATTGGCTAGTGCTCGATACTTTTTCTGCCGACTGTGTGAATTTTAATTATCAAAACTTTTTATAAAAACAAATGTAAAATCTTTGAATAAATACTTCAATGATAGGTTAGATGTGCACACAACGTGGGGAGAGGGATCCCAAAGTCATTCATATTCTATTTACTATAAATGGTGTATTTTTTACACCAGCGCGTGTAGTTAAGCGTTAATTTTGTAATAAGTGAGCATTGTAGTTGCATACATATACGAGTTAATAGGTTAATTGAGTTATTCTGCAAAGTGAGCAAGCTTAAACATTAAATTAATAAGAGTATATAATTAAAGGGGAAAATGATAATTTTAGGTATAGTATAATAATAATATAAATATTTATCTTCCATCTAATTTCTCTGAAAATTTAGTCTGTGAGTGGAGGGTATACGTTTGCAGCATTTGAGTAAATATTTAGCATTTCAAACACATAATTCTGTTCTCATAGAGGTTAGATGGTAGGCGAGGTTTCGAACCTAGTTTGCGTTCATTGGTCTAATCTTTTAGTGTTTTCCACTGTTTTCTCCAAACCTCTTAAGAATATGCACTGGAAGCTTTTACAAAGACCACCCTGTTGGGCATCAAACCCAGATCTTGTAGATATTTGTGAAGTCAATCAGCCTTAATCCAACATATGTACATACCTACTACAGAAGATTATGCTTACATTGACATTAATTTTGTAATAATTCATTTTATTGAGATCCTACTGTAAATTCCATCTTTCCTTTAGTTTCCTTATATATTTGCATTATTTAATTTTTTATTCTCAAAAGATTTTTATTTTTCATTCTGTGTAATAAATAATTTCAATCACATTTTTTCTAACTTCTACAATTTTGCAATATTTATACAAGATTTGAGTTTTTTCCATTAAATAAATTTAACTGCTTATCGTATGTTTTTAAGATTATCTGATTAAATTTAATTATTAAATCACATTTTCTGGTGAAAGATTTTCTCAATAATAGTAACTTTTATTTTCCTTTATTTCTTTCAATATGAGTATCATTTCAAACATAACGTCTTACAAAGAGAACTATATTTTCACAGCTTTTCTCAAATTGCTCAAAAAATAGGAATTTATCGACATTTATTTGTCAGTAGTAGCGTCTTAAAAAGACAAAAAAAAAAAAAAAAAAATCTGTTTTTAATCTTTTTTTATTTCTCTCTCGCACACTTTGAAAGAATATTTGTTTTCTAACATTATTTGACACAAATGATTATTTTCTTGGAATTTATACTTGTTTTAGCTGTAAAATATAACTGTTACTTTCTGAACTTACGGATAGCAAATTAAATAAAGTATTGTAATCATAACAAAAATTCAACTTTAGATTTCGGTGTATCTACACGTTTTTGGGACCGCCAAGCTCATTTTTGGCTATTTTTACGGTGGTGTATATATTAATTATGCATTTTTTTTTTTCAAATGAGCTGAAAGTTGGTACATATGTTACAGGTCACTTTAGCACGAACCCTATCGATTTTGGTTAATACAGAACTTATAATTTTTACAGGCACACACTCTCAGAAATAATGTACTCAATTTTGATGATTCAGACATCCTCGGGCTTAATTTCGTTACTTTTGACAACCATTTCGTCAAGCGATCACGTGAATTTTGAGGAAACGTGAACTCTCAAATATTTGACGAAACTGTTTACTCACAATAGCATGCGCTAGCTTTCATTACCGCCATATTGGTTTTTTTCCTGTGTTGTTTCGACTTTGCGTTACAAAGACTGGTGGTTCGGTCGGTATGGCGCTGCCCTCTGGATTCCCAAGTCTCGGTTTCGAATCCCGGTGCGGGCATGGATGTTTGTGATGTCCTATGTCTACAAAATATTGTGTGCGATTGTTTCTGTGAATTTCTGTAAAAATATGGATCAATTGAGACATAAGTCATTGTAACTATAGGTCTGAAAGCTGCCAAATAAATGTCCAAATGACTTTTATTTGTTTGCTCTGTTTTATTTATATTTTCATTAAATATGATTAGGCTTTAAAATGATCTTGCAGGTAATTTTATAATTCTATAATTTATATTTTATTCTGTATCACGAAACTAGGATGAAAAAATGTATCTTTACATTTGACGAAATTCGTATGTTCAAACAAGTGACGAAAATAATTTTCTCAATTTGACGAAATATTCGCTCGGAGTATTTCCCTGGAAACGGTTTCGTGAAAATTAAAGAAAGTTTCGTGAAATTTGAGTATCCATTTCTGAGAGTTCACAACGAAAAAATCTTATCATCATGGTTTATGAGCTCAAACCATTTAAAGTGCGATACAGTCGGCAATCAGTAGGCCTTATCCTATTGAGCTGAAAATTTATGTACATGCTATATAAGTCACCATCGCACAAACTGTATAGATTTTGCGAGATCTAGCACTTATAGATTTTTACAAGTGCACAACGAAATATTCTTTACCATTATTATCTACAAGCAGAAATTATTTGAAGCGCATTAGCATTAAATTAAACAACATACTGTATGGAGAAAAATATTCAAACACCCTATTATAATTTTCTCTTTTGCTTATTTAACGACTTCTCTTAATTTTATTTATCTAAACAACAGTTAATTGCTTAATGTTCGGAAAGTCGAATGGAGTCACTTCCGATTTTTAAGATTATAAAATGGAACGATAGGATTAAAATATGTTAGTATTTTTAAACTGAAGGGTAATTACTATCACTTACTACAAATTAATTACTTTATCTTAATAAAGTAATTAATTTGTATTTCTATTTATTTTTTTTTCTAATACTTATTATTTTTTTTAACTGTTTTTATTTAAAAATATATATACTCAAAATAAAATTTTATCAAAAAAGCAGTTTTTCTCAAATTTTTAAAAAAGTTATTTGAAAACTTTTATTTTTATTTTCTTGGAAAAATTTAATATTTTACAGTCTCATTAATGTATTACTTAAAAATTTTACGTTAACGTTATTTTTACGATATACCTTTTCAGGTATTTGAATTTTTCATTAATAACGTTTTTAGAAATCACTTTTTAGACAGTCTTTTTTTTTTTTTTTTTTTTGTTGTTGTTGTTGTTGTTGTTGTTGTTGTTTTTGTTGTTGTTTTTTTTTACACGTTCAGCACCACGCGAATTCAATAAAAAGCATTAAAATTCGATAAGGATTCCTCCTGTAATAAATAAAAATTAATCAAATTTTAAATACATTTTAAATAATTACTTAAAACAATATAATATTTCTAGTTTTATATTCTATTTTACACTGTCAACCACCGATGGTTGACGCGGCTTTATATCATATTTGACACTGTCTGCCACTGTTGGCTGACATGGCTCTCAATGTGTTAATTTTTTATTGGTACTTCTTTTACTTTCGGGGTAAAACTTTCACTGAAATGTTTGAAGTATAACATGTTCTGTACACTCCTAAAGTTTCAAGATGATTCCTTCAGTACTTTAAGGGATATATGACAAAATGTCTAGAATCGAGAATGGCTGACATGGTGCTCAACGTGTTAATCAAAATCTGATTTATATATTCGTAATTTTTATTAGTAACAGATTCAGATTTTATATATGTTAGATTATAATTAAAGGAAAAATAAAGAATTTATTTATAAATTTACGGAAACAATCATTATGCTTCATTATACAATAATACTGAGTATTTATTCTGTTTTTATAAATGTATAAAATCACGTATAAGATGTTATTCAAAATATTTTTCGCAAAATAAATTAGTTTAAATAAATTATTAAAGTTGACTCATAACGCATTATGTAGAAAAAATTATAAATATATATATATATATTTTATATTTTATTATTTCTGTTATTATTATTATTATATTCTGTGTGTTTGTGGGTGTAACATTAAAGTAATACGTCTGCTAAAAGGAAAAAAGGTGAATTTATTTACTTAATGCGCCAAAAATTCAACGTATAAGGTATGTAATGTAAAGTAAAATAATAGAAACATGAGA
Source organism: Salticus scenicus (assembly GCA_963930645.1). Taxonomy (NCBI): domain Eukaryota; kingdom Metazoa; phylum Arthropoda; class Arachnida; order Araneae; family Salticidae; genus Salticus; species Salticus scenicus. The sequence goes on along the minus strand of OZ005650.1, from coordinate 116,384,309 downwards.
CGAAAAATTAAACCAATTAAACCGAAGAAAATCAAAAATACATAAGAGAGAAGTTCTACAGTTCTTCTACATTGGATGCAAACTGTAGGTATCGGGCAAATGATCAAAATAATGCATAGTGCATATGGTTTCAACATTATATTGACGAGTTTCCCTAATGACGACATCTTTTTTTTTTTTTTTTTTTTTTTTTGGACGGGAAGGGGGGGGGGGAGGGATATGATTTTTTTTGTGTGTGTGTGGCACTATGTAAAGGCATCATCATTGTGAATTACATAATTTTCTATAAGAAACAATATTTATTGCATTTGAAAAATGTATGTTGATTGTGTATGCTTATCACAGTATAAACATACCAAATATGCACTTATAAGAAAGCGCCTTTTATACCATAATTTATCCGAAATATATTATGTGTCCTTGTACACAAACCAGTTGTGCTACATAAACGACTTATAATAGGAAAAGAAATTACAGCAAAATCCTGAATAATATACAACAGGTTTATTGGGATTCTAAAATATTTATGGGAATAAAATCAAGGGCAAAAATACAGATCAACTGAAGCCATAAATCACTTTTCAGCATTGTTGTAATACGAGAAAAATAAATAAATAAATAAATAACTGCCATATCATATTTTATGAACAAAATTTAAATTATACCAACAAGAAAAATTAAATTTTTAGAATTACTGAATGGATTAAAACATAATTAAACAAAAAAATCGTTATTATTTTAATAATTTTCCCACGTCCATCTATAAAATGTGGGCATTAATTTCCTTTCTTATGCATATCCTATGCATAATTTTCAAAACAAAAATTATAGAAGAATAACTATTAATTTTATTTAAAGAAAAAAATAAAAAAAAAAATTACTAATTTATTGAAATAACTATTGTTTTTGATTATTTTTTGAAGTATTGTTCAGAGTTAAGGTTAAACAATTATTTAAATTGAAAAGTAAAAATAAAAATTACATAGCAGGTAATTAAAACCACAGAATTTCCACGTATTTTTAAATCAAAGTAAAACTAACTAAAACTACAATTACATTTTATTCTATCGTAACAATACTTACGTTTCTCCGAAATTAAATAATGCGTAATTAAATTTTCTATTAAAAGAAAGATTTTTCTGTTAATTAGTTCGCACTCATCAAAAAATATGTTCTATTGTATAACTTAAATGATGTCAAGCTATAAAAAAATGTAAGTGAAGGGGAAATTAAACACGATTTTGAAAAGTAAATGCGATAAACTAGCACAAAACATTAAAAGGGGAAAAGAAAGGGGGGGGGTTGATGAAGCAATCAATATAGATGTCATTTTGTCATACTCTGTGTAAGCTTTGTAAACTTTTTTTTAATTGGAGTGATAAATTGACGTAAAAAACTGTATGTAAAATAAAAGAAAACAGGGTGTTATACATTATTCATCCATGTATATTTAAGCTGATTAATTTTATTATTATTATCATTAATAATTAGTCTAGTTATTTGCATTTCCTAATTGAAAAAGAGAGCAATTTGTTTTATCGAGATTAGAAAAATTTATGGGGAAGTAAAAACTGGAATATGCCCAGAAATATGTTACATTCAAAAAAATGGTTTAAAGTATTTAAAAATATTTAATTTAAATCTGTGCATTTAGAATTATTTAATGAAGGAAAAATATCACATTAAGAGTTAGTTGTAATTTACAGAAATTTTGCAAACAACTATTGCGAAAAAGTTGCACTGTAGCTTGAAGATTTGGATATTTGAGTGGGACATAATGATTGAGAATATAATGGTCTTAATTTGGAAAATTTTCTATATTAAATGAAATGCTATAAGTCTAAACAGGTGTTAACAGATTTAAAATTTAAAATTTATCAATTCTAAATACTTTTATCTAAACTATATTTAAACAATTTAATCTATATCTAAGTATTTTGCAGTATGATATATGAATAACATACAAATTGCATAATTCATGCTACTAAGGTATAATTTTTTTATATACAGGATGGGAAAATGATAGTAATTTACTTTATTTTACCTATGTTCAGATCAAATTTTTTTTTAAGTTTAAAATCTTCAATGAAATCGTCACTGCCTATTCTGAATACCGCAAAAACAGTAAGTGTATAAGAGGTGTCAAAGCTAAAATGGAAGAGATACACGTCCACTTAATGTTAGTGTAAAATAACATGCATGTTTCTGAAGCCACACAAACGTTTCTCTTCCATATGGGTTACAAAAGTCATCGTCTCAATAGAGTCCCTCTGATTACACTGCTCTGCATGAAAATCGGCCCCAACACCATTTTTGCAAATTCTTGTGTCAAATGACCTCCTGAATTCGAATATGACGCCCATTTTGCCCTATCACCCACCGTTTTTTTATGTACGCCTCCCAATTTTTATCGCTTTTCGATAATTTTATCGCTTTAAGTTTGATTTGTAGTGGATAAAAGGATTATTTTAGCTTTTAGATATCTTTTGAAGAGCTACAGAATTGGAAATCTAAAACATGAACATTTACAGCAAGCGGAAAATTTAGGGGAGGATTTTCCACTGAAATTATGTATTACATTTATTATATCTTATTAATCAATTTTTATTATTTATTACTATACATTATATTTTTCTGTTTTTAAGTGTTAAAATAATTATTTTCCATTCTCCAAATTAAATTCATAGCCATTAAGTTACCATAAAGTGATAAAATTTGGAAGAGAGGGTGTCGTCCCGAGAACACTGTGGATGATTGGGCGAAAATGAAGTCATATTCGGACTCAGGAGGTCATTTTACGTAAGAATCAGCAAGAATGGTATGAAGGCTCGATTTTTTATTATAATTATTTATTTATTTATTTGGAGCGTAGTGTTATTGCTCAACACAATACTCAATAATTGGCATAGACATGGAAATGTCGCCAATAGGCGGCCGAAAATAAAGAAGTGATGCCTGTAAAGATGAATCAACAATCATTTTTATACATGTCGATAAAAGTATATGCATACAATTTGAAGGAAATAAAACGATTAGTAGTTCTATTAAGCAGTTAACTCATTAGGCTATTATGATTAGCATTTTCGTCTGTTTATATATACTGAAATTAAACCTTTAGTATGGCTGACATCGTCTGTTCATATGTACTGAACTGAAATCCCAATTAGATTTAATATAGTTACTCACCAATATAACATTATCAGAATAATCCTGATTACTATCTACTTCCTTGTGTTCAATATTGGTAGCCCATTAAATAAACTGTTTTTCAACGGGACAGGAAAATGCCCCGGAGTACATTTCCCCTATTTTATCCAAATGGTTGAATGAACAATTTATAGAGCTGCACTAACTTTTCGTAACCTTAATTCAAACAACACAATCTGGGATGCAATTGATAGAGATGGTCTCCACTCTGACCACTTTTCATATATTCTTTGTGAATTATGTAAGCTTGTTCATGAGTATTGGATAGATATGGCTTACAGCGCTTACAGCGCTTACAGTAATCTTATCAAGACTATACCAAAAAAAATCGCAGGAAATATTAATGCGAAAGATTAAACTTTTTATTTTGCCAGACAAGTATCCCTAAATCGCTCTTCCGTGTGTTAATTTATAAAATATACCAACCTGTTATAAATTAGGATACCATTTAGATTATCTATACTGAGAGGTATGAATCTTCTTCAGATTTAGTTTATTATTTCCTGAAACTCATTAATATTTACAAAAGTTTAAAACACTGGTTTTAAAATGCTGTAGAACGAGGAAAAAAGTACAAATCCTTATACGAAGTAGTAAATTTTTGTAATATATTTTTCGCTGATTTCCTAATACAGTATTTTCACCGATCAGCAATGAATGTCAACTGTTTCTTTTCCGTTTAATACTTTAGGAATGTTTTTCAACGCTTATGCTTTTTGTCTACCGAAAATTTTTTAGATTTTATTATTATTATTATTATTATTGTATTTAAACAGTGGAAACTATTAAAGATTATGCATAAAATTAAAATTAAAATTTTCTTGTATACAAAAAACGTAAAGTTGCAGCTATGCTTTAGGATTTTAATTATTTATTTTTATTTTACTTTATTTATTTTACTTTCTTTCTTTCTTTATTTATTTATTGAGGATGTCATGTACAATAGGATGCATAAAAATATAAAAGTTTATTTCAGAGTTATATCATATTAAACTCAGTAAAAAAAAAAAAAAAAAAAAAAAAAAAAATCGGTACTTTGTGTTAAAAGAATAAAAAATAAATAAATAAATAAATAAATAATCAAGGATGAAATAAGTAAGAGTTTGTAAGAGTTTAAAAATTATGCTAATAATTCGAAATACTTAAAAAAATGGAGTGTATTAATGTTTGGGTAAAAAGCATTTTTTTATAATAACTTTATATGAATCATGGCTTATCGATTTGCTTATTTTTTTACGTTATTAGGATAAAATTTCTGAGATGTCCAGACTTAGGAAAGCCTGTTCTATAAGTTATTTTTTTTATTTCATTTGAATTGTTATGTGAATTTAAACACTAATTCCTATAAGCAAAGTGTATCGAGTGTTTTAATATTTTCTCAGTAATAATTATGTTTTACATTCCTTTACTTGATTTCGTTTATTATATTTTTCTTTCTTTATGAATAAAAATAATTTTTTTCTCTTATGCAGTGTATACTCATGGATCAAAAACAGAGCCTATTGTCATATAAGGTGTGCAAAAAACAAAACAGATTAATTGTTTTCTATTAGAATCCTTCCATCTGTAGCGTAATTACCGAAACGTCAGTGGAGGCCTCCATGTTGAGAGTGGAGACTCAAAATGCTTTTGTCTGTACGTATGTATATATATTTGTCTCGTGATGACTTGCAATATGGTACACATGTTCATAAGCCACACAGAATGAGTTGTGTAGTCGGGTGTGTATTCTATTTGTAGTTCGTGCATACGGACACACCAAAGTTTTTCTTATCATTACGGCCTTCGGACAGAATTTGCATGTATTGCAACAGTGTTCGGAACATCCCTCTGAATGACTTGAAAATTGGTACACATATTTAGGGGCTATACATAAATAGATGTATAATTTTTGGTATTCATATTGTTTATTCCTCATGTACAGGGACATACCAAAGTTTTTCTTATCATTACGGCCTATGGACAGATTTTCGTTTAAACTCATTTTAACATGGTTACACAGCATTTAACAAAATGAGATTAACGAACACTATTTAAATGCTTTGAAGCATGCTTCCGGAGAGGGGGGAGTTGTGCTTAGACAATAAGTAATGTATATGTACAGGTAATAAGTACAAATCATTGAATAAACACTATAAAATACAATAAACTCCCATCAATTGTTTCAGGTCGAAAGAACATACGTCTCAATAGTGTGTTCTTTCGACCCGAAAGAATTGTTGCGAGTTTATTGCATTTTATGGTTTTTATTCAAAGTTTTGTACTTATTACTTTAAAACGCCAGTTCTGTGATGCTTTTTTATCATATGTAGAAAACCTTACAAAAGTCATCCGACAATGTCACGTAAGCATTTAAATTATGTCAGATTTCATTATGCTACAATCCACATACTGTAATTAGCAAACATTATTAAGAAGTTTAAGCACATATTTCCTCTAGACAAAAGATTAACTAAATATTTTAGTCACAGGGCCACACACAAGAATTCAGATGACATTCTGTAATTAATTATGTACAATTTGATTTAGCTATTAATGAGTTACAATAAATTAGTTGTATTGTTTTTATTTGTGTATATAATTATTGTAGTTTGAACACAGGAACACGTAAAAGAATTTCGTAACATTACGGTCTATAGAGGGTATTTCTTATAAGTGTATTTTAACATGGCTACACTCCATTAAACATAGTGAAATGAACATATATTATTAGAATGTTTAAAGGAGGGTTTCTGTTAAAAAATGATAGATATACAATTGGTAATTTGTTTACTGGACAACACAAAATAGTTCCAATTTATTATGCAATTATTTATCCTGAAATTTGATAAAAGTATTTATGAGTATTATTTATATTTAAGTTACATTGAGTTACAATGAGGATATGAGTTGCAAGGAAATATTTATATACACATATGTACAAATAGATACAGATTGACAGATACAACGGGGGGTTTAGGAGGGTGGTTGCCCCCCTTAGAAATGTAATTGTTTAAGTTGCGAGTTAATCATATGTATAACTATTTTAAATGATATGGAATAAATAAAAATGATCAGCTGGGTAATGAATGATATAAATAGGAGGCATCTGATCTGCAGATGCAATAGTAGTACGAAACTATAATGAGCATGTAGATGATAACTGTCCATACATTACCTATGTTCTTTTCAAAATATCCACAGAACATGCTAAAGATATCCTGGGAAAAACAGTATATCTCTTTAATAATAATACGATGTTCAAGAAAGAAAGGGCTCTATGAATATATATGTACTGTAAAATGACTTCAAAGTGATAAATGAAAACACTAATTTAAATGTACGTTGTATCTATAAATCTAAAATTCTTAATTTTTGAGATGACCCAGAGTCTACCGAATATCATAGAAATTAACACTATTGATCAGACAAAAAATAAAATATGCTTAATATCTATAACATCATCTTTTCAAATTTTATTTAAATAATATTTCACTATATCCATTTAGGTGCTCTTGAATGTAATTATTGTTTACTGTGTCTTTTTATTATTATTATTATTATTATTATTATTATTATTATTATTGCGTACAATTCACATGTGTACCTTACTTGTTATCTGACTGAAATTACTTAAAATAATTGAAAACGTTTTCAATTTTCTTTCAACTAAATGCTTAATAAGGTTTATGAATACCGTTAAGTTAACTAATCGAATAACTAAAAATATCTTATTTTGAATAAAGATACATGCTGCATTAAACACATGTAATAATAATAATAATAATAATAATAATAATAATTTCAGGATCAAGAATATTTACTTATGTTAACGTGTTCGTGCTCATGCTCATGTTTCCGATAACAGAAATTTAAAAGTGAAATATTTACTCATATGCGCAAAATTACTTTATCACAAAATTCAAGAATGTATAATGTATGGTGCTAAATAATACAGCTTTAAAAAATGCCAGAACTTATCAAATTTTATATATTTTTTTAATATCACTATTTCCTATTATTCTTGTTTTTAGAGTCTTTCCTCGTTAGCATGTTTAAATGACTTTATAATTTCATATCATATTTTCACACAGTATTTTACAAAATAATAATAATAATAATGATAATAATGAAATGGAAGAAAATTATTTTAAATCAGTGATTTTTTATTTATTTATTTATTTATTTATTTATTTTTGATAGAAGAAATTTCATTTTATATATTTATCTTTGAAAACAGATAAAAATTTTGACAATTTCTGACAATATCTTTTTTAAAAAAGGAAGGAATTTTTTAACTACAGTTATTTTCTTTGGGTCACTGAAGCAAACTATTTTACGTTTTTCTTTCATAAGAGTCTTTGTCTATCAGACAACAAAAATTATTTTTATGAAACATTGAACCATTCAACAAATCTTTTCATAAGTTTGTTTTGGTAAAATGCTTTTAGGCGTGAATGGTTTTTATCATCTTTTACAATATGTTTATCTGAAAATGTTTATTCATTTATTTATATATTTTTCAAAAAATAATCATAAACAGCATTTTTTAAAACAAAGACATTATAAAGCATAAATGTAAATATTTTTGCCGCATATAAATTTTGAAAATATTATGATTATTCAACTATGTAATGTTTGTTAAATTTAGTTTAATCAATAAAAATAGACACTTTTTTTTTTTTAATGATTCGTCAAGAATAATCTTTGTGGTAGACACCTATACAATTTGTTTTCTATACTGACACTTTACAAATTAGGATAAAACAGGAAAATAGCGCCATCTTGGGAGCGATATGCTCCAAATATTGATAGGCACCTATTTATGTCAAAGTGCAACTAAATATAACTTTTTACAATATCCTGTGCTAGATTTTGCAAAAACGTTTTGTCATGGACTCTCAGACAGACAGATATTTTCTTTTTAAATAATTAAATCCTCTTCAGGACAACTCAAAACATGAAATTCCACCAAAAACTAGAAGTAGAAAACGTTTATGAATTCATTATTTTCTTGTTTTAAATATATTAAAGTAAAAATAAAACAATTACAAATATTTTAAACGTTTTCAGAAATAGGGTTTTTTAACATCTTGTGCTTAATTTATAAATAATAATAATAATAATAATCAGCAATTTTTTTTTCCCACACAAACTACGCTAAGCAATAATCTTTTTCTTTATTTTAAAAATCTTATACCTACTTAAAATTTATAAGTTTAAAATTTGGAACCTCCTAACTATTTCTCAGCTGCAACTAAAAATTTTCAATTTTTTTCTACGGCATATTATTTTTGCTACTAACGCTAAAATTTTATACATTTCACTTAAAATCCCTAAAAGTATATTTAAACGAAATAAAGCAAATTGCAGGTAAAACAAATTTTACGAAATTATTTGTAATGAGTAAAGTACAAGCTACATAGTTCAATAATAAATGTAAAACATAAAACATAAAAATTAAATTTATGTAAAATACGACAATGGTAGCCCAGTCGGAAGAGTGCCGGGCTCGTAATTGGAAGATTACCGGTTCGGTACTCGAGCTGGCCAAAGACCGTCGTGTACACTAATGGTGGCTGTTACACGTAAAATCTGTCGTGGACGCAATGTCCTCCATGTTTCTATCAAAATTATACCTCTGGAGGTCACCGAAGAGGGAGAACCATCCCTTCTGTGGAAGATCAAAATTGTGATGTCTCCAGACTAGAGGTAAGCTATAGGGGTAAGCCCCAGACCATCACTAATTGCCCACTGCGTAGCACTAGTGCAACGTAAAACACAACCAACTAACCATTATATAAAACACTCTAAAAAAAAAAAATTATTCATTAACAAACACGTTTTCTATTTCAATCGCAATTAAAATTATGAATTGGAAAAAAAAATTTAATATACGTTTATAATTTTTGTGAATAATATATATATATATATATATATATATATATATATATACAGTCGGTAACAAAAGTGTCCGAACACTAGCAAAAATTCCTATGTAAGAAAAGTACACTTCATTCGGTTCTGTTAAATAAATCCTTGTCGAATCCTCTTCTTAGTCAGTCTTAAGAACACGATTCGACAAGGATTTATTTAACAAAACAGTATGAAGTTTACTTTTTTTACATAGGAATTTTTGCTAGTGTTCGGACACTTTTGTTACCGACTGTATATATATTCATTTTAAGCACTGTAAACTTTTATTTCATTTTATTTATTTATTTATTTATTTTTTATTTATTTATTTATTTATTTTTATTTTTTATTTTTTATTTATTTTTTTATTTTTTTATTTTTTTTCACATAATTTCAAAAATGTGCTTGAAATTTTTTTTTTTTTTTTTTCTGACTTTCCAAGTGAAATTTTATATTAAAAAATGTATAATATGGAAAATATGAGAAAAAACTATAAATATTATGGGTTTATAATCAGTAAAATTTCGCAAGAACTTTTTCTTGTTTAATATAGTAGCTATCACATTTTTTATAAAAATAGTTAATTAAAGAATCGTATGAAACAAAATTAAATAAAACATGAATGAAGTTCGAAAAAAAAATTCTTTTTTATGAGGAAAATTGCTATTTTTAGATATTTTTAAAAAATTAAAATTTCGTTCTCTGGTTCGGAATTTTAAAAAATAAGCATTAAAATTAATCTGGTATGTCAATCACACGACTTTTTCTTACCTTGAAATTTATTATTATAAATACAGATTAGAGATTAAGTAGCAGACTAACAAGCACTGTTCTATAAACCTATATTAAAACAATTCAAATTAAGCTTAGGAACAGCTTTATGTGAAAAATAATTCTGTGTGAGAGGGTTCTAAACCCCAGTTTCATTATTGTACATACATTTATATAGAATTCAAATCAGTTATTAAATCTAAAAGTTTATATAAAATTATTCAGACAATTCTCACAAGTATCATTCCTTGAAACATATCAATCTTGATTAAACTTTTCTAGTAATAAACTTCTATTAGCTTAACAATACAACATTTGAATCGTCTGAAATTAAAATCGTCTTTTTAAGTTATTCTAAGATTGACAAAGATCAAACGTTAAAAATTTGACTTTAGTATTCAAGAAGCCTCAAATCGTGTATTTATAAATTTAAAAAAAAAAAAAAACTATGGATATTTAGTTTAAATAATGCATTATTTACCATATGGCTATGAGGGTTTAATTTCAATTCCCGAGAAGCTTTCCTGGACGTAGTAAAATATTATAGTAAAGCGTTTCCACTAACAATAAAAAAGAATGTTATCGCTTAAATATTGGTAGGCCTGTATGTGTTTTGAAAGTTATGTACACATTACATGGTGCATATAAATATAATACTATATTAATAATGCATGGCGCAAACTGGAATATTCTTCCAACAATTTTCAAGCATTGTCCCTCTATAATCTAGCTCTTTTGTGCAGTCCTGTAAACGAACGGTTAATGATTTCCATACCATATTCTACAAAAAACCTGTTTTTACGCGCATAAGGTTTTGTTTAGTGCATCCTATAGATGTTAAACCCTACTTACCTCCAATTTCCCCCGTAGACGTAATGTATTTGAATTCTCCTGGATATCCCTGAACACGAACCATTTGCTTAATATGAACGAAAATTTTAGCGTTACATCCCTAGATGATGCAAGTTTAGTATTCTGAGTTTGAACTTTCTGCTGTCATTTGTACTTGAAATATGCTGATAACAGACACACAGACAGACAAACACTCACACAAACACACGGATCAACCTCTAAAAACCTGTTATCGGATTCAGGAGACCTCAAAACGTGTAAATATAAAAAAAATTCTCCATTTCGAAAATTTGACCCAAAAACAACACTTCTCTACCATAATTATGGGTAAGAAAAATTAAAATAAATACTAAAAATAAATGAATGCACAAATTTAAATTACAATTTCTTTCGTAAATATACATTTTAATATTTAAAAAAAAAATTCTTAATATGTATTTCGTAATTTTCAATGCAAAAACATTTTGCTATCAATTACAATACGGTAAAAAGAATACGACAAATTTTATATAAACTGTACTAAGCAATTATCTGTTAAATCTTTCATTTGGAAAATAATTAAAAACTCTGTATGCGAAAATGAGAATTTTTTTTTTTTTTTTTTTTTTTTTTTTGTATACAAGATTCACTGTCATATTCGTAAAGCTTTAAAATGAAATAGATAAGTAAAAATTGTACTGACTTTTCACATTTTTAATATTTATCGCTATCATTTTATTAATTAAATTTATCCATACAAGACGGTGTTTATTTAAAAAAAAATTATATTATTTTTATAACGGAAAAAGAATGATTTTTTAAACAGTTTTTATTCATGTTTAAAATTAGAACATCAGATGCAGCATATTTTTGTGCCAAAAACAACTTGTAAAAGCATTAACTTCTTAGTTTATAAACATCTGTCATTTTTTCTTGAAAGCTTTTCATGAGATACCCATGTCATAATTTTTTTAACAGATATCCATGTCATAATTTCTTAAATATATTTAAATCGAGGCGGAGGTATTTTTTTTACTCGCTCAACTTTTCAAAGTTATAAAAAAGAATCTTCTTTTTAAGTGTTTCTAAAACATATTCATTTTGATGCCAATTTGTACTGTGAAACTAAATATTAATTTAATATTATTAAAATAACATACCAAAAGACCATTTTTTTTAAAAGTTATTTTTCCTGTATAGCGTTTTAAAATTTAAAATGAAAATTACCATAATAAAGGCAACATCTCTTTTAGACACTAATGCATTAGCAATCAAGTTTATTTCTTCTTCTTTTAAATTTTTTTAATTTCTTTTTGGAACATTTAAATGCAAATAAAATTTAATTACATTTTTTACATTTAAAACATATCTTTTTAATACAAATACTTTTAAATATTTGGTATAATCGTGTTAATCTAATGTGTTTCATTTTATTTGCTCTGAAATTTTTTTTGCACAACATGCAAATCACTTACTAAAAATCTGTTGTTTAGTTCCCTTTAAATTAATTAGTTTCAAATCTTTCTTTTAAATATAGCTTCGTAACATTTTTTGTCATGAAAAATTCTTCAACTATTCCTCGGAAAAAGTCGCAAAGTACAAAGCTAGATTTGTTGCAAGAAGCTTTAGTCAAAAATTCGTTGAAGACATCTATGAAACTTTTACCTGAGAAGTTACACACTGCACAATAAGAGCTTTCTTGTATAGTTCTGCTCACATAAAAACAGAAGTTCACAACACTATCATTAAATAAAGCATTTTTACTTCCATTACCCTACTACCGTAGATAATAGAAGTATTGTATTCCGTCCAAAAATTCTATATCAAGATTTCACCGGATTTACACGTTTTAAGGTCCCCTGAGTTCAAAAAAGGGTTTTTGGCAATTGGTCAATGTGTGTGTATGTATGTATGTCTGTATGTATGGAATCATATCTCTGAAACTAATCTAATACTATTAAGTGAGTAATATTTGTATATATAAATGTATATTTCACTGTTCTCGAAAACGGTAGCTCGGACAGTCACGTGATTTAACACAAAGGTTCCCTGCGAAGGGTCATTGTGCACATCGAAGTCAGATTTTCAAATTTTTGATTAGTTTTCTTTTAATTAATAAAAATATGAAAATAAAACTTCCCATTTCTATAATGACGCAGACTGGAGAATCTTATGAGGGATTTGATTGGTTTATTTGATTTTCATTGACTTGAGTGTATTTTACAATTATCTACAGCCACGTTATGAGGAATTACAAGAGATTTGAATGGTTTATTTGATTTTCATTGATTTGGGTGTATTTTACGTTGAACTAGAGCTACGTTATAAGGAATTACGAGAGATTTGACTGATTTATTTGATTTGAGTTTATTTTACGTTGAACTAGAGCTACGTTATGAGGAATTACGAGATATTTGATTGGTTTATTTGAGTTTCATTGATTTGAGTGTATTTTACAATTAACTAGAGCTACGTTATGAGGAATTACGAGAGATTTGACTGATTTATTTGATTTTCATTGATTTGAGTTTATTTTACGTTGAACTAGAGCTACGTTATGAGGAATTACGAGATATTTGATTGGTTTATTTGAGTTTCATTGATTTGAGTGTATTTTACGTTTAACTAGAGCTGCGTTTAAATTTTATTTAAAAATATTTAAATTTTTAATATTTTAATATTTTGCGACTTTTACAGAGAACAATTTACGATTGGCGCCACAAGCGCCCTAGAGCATGTTTTGTGGTAAAAGTTTCCATGTGTCTCTGGCCTGCTAGCTGGTGAAGCCAGCTAGTAAAGATAAAACTACAAAACTTCAGAATTGAAACAGGTATGGTGTACAGATGAATTTTCCAAATTTTGGTGAAAATTCAAAAAACGGAAATGGGACATCGGGAATCGGAAGTCCGTATCTCAAAAACGGCTCTAACGATTTTCTTCAAATTTGCTATATAAACACTCTATTAGATGTCCTTTCAAATGATATAGTTGGTTGGTTTTGGAAAATTTATAGGCGTCCTGTATAAATAGCTCAATTTCAGGTCTCGGAAGCGCGTTCCTTTGAAAACGACTGTACGGATTTTTTTCAAACTCGCCCTATTAACTCACTTTTAAATATCCTTTTGTATGTAATTATTGTTTGCCGGTCAATAATTGAGTTTTGGTAAAAGTTGCTATCTCAAAAACGGCTCTAACGAGTTTCTTGAATATTGTTGTATAAACCCATTTCTCTCTCATATATTACGTGGTTAATAGAGGAAAATTAACAGTCATCCTGCTTAGATTGGTCAGTTTTAGATCTCAGATTTTTTTTTTTTTTACCTCGCTATATGTAAGCTTCGTTTTATATGTCTTTACATGAGTATAAAGTTTCTCTTACCAGAAAGAAAATTATGTTTCTACTTTTTTAGGTCCCTTTTATGTCTTCTGACCACATTATCTCCAAAAAAGGCATATGATACGTGTAATAGAGGGTAATGGAAGTCGTGTGGTTGTTTCACACCAGATTTTTACATGGAGATTTAGAAGGAACAGTATAACTGCAACAGCCAGACGATTGTATTTTCCAGGGACTGAAAATAAAGTTTTGAAATTAGGAAAGGCCCTATATGATCTAAAACAAGCTGCTTAATCCTGGCTTTTAAAAATTGGCGAATCCTTTAAAAATTTCATATTCACACAAAGCGCTGCAGACTTGATTTTTTTTTAAATGTATGAACTTAAGAATCCAATACAAATCATGGTTTACATCGATGACACTCTCATATCTTAAACAAACAAACAAGTAAAGGAAACAATCAGAAGTCTCAGTGTAAACTATGAGGTAGGGTAAGTTTTTACATCAAAACAAATGCAGAAAAAATCAAAATAGGAGAATTATTTAATTAACCAGAAGACAAAAATTAACCAATTAATTGGAAAATTTAACCAGTAAAATGTAAAAATCATCAACATCCCAATGAATCCTAGTTACTTAAATTTAACATTCAATCATAACTTACTGCCAATTAACACGAGATATAGACAATCGATAGCCGCGGTATTATACACAGATACAATATTAAGACAAGATGATGCACCAGCAGTCACTATTCTTAGTTGTAGAAATGACAATTCCAGACAACAAGATTGGAATGCCACGAAGAAAATCATAAGAAGAATGACAATTTGAAAACTTCGTAAGTTATTCAAAATTTTGGATTTTTTTTAACATAGAAGAAGTGGACAAGATTACGTATAAGCGTATACTACAAGAATTATTTTCTTCATATAATAATGGAGGCGTGAACATTATTGACTACTGAATTTTACTTTGAAAACGTAAATTATTCATAATTTGCGATTTTCTTTAAAAACTTGACTTTCTTTCAAAAAGGTACAAATTTTTACATAAACTTGAATTATAAATGTTACTAGATTGTAAATAATAGGGAGTTCCAAGAAAATTGAAATTTGAAACTGTCCCTAATAAAATGAACAATAAATTAGAATAAAGCAAATATATCGAAGCTGAGAGAAGGTAGCCTAGTGGATGAGGCATTTCATGCTCAGATTGTGCCGAGTGATCGGTAGAAGTAAGTTCTTATAATCTGACTATAGTATGCTTTTTTTGTAAATTTTATGAAAACAAATAAGGGAAACAAACTGAGCAGAACCTACCTATGACAAGTAGTTTTCTCTTTCTATCGGCAAATGTAACGCTCACAATCGGGACGCATATTTTCAATTTTTTCAGAATATGCAGACACAAAAGCAGTTAGTTAAAATACTATTTTATAATGAGTAAATTACTATATTTAAATATAATATATTATCATGTAAATGATTATATATAAGACAAATATTTAAAAAATATTCGAAAGAAAAGCTAACATATTTCTATTTTGAAATAAGCATAAAAATTGTTGTAGATAATTTTAAGGGATGTACTGCTATCTATCATATTTTTATAGGTGCCTAAAATAAAGTAAGGGTTCGCAGATATATATCAGCAGAAATTCTTTGACATCTATAATAGATATTTCACATGCATTTTATAAGAAGAAGAATAAAAGAAATCAAATATACCTCATTTTAAATAATAAATATATGTAAGAAATATTGTGAATGTATTTTTAAAAAACTAAACAGATTAATATAACATTTTAAAAATGCTAGTTTTTAATCTATCATAAAAAATAGTTTTTTTTTTATATCAAACAAATT
This sequence comes from Salticus scenicus, assembly GCA_963930645.1. NCBI lineage: Eukaryota > Metazoa > Arthropoda > Arachnida > Araneae > Salticidae > Salticus > Salticus scenicus. The sequence goes on along the minus strand of OZ005650.1, from coordinate 116,368,400 downwards.
TAGAAATATAAATGACAAACCAAATATCCTTCACAGTAACTCTAAAGGAATTGAACATAAAAATTTGAGTTGTGTTGAGTAATCTAAAAGTTTGAGCTATGTTTTCCCTATATTTATTTTTCTACATGATAGTAAGATAAATTTTAAATGCAAATTAATTTTCCGATATTTTTGTTTTATGCTACATAGATAATCAATCAACAATAATTTTAATTAAAATAAAACAAAAATTGTTTCTATTCAAGCATATAGTAATCTTTCATGCACACAAAGGAATTTAATCAGTCTTCGGATAAATGAAGAAATGAAAGGCTGTCTTTCATGATAACCACGTGACCTTTTACAGAAACGATAAGATCTTTTATTTTCGTAAGAAAATATGTTTATAATGTTTTCCCTTTAACACACATAAAAAATTTATGACGAATGTTGTAAAAAGTAATTATTTTATATTTTTAATAGTTTTGATTTGGAATTGTCAATAATACAGGTCGACGACGAAATTTTTTTCTTCAAGATTATATGTTTTTCTGATGTATTTTTGCATGCTGAGTAAGAAAAACTGTTCAAAATGTTCCATAAGGTTCAGTTTTGATAAAAAAAAAGGGATTGTATAAGCCTAAAGCTCCACTTTTACAACTCCTATCAAAGTTATTTCCCAGAAAATCTGGATGATGTATGTGAAGAACGGGGAGAGCTATTTCATCAAAACACAAAAAAAATTTAGAGAAGGTATCAAGGACTATAGGATGTTGTTAACATGTTATCAAATTATTGTTAGATGCTGCAAAGATAATTCCCCCCCCCCCTCCTTCTCCCACAAGGCCACCGAGCCGTGCTCAAAGTAAAATGCTCTAAAAAGAGCTTCGATGTAAAGAAACATATTTGAAACAAAATGTGTAAATAATAGCGGAATTGTTTCGAAATATTTATAGCCTCTGGGTGAATTCTTCGATCTTCATCCTAACTTTGTAAAATTTTCTTACGTGATAGAAAAAAAAAAACATTTCTGAATTCAACACATCAAAACACATTATAGACACCCAACGTAGTGTAAAAAATAAATAATGAAAAATGAAAAGTAGGATTTCGCTGGCCTGTGATTCAATTGTTAACCTAAACATGCCTTTAATCGCAAAGTATAATAATAGTAATAATAATAATAATAATAATAAACAAAATGAAATAGAAGAAAAGAAAAAATAAGATTTTCATTTCTTCTAAAACCAATTTGAATTTAAAATACTTTAATCATGTCAGTTCACTTCCTTTCTCCTTCTTCCTTATTTAGTTAATTTTATGTATTTTTCAGTCTTCAATTCAATAATATATCTTAATTTAATAATACAATAATTTAATACTAATTTTAACTATTAAACTAATTTTAACTATTTGATATTCCAGCTGTTTCATTAAACAAAGCTTATGAGAAGGGCCATTGCAGTAATTTGATAGCAATATATCATGATATAAATAGACTCGGAAATATAATTCCAAATCCGTATTTATAATTCCAAAATTAAATGATATTTTTGGTGAATATGACAAAATAAAAGGGGTTATTTGTTTTGAAATAACTGGTTAAAGAAGTGTGAGCAGGGGATTATTTGTGATATTCATTTTATTATTTATAAAAGCATTATTATGACATTCTTAGGGTAGAAAATTATAAAAAAAAAATAATTTCTACCTTTATAATAAATAATTAAGTTTAAAGAATATATATATATATATATTTTTTTTTTTTTTTTTTTTTTTTGAATGCAAATGTCAATATTTTTATATATCTTGACATGAATTAAATCAAAAGTTATTTAAGACGGATAACTGAATTTATTTTAAAGATAAATTAAGAAATAAAAAAATTTCATGTTATGTAATAAATTCGGAGAAGAATATATTTTTAAAGTAAATCCTATTTGATTATTTATTTATTACATGTTTTGAAGAATATGTGGATTTATTATTTTTATTTTGCAAAGAACTGATAAAGAAGTTCGGCTTTTTATGATTAAAATTCAGCAGCCTCTAAAATCTCTCTTTATCCAACTTTTATTCAACTTGTAAAATAATCTCACAAATAATTTAGTTCTCAGTTTTTAGAATACTATATTAATAAAATCAGAGTTTTGTCGGTAAATTTGTCAGAGTCAAAACATTTTGCGATATCTTCACGTCACACACACTATGAAAGTTAAAAATGACTTCAGAAAATTTTGTCTATGTGTGTATGTGTGTGCTTGTATGTGTGTATCGTGTCTTTATGTCTGTAACGCTATTTTTGTCTGGGTATCACGCTGGATGGAACAGCTGGATGGAATTCAACCGCGCTTGGTAGGAATTTAGATATTTACCCAATTTAAAATTATATCTATCAACTTTTTCAAAATTCTTTCTGTCCCTCCCCCCCCCCCCCCTCCTAGGGAAGCAAAAATCAAAAACACGTTTGTAAGCATGACTCGGTTCCAAATTACTTCACAGTAAAGAAATTGCACATGGCATGGGGAGACTAGACATAAGTACAAATAAAATATTACCTGCGATTTAGGAATTTTCGATTTTTAAAGGGAGGGGGAAAACGATTTTTGGCTGGAAATTTCGCTAATTCCGGATTTTTGAGTAGAACTCTACCAAATATGGGACAAAGATGCTGAAAAAAGCTATGCGACTGCCTTGGGATATTTCATTGATTTCAACACATTTTTGATTTTTTTTGTGATTTGCATTTTTTTTTTTTTTTTCCAAAACAGATTTTTGATTTTTTGAGATCTGCCTTTTTTTTTTTTTTAGGGTAGGGGGTATGTGTTACGAAGGGCAAATTCGAGACACCCTTTTAGCGCTAAATTTTTCCTGGAAAATTTATGGGAGCTGTTGTCAGAAAGCTTGGTGCTTGGATTGTTTATATGTATCCTATCCCTAAAGTTACGGGATTTATTGAAAATACCCCCCCCCCCGCCTTTCTCCCTGGAGAGCAGGAAGCAAAAAACTTTTGTAAGTATAACTCGGCCCCAAATTACTTCACGGTGAAGAAATTGCCCATGAGGAGACTAGACTTGAGTATAAATAAAACATTAAGTACGATTTTGGAATTCTTGAATCTTACAGGAGGGAGAGGGAAAATCGTTTTTCAGAAATTCCGGATTTTTGTGTACAGTCATATTATTTTAGAATATTTCTAAAATAACACTTTTTTTTTTTTTTTTTTTTTTTTTTTTTTTGGGGGGGGGGGGGGGGTGTTACGAAAGAGCAAACTCGAGATCCCCCTTTTATGGTATCTGCGGGATTTCGCAAAACTTCGAACTTACCCGCTGGTGAAGGGAAAGTAAGAAGCGGGTAAGTTGCTGCCGAAGGCAGTGGGGCCCGGACTGCTCACGTTTCGAGCGGAAAAAACCTCTACCGAACACATCGCGAGCTTCTTAAGTTATTAATAATGATATGGGATTTTGACAAATCATTTAAATAGTGCCTAGCGAAGCGGGGAAAGCCTGCTAGTTCACAATAAAATTCAAAGACCTTTTTTCCCTGAGGAATGGTAATATAAATTTAAGAGTGTAGCCACATAAAATTTATTATATAAACTCCTTATTATGCAAAACTATGAGATTTTTGCATTGGTGCATATCACCAGAAATGTGGCGCTTTTGTGTCATCAAATGGCTATTTCTTAAAATCTATTGATTAAAACTGTTCTAATCTGGATAAATATTTTTTTATGATTAATATTTTGCGCACGGGAACAGGTAGGTGACACTGTTTATGTAGAATGATGTAGAAAACTACTTTATGGAGGCCGTAGCACATGAGTTTTTTATAGCCAACTTAAAAGTAGCTTTGCTCAAAATAGCATTGCACGAGAAAACAAAAATAATATATATATATATATATATATATGCAGCACTCATTAAAATTCAACTGTCTCCGGTAGAAAAAAAGATCACTGATTTTAATGAATGATTAAAAAAAAAAGGTACACGGAAAAACAAGGTCACGTGCAATATTTCCTAATCTATATTAATAAAATCAGACTTTTGTCTGTAAATTTGTCGGAATCAAAAAATTTTGCGATATCTTCACGTTTCACAACACATGAAAACCGAAAATGACTTCAGAAAATTTTGCCTGTGTGTGTGTGTGTGTGTGTGTATGTGTGTGTGTGTCATCGTGTCTGTATGTCGCTTTTTTTTTTTTTTTTTTTTTTTTGGCGGGCATCACTTGAGCACGGCTGGGCGGAATTCAACGGCGCTTGTCAGGAATTTAGGTCTTCATCCAACTTAAAATTGTATGTATCAACTTTTTACAAATTCCCCCCCCCCATTCCCCCCCGGATTTCAAAAGACAAAAACACGTTTGTCCGGGCATCACTTGAGAAGGCTGGACTGAATTCAACAGCGCTTGGCAGAAACTTAAGTCTTTATCCAACTTAAAATTATATCTATCAACTTTTCAGAAGTCCCCCCCCGTTCCCCCATGGAGGAAAAATACAAAAGCACGTTTGTCCGGGCATCACTTGAGAACGGCTGGACTAAATTCAACACGCTTGGCAGAAACTTATATCTTTATCCAACTTAAAATTATATCTATCATCTTTTCAGAAATCCCCCCCCGTCCCCCCTGGGGGGCAAAAGACAAAAACACGTTTGTCCGGACATCACTTGAGAACGGTTGGACTGAATTCAACAGCGCTTGGCAGAAACTTAGATCTTTATCCAACTTAAAATTATACCTATTAACTTTTCAGAAATCCCCCCCGTTCCCCCCTGCGGGAGAAAAAGACAAAAACACGTTTGTGAGCATAACTCGGCTCCTAATTACTTCACAATAAAGAAATTCCACATGGGGAGACAGGACATGAGTACAAATAAAATATTATATGCGATTTATGAATTTTCGATTTTTAAAGGAAGGAAGGGAGAAAATCGATTTTTGGCGGCAAATTTTGAAAATTCCTGATTTGAGTCGAACTTTACGAAAGATGGAATAAAGATGTTGGAAAAAGACTATGCGACTTTCTTAGGATATTTCTTAAAACACATTTTTGAGTTTTTGTGATCTGCCATTTTTTTTTTTTTTTTTTTGGGGGGGGGGGGTATGTGTTACAAAGGGCAAATTCGAGACACCCTTTTTAGCGCTAAATTTGTCCTGGAAAATTTATGAGAGCTGCGGTCACGAAATTTGGTGCTTGGAATTTTTATATGCAACCGGCACCTAAAGAAACGGGATTTATCGAAATACCCCCTTTCTCCCAGCGGGACAGAAAGCAAAAAAACGTTTGTAAGCATAACTCGGCCCCAAATTACATCACGGTGAAGAAATTGCACATGATGAGACTAGACTTGAGTATAAATAAAACATTATGTACGATTTTAGAATTCTTGATTCTTAAAGGAGGGGGAGGGGAATCGTTTTTCGAGAGGGAAATTTAAGAAAGTCCGGATTTTTTAGTAGAACTCTACTGAAGATATTACGAAGGTATTGAAAATAGCCACGTGTCTTCTTTAGAATATTTTCAAAAACACATTTTCGTTTTTTTTTTTTTTTGTGAAGGGGGTTGCAAATTCAACCCCCCCCCCCCCTTTAGCGCTTAATTTGTCTTGGGAAAGCTATGGGATCTGCGGTCACGAAATTTGGTGCGCAAATTGTTTATATGTATCTGACACTTATTGTAACGAGATTTTGCGAAATTGACTCACTTACCCCCTTAGGGTTGGGGGGGGGGGCAATAAACACGCATAAAAACACGTTATTCTGTTTGAATTCGCTTTACATTATCTTAGAATGATTCGTTTTGGTGTGTCGATGTTGATTAGGTGTACGCATTATGTACTTTGGTGAGATTTCGCAAAACTTCTAATCCGTTGGGGAATGGAAAGCAAGAAGCGGGTAAGTTGATGCCCAAGGCAGTGTGGATCCGGAATCCTCACGTTGCGAGTGGGAAAAACCTCTACGGAATACAGAGGAAACTTTAACTTAGATTATTAATAATATAAAGGAATTTTGACAACTCATTTAAGTATAGTGCTCAGCGAAACGGGCAAAGCCTGCTAGTACACTAATAAATTTCTTTTGGTTTGAGACACTTTTATTTATTAACAACAAAATGACATGTAATTAAATTCATTATTACATTGATTTAAAACCAAAGTTCTGATGACAGTTATATTAAACAACATAAAATTTGAACACTGGTTAAATAAAATGATACATTAAATTCAGCATTATATTAAATAGTTTAATTATCGAAAATATGTTTTTTAATTAATTATTTATTTTTAGCGTCAAAGCAGTTATTGATATTTTTATTTATTAATATATATGGTGTGTAACAACCACATGACTTCCTTTACCCACTATCACACATATTATGTACTCTTTTGGAAATAGTATGGTTAAAAGCTACAAAATTGATTTAAAAAATCAGACATCAAACAATTTCGCTGTAAGCAAACTGATATATACGTTGTGAAGACATATAAAGGAAAAATTACACAACGAGTTAAAAATAAATAAATAAATAAATAGTTAGAATCTTTCTTTTTTTATCCATTTACTTTTGAGATCTATATCTAACCTATTTAATCACACCATGCCTATCAATTTTCTTGTTGTAATCAAGTAATACATGCAAAAAGCCATCTAAAAAGGGAGTTATTGTAGCAAATTTCAAATAATCCTTAGAAACATTTTTTGACATACTGACTTTCGGTCTTACTGACGACTTTCCCGAAAACTTGTGAAATTTATCTGTTACGAGAAGCTAACAATCACATTAAAAAGGATAGCTAAAATTAAGTTAATAGGTCGAGTTAAAGAAAATCCGTGGAGCTGTTTTTCAAGAAAAGCACTTGCGAGTTCTAAAATTGACTTATTTGTACTGAACGTCTATCAGTTTTTCGAAACTAATCCACTAATAAACACGGAAGGACATCTAAAATGGCATTTATATAGCAACTCTGACGAAAATCGTTCGAGCCGTTTTTGAGATACGGACCTATGGTTCCATTTTCGGTTTTCAATATTCCGCTTTTTTAATTTTCATTAAATGTTGGAAAATTAATCTACTAACAAAAAAAAGGCAACTAAAAAAATAATAATAACATTGTTTTCAGGATAGAAGCCTATTTCTTTCAGACATAATGAACCAAACAGAAAAAGGATTTTTTGTCGTTTGGTATTAAGATAAATATTTTATTAAAGGGGCTCTAAGTTAAAGTGAACATTTTATACCTAATCAAGAAAAATTCAAGTAATTATTTTTTATGAAAAATTAATGTCTGTTTAAAAAAGATTTAGTAATTATTCTTTTTTATTCCATTTTTAATTATATTTTACTCCAATAAATAAAAAAAATTGTTAATTTTTAAAATGTTGAAGTTTTAAAAAAGTAAATATTGCGATGTCATAGGTGACAGAATGTATGATGTGTGTGTGTGAAAAGAAAATAAATTATTATCCTTGGTCTATGAAAAAAAAAAAAAAAAAAAAAAAAACAGATGATATCTATGTATGGAATATTTCCATTGAAAAAGCATGAAAAAATAAAACTTTATTACCCAGGATTGAAATTAATTCGAGTCATAGAAGGCAATGCAACGTCAAAGGGGAAAATATAAAGGGAGAAGTCTCTCGTCCAAAATGAAACTCTATATAGGACGGAATTTTAATTTATAAATTGATAGAAAAAAAGATTTTTTTTTAAATTTTAATCCTTAGATTTATATATATATATTTTTTTTTAAGAAGAAAAACAAATTTATCTTTCCTTTCTTTTAAAAATGATTACTTGTTTCATTCCTAAAATCTTAGTTACAAATAACACACAAGAAGCTTTGAAAGTTTCCAATAAATACTTTATTGGAAAATAAAAATTTCGAAGAGTCAGAGAAATTAAGTTATTGATTGAGATAGAACTTTTAAGGTCTCGGACGTTTTTGTTCGACTCTCATTTCCGGTTGTTTCAGAGAAATTGATATTCTCGCAGAAAATTGAAAAAAAATAACGACACTTCTGAAATTATGAATGATGGTGGCATTTAAAAATGTCAAAATAGATTTCCAGAAAGATTTCAAACTACAGCAAATAATATAAATTGAAATATTGTTTCTTTTATCTGTAGAATACCTATATACGTGTCGTTTATTAAAAAGTTGTGCAACTCCATATTTTTAACTACGTATATTACATTTAGTCATGTATTTCATTATAACAGTGAAGCAACTAAGTAATTAATTGCATTAAAACCTCATAAATGAGGATATTTGCTTTTTTTTTTTTTTTTTTTTTTTTTTTCAAAGTAACTAAAACTTATAAATATTCATTATAAAAATGAAGCTTCTAAGTTACATCAAATTATAATTCTTGTAACTTATAAATATTATAATTTTGATTTGTATTAAACAATAAAATATAGAAGACTCTAACTGAATACTTTTTTTTTTTTTTCCACACATAAATTTTCAAAAAGCTCTTTATTTCAGAATTCATTTGCAAGGAGATAATTCATTTTTACAATGAATGACTCGTACGTTTCATTTATCAAAAAATTTATGTAAAGATATACATTCAGCTGAGAAATTAAAAACGATCATATTCGTTTATACAGTACGAGCAGGCTTTGCCCACTTCGCTATAGCCATTATATTGAAATGAATTCTCAGAACTGCATATCAATAATAATAAAAAATCAAAAAAAAATTGAAATCAGAAGTTAAAGTTCCCGCTACCTTCGGTATAAGTTTTTCCGCTCGCCACAAGTCGAATCTGGAGCCCCGATGCCTTCCGCAGTGCTTTACCGACTTTTTACTCCCCCTCCCTTTCGGGTAATGTTGAAAGTTTTACAAAATTCCCTCCCATCAAAGTGCATATTGCGTACACTTTATCAACACCCACACATCAAAATTCCCCATTCTAATTTAATCCGGAGTATATTTAAGCTTGAAAATGTGTTTATTGCCCCTCTCCGCCCGAAATGAGGAGGGGGAGTGGGTAATTTCCCGGAATTCCTTTATAGTGCATGTTGCATACACATACCTAATTAAGACATATAAAAATCGAGATCCTGAGATTATTTGAAGCAGAGTTATGTTCTAAAACGTGTTTTTTACCCCCCCCCCCTCCTTGCTTAAATGGGTGACGAGGTGGGAATTTTGTAATATCTCTTTATACTACGAGTTATATACATATAACTGACCCACACATCAGAAATCCCCTTCCTAAGATAACTTAGTGCAGACGTTACACATGGCACAGGTTTTTTGTCCTCCTCCCCCCAAAAAGCGGTAGCGTGGAATTTCACAAAATCCCTTTGTAGTGTGTGTTGAGTACGCATAAGCAGCCCACAAATCAAACATTGCCATTCCAAGATAATTCGGAGCAGAATTACTTTTAAAAACTTGTTTTTGCTCCCACCTCGCCCTTAAAGGGGTGAGGGAGAGAAAAATTTCGTAAAATTCCTTGACAGTGTGTGTTGGAAACGCATAATCAAAATACACATAAAAATTAATCTTCTGAGATTATTTGAAGCAAAGTTATGCTTATAAACGTGTTTATTGCTCCCCCTTCCTTCAAGGAGAAAAGGGGAGGGGGGAGAATTTAACAAAATCCCATTTCCGTGGGTATTGGATACACGTAAATAAGCCACACACTAAAGCTTGTTGCTTCATCTCCTATGTATCTCCCCGGACGAATTTTACCCGCTTGGCTGGTCACTATATTTAAAGGAAACTCTTTTCTATATCGCTTTATAGACAAAAAGTGAAAATAAAATCCATTGAAGTTGCTCAAAAGCTCGCTTCGGATGTGTATTTCTATTGCATGCGACAATGACATACCAGTAGGATTCCGCTTTTGTGCTTATTAGATAAAAATTTCAAAACAGACAGTATCGAAAATATTAAGTAGTCTTTTTATATTTGAATTTTAATTACATATGAACAACACTATACATACTATACATAATATTTACTTCACGTTATTTCCTATAATTATTCGATTTTTCCGGTCGACCATAAAATGACAACAATTTCACATCAAATGTAATATCACAATACGCTATGAGACAACTAACTTTTTTGTGGTTATATGAATTTCATAGTTAGTTAAAAGCGGTTGATATATAGAAAAATAAATAAATATGTAGCCTGATCGTGATATAGGTCTATTGTATCTCCTCCCCTTGGTGGCTTTTAAATTTTTGTTGCCATTTTAAACAAAAATACATAATTCATGAGATTATTGACTCTGTTTCATTTATTTTTTTTCTCTCATATTTTATAATTTATTTGTTCATATTTTTTTATGGGATATATGGCTTAAAGTGGCTGTCGCGAAAGTAAAGTCCTGGGCTAAAAATATCCTATCTACTTCAGCATCAAAATTTAAAAAACTACCCAGGATTATGAATAAGTAAAGCTCTTTAATATAATGCTGAATTAACTTTCATGCCAAACGTACTATCCGTGTTACAAAAAAAAAAAAATAAATAAATAAATAAATAAAAACACTATTAATAAAATCTTTTTGTAAAAAATAGAACCGACTCCAAAAAAGCAACTGTTATTCAAACAACTAAAAATAAAATGAAAATTGGCATAAAATGAAATTGCAAATGGCGTCTAAAATTCTAAAATAAATTCTTTCGCCAAACAACATAAACAGTACGATTATTCATAACTTTTGAAGTCGGCGCAAAATTAAATGAAATTTGATTCTTTATTTTTACAGATTTGTTTTTACACCGATGGCCACAAACGCTATTGTCTCAAATGATCCATCTTCAGGGTTTCCTTTATTATTTTATCACTGTATACAATAAAACCATTATTAACATCTACGTAGAACAGTGAACATTCTTCGCAGTTCGGTATAAATATTTCTACGAAGTTGCATGAGTTTTCTTTTCAAACTTTTGTAGCTTGTGAAATCTTAATTGTTTATTTCAATCAAAGTAGTTTTTGGCTGTGTTTTGCAGACGCGAAAGTGATATATATTTTAAATAGATGATGTATATTTTAAATAGATATCGATTTTTGTATTGAATAAGAATATCAAATTTTATTTAATTTTGTGCCGGCTTCAAAAGTTATGAATAATGATGAATTTGCACACACGGGGGATTTTAAAAGAATCCTATAGTTCTGGTAGTTTTAGGCCCATAAATTTCGAAAAGTTTATTAAAAATGCAAAAAATAGTTCTATTTAATTTTGAAAATAACTTTAAAATTAACCAAAAATCACGTGACTTCAAAACGCTGCCTGACGTCACACTTTATGATGCTTCAACGTTTACATTTTGTTAGCCTAGCTAGCAAGCAGCAATTCGTTTTAACTTTCGTAATTATCAATCGTTTATGTGATTTTATGTGAGCATTTCTTTTTATTCTTTTTTATTCTTGTAATCATTTAATATCATTATCACCATTTTCCATTGTCATTATTATCATTATTTTCAAATGTTTTCTTTTCATAGCGGTTGTCCATTGTTTTCGTTTAATGGGATCCTGTGGAACACTAAAGAATAGCTTTTGTGAAGCATTGCCGTTGTATTAGTGCAGAGTGGTACAATGCAATATTTATATTACTACGATTTGATATCCGTCATTATTATAAAATACACAACCTATTTCACTGATTCAAGAAGCAAAGCAAAGCACGAAATCGAATGTAAACAGAGATTACTCCCGTTTGTTGTCATAAAGAGTAACGTCACGATATATTATACTGCGTTTTCTTGATAGAGTAAATAGTGCAGTGTTAAAATAGTTATAAATCAGTAATTAGGTTTTAAATAAAGAAAATGTATGTATTTATTTTCTTACCTTTTCATTTTCTATTATCTTCTATATTATTAAATGTAAGAATAAAATCAGAAAACGAAAAAAAATCAGAAAGAATTTATTTCATACTTTTAGGCGCCATTTGCAATTTCATTTTATGCCAATTTTCATTTTATTTTTTGTTGTTTGAATGATAGTTGCTTTTTGGAGTCGATTCTAGTCTTTTTACAAAAACATTTTATTTTTTTCTTTTCAGTGAAAATGTATTCATACAGCAAAACATGAGAAGACGTTCAATGGCAGTTTCACTTATCGCAACCCGCAACAAAAGTGATACGATTAGAAAAACGACAATTTCAATTTAATCTCACTGAAAAATATATTAAGTCGCTCAATGTACACAAAACACGTTTTAGCTAAATTTCAAAAATTATCCACTCCAGAGTCAGTTAAAAGTTAGAAAACGAACTTTTGTGGGCACCTGTAATTTATTTATGAATCTTAATGGTATCATAACGGAACCCGTTTCGGGCCAAGATCTTTACAACGAAGAGAAAAATATTAAAATCGGATCAACTGTAACGAAGTTATAAGCTAACAAACAGCCACAAAAACAACAGAAACATGCGTTTTGAATTAAGAACCTCCTCCTTTTGAAGTCGATTAAAAACAACTATGCGCTAATCGATGTGACCGCTTACATTGACAGTACTTTAATCTTTATATAACATACATGTCAGCCGCTGCGTTACAATGCGTTCAACGTAGTTCTAGTGTGTAGTAGGAAATTTCGTTCAAACGTATGCACATTTTAAGTGTTCTATTTTAAGTATCGATGTCTACAAACTCTCTTTTCATACTAAATCGATGATGCTCTTCAACTTTGTAATTCACTTTTCTCCGCTATCTTAAACCGTTTTCGAGATAGGTGCGCTAATCCTGCCATCTTCCCCCAGATGGTGCTGTAAGCGGTAGAATCTCGAAGCGCAAAGACACTTTACGATACCTACATACCGCTTTTATGAATATAGCTGCAGGCATTCAGTAGTTAAAAGAGTTGGGACTGACTTTTGTGGCACCCTGTATTTTCTTTAGATCATAAAGATATTACAATGGGGCCTATTTCAGACCAAGACTTTTACAGCAAAATAAAAAGCATCAAAATTGGAGCATCCGTTCAGAAGTTATAAGCTAACAAACATTAAAAAAAAAAAAAAAAAAAAATGCTTTGAATTGTTCCTCCTCCATTTTTGGAGTCAGTTAAAAACAAAAATAAAATTGAGGTATGTTAATAAAGATTATGAAACAAAATTTGAGGAAGTATGCTGAATTTTTATTATTATTATTTAAATTTGATAATGACGTCATTTTGTCATATGCTTAAACAAATTTAATCTATATAAATAAAGCAAAGTGTTTGTCGGCGGAATACATCCGGGCTGACCACTCCTATTTTTGATTGATCTAGGTTTAACTACTTTTGTGATGAAAGTCGGCCATTTTTTTTTTAAAGTGAAAACTGATGAATTTTTTAAAGATACTGCATAGATGTTACACTTTTTTAAAAGAGCTCTAAAAACTGTACACTTTTTGGGCGGATACTATATACATCAAATTATTAGATTTAAAAATATTACGTTGCTAAGTTTTCTTTTAAATAATTAAAATATGAAAATAAATATTAGCTATAATTTAATTGTTGCCAAAAATATTTCGAGTTCATTTTCTTTCGACATAAAAATAAATACATTTAATTAAACTTGAATATTAAATAATTGTAAAAAATTAAACTATGCATCTCACAAAAATTTACGTCATTACCACTTTAAAAATTTTCGACACATTGATAAAGTGATAATGTGGTTCTATAGCTATAAGATTCAACAAAAAATTAATAGCATGGCACATGGAAAGGTTGTTTTTTTTTTTTTTTTTTTTCATATATATACATGAATCTTTGCTGTTTGATGCACACTACGAGTGGTGGGGGTAAGAACACACGAAAGTATGTGCGCCCCGGGCCTCACGTGAAGGTAATCAGGCCCAGCATTAATTTATGTAAAAAACAAATTTAATGTGTTATCTCATCACGAGATACTTTTATTGACAGTTAAATTTCTTTTTATAAAAATAGTAAAATTTATTTAGAATCATTTGATAGTTAATTTTTTACTTGTTTAGGCATATTGAAACTAAATTAAAACTATAATTTTCTACTTTAAAAACTTAATATAAATAAATTTTCTGTACATAAATGTTATCTTTATCTAACTTTTAGTTAGAAAGATAAAACAAACTAGTACTTCTCAACCATATATTAAATAACATAAATTCTAAACGAAACGAAAAACATAATATTTCCTTCTTTCTCTACTCTTTAAATTTCTCATAATTCTTTCAGTCCTCGTGATTTCAATTGGAATTATAATATTTAAGATTTTTTTTTTTAATACTAAAAAAGATATATATTTGGTTGGATGCACTGAATGATGAATGAAAGGAGGTTTTACTCTATAAAGATGTCGAAATTAATTTTTTTTTTTTTTTTTTTTTTTTTTGCGAACAAATTAAGTGAATTAGCTATTTCAAATACTTTTTATTTTATTTTTTAGTGTTTATAATTTGTTTATTTACGAAGACTTCTTTCAAAATTTTGATATTTTTATTTACTGAAAAGTTATGATTTTAAATGGCATTAACGATTTTATTAATAAGTACACGGCGTAAACACTCCTTAGGTGCTTTATTAACTATATTAATTCGTACTCTGCTTTACTCCTATTTTCGAAAAGTATTTGAATATTTTTTTTTTCTTTTAAGATATATTTATGACAGAATAGGGAAGACTGGGGCACAGTGGACCACCCCTGTTTCAATCTCTTAATATTTAACTCTTTTAGTTTATATTGAGACTCATAGATGACAGCATGGTACTACTTGTATACATCCGAAAAAACACATGGTAAATGCTAAGGTAGCCATTTTATACAATTTTTATGTTTTGAGCTGCTCAAAGTAATTTTTCAAGCTTGAATTTTTTTTATCAGGACTTAACTATTGACTACAAATATTGGAGGTAAGATATTGTTTTTTTTTTAATTTATAAAAATTATTAGCGTATTTATAGTCTATATATAATTTTAATATTATTATTTCTTTTGTCTGGACATGGGGTACAGTGGACCGCCTTCCAGTGTTCATAAAAGTCCAAATTATATTTAATACCTTATTTATTTTAGTTAAATTTACATATACAAATATAATGTGACTCAAAATAATTAATAAAAAAATTAATAATCTTAATGTTATAATAAAATAAATTTCTGTAAAAGGAAAATAGTTGAATAGTAGTATAATAATTATGAATATCTAAATTTAATAACTATTTGAATTGTTTAATATTAAAAAAATAAATAAATGATTATGTGATATAATAAATAGTAGGTTATATAAATTTATTGTTGTTGTTTTTAGAAATAACATGTAAAAGATAAAAGCAGAATAATTTTAGTTAAACTTATCTCACAAATATAATATTACGTATTAATATCTCAAAATAATTAATAAAAATGTTTGAATAGTAATATAATGTTTAATTATATATTTCATAATTTTTATAACTATATAACATTAATAAACAAATATTGTTTTTAGTGATGGCACGAAAAGACAAAGGAAATCTAATATAGGATTCTTCCTCTAACTTGATTTCTTATTTATTTTGATTTCCTTTAAGTTTTGGCAATTTGTTTTTCATGAAAATGTTCGAATTATGTTATTTAGACTAGTATTGCATAAGAAACTAATTTTAGAAGAAACAAAAATGAGTAATTTATATTAATTGAACATGAACAACAGGGGTTGGTCCACTGTACCTCGGGTTGTAGACCACTGTGCCCCGGTGATGAGGCACAGTGGTCCACTTTGTGAGTGCACACAATTTATTTTTTTATCCGCAATGTATTCGAAGTATTGTTATAAAAAAAAATTAGGACATATCAAGAAAGGTTTAAAGAATGTTTGCTAATTCTTTCAAGTTCCTTGCTTTTTTATTTTTGGTGAAACAAATTTATAAGTATAAAAGTGGTCCACTGTGCCCCAGTCTCCCCTATAAGGTTTATTGTTTTATGTATGAAAAAATTGGGAGTGTAAGAGTTAAAAATACGGACTAGAATTAACTATTCTGATTATACATTTAATCATTTTCATTATGAAACATCTGTATGTATATGCATATCTTCGAAAAATGACGTAATTGACTAATGTCTGTAATGTGAAAGAATATCGTGACAGTGAATTATCAAAACAAATTAA
Source organism: Salticus scenicus (assembly GCA_963930645.1). Classification (NCBI taxonomy): domain Eukaryota; kingdom Metazoa; phylum Arthropoda; class Arachnida; order Araneae; family Salticidae; genus Salticus; species Salticus scenicus. Next base: position 116,352,315 of record OZ005650.1, on the reverse strand, counting down.
ATATATTACTTCCATTTGTCTTTAGATAAGAGATGTTTTCAATATTTCCTTTATTTGTATATTTGCGTTTAATTAGAACTTTCAAATCTTTTATTAAGTTCTTTGGATTTTCTTTTATTTACCAAATGACACGCAAGCAGGAAATTAAATGAAGAAAATATGGAGATAAATTATCTGAAGATTTTTGTTGTTTAAAAATAGCCTGAATTAATTAAACACGAAAGAACTTTTCTAATGTAGTATTACTCCTCATTCTATTATTTCCAAAATAATTAATCGCCCGGAAAATATTAATTACATACTTCCGGACATTAAATTTGTATCTAAATTTTAAAATTGTTTCTAATTCTTAATCTTTTTTTTCCCCAAGTAAATTCAATTATTTCAAAAAGTTAATCAGTTTTCGAAAATATTGGCTGTTGTGGGGGGCAGCAGTAAATAATGTAAAAATAAATAGATAAATAAAAATAAAAATAAATTCAAACACTAGTAGAATGTCCTGTTAATGTTACTTTTAATAGATAAATATATATGTATATATACAGATATAATTTTACAAAGAAGAATGTCAGATCAAATAGTATATGCTAAAACAAAAATAGAGGTTTCTTCTTTTTAATTGACTGCTGTAAAAGATTTATAGTGTTGTTGTTTAATATTGCAGAGCATTTTATAGTCATTTATGAGAATATCTGGTAAAATAGTTAATTACTAACAAATGATTTTTTAAATTCACAAACACGATTTGGCACAAACGATTTGGCACGAAAGGCACAAACACGATTTGGGGGAGAAAACGCTTTGGCACGCCGGTATGCCGGCCGGGAAATAGTCGGCGCGAAAGGATTAAAGGTGTTTGAAGTGTTGTTAATGTACAGTAACCGCCACTTAATAAAATCACTGGTTAATAAAATCTGCAGCTTAATCTGATCAAATTGCAAGGACCGGAATCAAATTAATACGAGCTGCTTTTAAAACCGCCGCTTAATAAAATCAGCTTCGCCGGTTAATAAACTCAAGAAAAATGTCTGCCGCAGCAAAATTGTCATTTATGCACACCAAACAAATTTTTTATTTACACTGAGATTTTTTATTTTTGAAATTAAAAAAATAATAATAAATAAAAACGCAGCAATCTCTCCGTTATTTCTACCCTTTGTCAAAAATTTTACATTTACAACATTGTTACGAATTAAACAAGCCCCATCACTTGCCTTAGTAACAATTTTAAAAAACATGTTCTTTAAAGGGCAATAATAAGTTTCAAATTTGATTTGATTCGAAGATGATTTATTATTATTATTATTATTATTAGAAGATAATTTTTAGTTTTCATTTTAAAATAGCTAAGAAACTAGAGGTTTTAATGGAAATATTTTAAATTTAAAAGAAAAGCGGGAATTTTGGGTAAAGTAATTATGATCTTCCTGAAAAGAAAGTGCATCAGAACGTGGCATATGTTTAATATACATATTTTGAAGTAACAATTAATGAATTATCAACCGAAAATCAATTAATGTTGTTCATTGATTCCATTATTCGTTGCATTTTGAAATTTCTTTCCAAATTCAGGGATGTAATACTTTTTTTTTTTTTTTTTTTTTTTTTTGAGTACAGTAACCTTCGCCGCATATAAAAATCAGCCGCTTAATAAAATCACTTTGGCTCAGAACGAATGTGATTTTAATAAGCGGTGGGTACTGTATTTTGGTGGTTTTATGTTACAAAAAATAATGTTTACATGAAATTTTTAATTAACAAAAATAAAAGCTATTGTAATGAAATATGGACCAAGAAGGTAATACGGAACAGTTATAAAGGGAAATATGAAATACTTATTTCCTTATGGAATATTAGTAAATAGGATAGTATTTTTAAAGATAATCATGAATAATTGCTATTTAAACATTTTATTTTGAGGTTATTATTGAAGATAAATTATATTGAAAAAATATTAACATTCAAGTTTTACAATAAATTGCTAACAATATGGAATAATTGGTATTTCATATTGCCCGAATTGCCATCTTAGAGAATAAACCAACCTCAATCACCAGAAGCGGATTCAGTAACAAACATGATGTAATAAAAAACTCCTAACTGTAATGTATATATATATATATATATACAGCCCTGGAAAAAATATTAAGGCCATGCGAAAAACTTAATTTATTTCACTACCGATAATATAAGTTTTATGCAAATTTAAATATAGCACAATAAAAGGTAGTTTTAATTATATCTATAAATATTTTGCAAAAAATGAAATTATTTCTTATTTTAATATTTATTTTATTTATTTATTTATTTATTTATTTATTTTTTCATATATTTAAAAAGCTGGAAAAAATATTAAAGCCACATAAAATATTAAAAAAAAAAAAAAGGCTAATAATCTAAAAACACCTTAACTTACTTTTAGTTAATTTAATCATTTTTGAGTTTATAAAATTTTAAAAACTTTCTGGGAAAAACTTCAGAATATTTACAAATACATATTGAAATTTTATGCATTTTCAAACACAATGCAATGAATGACAGTTTTAAATAAATTTATAAAAATAGTACGAAAATTAAAATTAATTTTTATTTAACAATTAATGTTTTTTTTTCTTTAATACGTGTAAAAAACTGGGATAAATAATACATATAAGATAGTATTAAAAGAACTACTAATAATCTAAAAATTTGCCCTTCTTTTCAAGTAACTGAATCATTCTCGAGGTCATGGATTTAGAAAGTTTCTTCAAAGTGTTTTTTGGTATGCTTTTCTAGATCTTTACAATGGCCATATTCAGCTCGCTTACAGTCGGTAACAAAAGTGTCCGAACACTAGCAAAAATTCCTATGTAAAAAAGTATATTGTGGCCACCACGTGACTTTCTTCTATATTTTCCTATACAAATTCACTCCGTAAAAATAATTTATTGAAATTATTATTTAAAAAATATATCTTCCATGATAATGCAGACGATTTACATATTAGAGAAGTAGTATAACACTAAATATCCAAAAAAAGCCAATTTTATTGTCAATATTACATTAAAAAAAAATGTGTTAAAAATGAAAAAAATCGATAACTTTACTTTAAATTAGAACAGATCTATGGTTATCCACAGATCCTCACCTCCCCCCCCCCCCAGGAGGGAGACGAGGCTCCTACACATACAAAAAAAAAATTTCCCAGTTGACTATTTCTATTATAAATAATTCTGGTAAATTTCATAATGATTATTAAAAAATAATTATCTTTATGCACATTTATACAAAATTTTGTCCTATACCTCCATGTTAAAAATTTAGAAAAAACGGGATAGCAACGCAACCTGTAAGACAATTTTTACTAAAAGTTGATAGGCACTAATTTATGTCAAGGTGCAACTACATACCAATTTGTATGAAATTCTGTGCAGTAGTTCCTGAGATACAGTTGCCACAAAATTTTGTCTCCCACACACAGACAGACAGACAGACATTTTCTAAAAATGGTCAAATCGTGTTCTACAGCTCTCAAAACGTGTAAATCCATCAAAAACCCGAGGTCGAAAATTTTTACGAATCCTATACTTTCTTCTATTGAATATAGAAGAAAGTAAAAAGTACACTTTATACGGTTTTGTTAAATAAATTCTTATCGAATCATGTTCTTACACTGACTAAGAACAGGATTCGACAAGGATTTATTTAACAAAACCATATGAAGTGTACTTTCTTACATAGGAATTTTTGCTAGTGTTTGGACACTTTTGTTACCGACTGTACGGTGTTGTAAGTTTCCTCATTCCATAAATGTCACCAACCAGAATGGCTCATAAATTTTCTAATGGGTTCAGGTTAGAGCTTCTTGATGGCCATTCAAGCACATGGATATGATTAGTTTGAAGCCCGGATTTTGTAGAGGATGATGCCTGTATTGATACATTATCTTGCTGAAATCCTAATCATGTCCAAGAGCTTGCTTAGCCATGAAGAAGCCTTGACCTGAACCCAATAGGAAATTTATGATGTATTCTGGTTGGTAACATTTGAATTGTTCATTGTAAAAGTGGTATAACTTCATATTTTTAAATGTGTATATTTTTGCTTAATTATATGACATTTAGTCATGTCTTTACTTCAAATTATTTCTCTTATAATTTACAAATTTTTATAACTTTGATTTGCATTAAACACTAAAAATTGATCAAACATTTACTGAATCTTGACTTCTTTCCTACACACAAATTTGCAAAAAGCTCGTTATTTCAAAATCCATTTACATGGAGATAATTCACTTTTACAATGAACGACCCATTTATTAAAATAGGAAAACTTACAATACCGTATATGAGCTGAGAATGGCCTTTGAAAAGAGTTGGAAAAGCATACCAATAGACACTTTGAAGAAATTTTCTAAATCTATGACCTCGAGAATGATTCAGAGTTAATTGAAAAGAAGGGCAAATTTTTGGATTATTAGCAGTTTTTTTTTTTTTTTTAAATACTATTTTACGTGTATCATTTCTTCCAGTTTTCTACATGTATTAAAGAAAAGAGTGAATTGTAAAGTAAAAAGTAATTTTAATTTTTGGAATGTTTTTAAAGATTTACTTAAAACTGTCATTCATTACATTGTATTTGAAAAAGCATAAAATTTCAGTACATATTTGTAATTATTTTGAAGTCTTTTTTTCCCCAGACCTTAAAGTTTTTTGAATTTTATAATCTCAAAAATGATTAAATTAACTGAAAATAAGGCGAAGTTTTTATATTATTAGCTGTTTTTTAAATAATATCTTATGTGGACTTAATATTTTTTCAGCTTTATATATATATGAAAAAATAAAATAAATTTTAAAATAAGAAATAATTTAATTTTTTGACAAATTTTTATAGCTATAATTAAAATTACCTTTCCTTGTGTTATATTTAAATTTGTATTAAACTCATGTCAGCGGTTGCGAAATAAATTAAATTTTTCGTTTGGCCTTAATATTTTTTCCAGGGCTGTATAGATATCCGTTTGTCTTGTATAAACTAAATTAACATAATTTAATTGTGAATCAAACCGCCCATCGCTTATCATGTACACAGTTTCTTTTTTCTAACGTTATAAATACAACAAAAATGCTGTGCACATTATTTCCTAAAGGTGAGTTACCATAGTAACCCTAATAACACATACAAATTACGTAGGAATCGCATAATATTTATAAAATTAAAATTCAAGTCTAAACAGATAAATCAAAACAATTATTACTGTTCAGTTTTCTAAGAGAAAATGTAATGCATGAATAAAAGTAGAGTATTTATCAGTAATTCTAAATTTCAAAAGTAGTAATTTTACTCATTCTTGTAGTTCTAACTTTCAATGACTTCTTATAAATTTTGTCCTTTACATATTACTGTCTGTAATATTAAACAAAGATTGTCTCACCCTTATTTTATTAAAATACGGTGCTTTGCTTGTGCCTTCAAAGAACTATTTTAAAACACGTACAATCATATAAAAAGTAAAAGAAGTGTATAGCAGAAATATTTTCTTCAAATACGAATGTATTACAAATATAGTTTGAAATTTTAACTCATCTTTATAAATTAAGTCGTTTAAAGAAAAAAGCGCCTTTTTAACATTTTCTAACGCTCTCTTTGCTGAAGTGTTGAACTTTTTCAAATATATTTCCAATTTAAAATATTTTAGTATCTTTCACGGAAAATAAGAAACGAAAAAATATATAATTACAGTATATATATATCAATACAAAAAACCCTTAACGGGTTAAAAGTTTGTGACGCAGCATTGTACTTTATGGCTATAAGAATTAGAAATACGGGTCTTAAAAATAATGATATCAAATTTTCAGTGACGCTTTGATATTAATTAAATTATACATAGATTTTCTTATTTGAATTTGCTTTTTCCTTTTATTTATATTTACAGTGTAAACGTTATTTTCAACATAAAATAATATATAGCATTTACTCATTGATACCTTTCCATTCACATCTCTTATACTATGAAAGCATGTGTTTTAAAAGAAATTATATGAAATTCCAGTAACGCAGTGGTGTTACATTAAGTGATTTGTTTTTAAATTTCTCTGCAATTATTTTGTTTTGCATATTAAAGTATATGTGCACATTGAAATATTGCTTTTAATTTTCAAATACGCTGTCAAATATATCACTTTCATTAAGCTTATATTATGTACTGAAATATATTTATTTCAATGAATTATTCTATCTTTTGCGTCACGCCATCCAAAACTGAAAAAAATTTCACAGTTTTTTTCTTTGCATCACGATATCTATTTGCATGCATTTTCAATTTATTTGGATGAAATGACACAAAGTAAACATTTCCATATATTTTACTTACAGTTTTGGATGGCGTGACGCAAAAGATAGAATAATTCATTGAAATAAATATATTTCAGTACATAATATAAGCTTAATGAAAGTGATATATTTGACAGCGTATTTGAAAATTAAAAGCAATATTTCAATGTGCACATATACTTTAATATGCAAAACAAAATAATTGCAGAGAAATTTAAAAACAAATCACTTAATGTAACACCACTGCGTTACTGGAATTTCATATAATTTCTTTTAAAACACATGCTTTCATAGTATAAGAGATGTGAATGGAAAGGTATCAATGAGTAAATGCTATATATTATTTTATGTTGAAAATAACGTTTACACTGTAAATATAAATAAAAGGAAAAAGCAAATTCAAATAAGAAAATCTATGTATAATTTAATTAATATCAAAGCGTCACTGAAAATTTGATATCATTATTTTTAAGACCCGTATTTCTAATTCTTATAGCCATAAAGTACAATGCTGCGTCACAAACTTTTAACCCGTTAAGGGTTTTTTGTATTGATATCATTACTTTTTAGGGGTTAATGATCAAAACGCAAAATTACAGGAGCATGGTAATAACACTGTATTAAAAGTGTTGTTTTATAGGTCACACTCGAACAAAATAACAAACTAAATAAAATTTCAAAATTTTATAAAAAGTGATAAAAAAGATGGACACATGCAACATTACAAAGGCATAATATAGTACATTTTAAAAATGACAAAAATTTCTTATTTATATTTATTTCTTATTATAATGTTTTAGGTATAGATTTGATTTAAAAGAGAAAAATAAATAATAATAGAAAAATCTTTAAAAAGTGAAAATTTTATACTGGTAAATATTTAAGTAGTATAGTTTGTTATGAATTTAATTAAAAAAAAAATCTTAATCTATTCAAAATTTTATTATAGCTTAACATTTTGTAATTTATATATTATATATATACTAGAAACTTAATGAGCAAATTAATTATTTTCAAATTCTGTTTTAAGAATTTTTTCAATCCGTAGTTTAAGTGATTTATCACCTAATTTTGAAAAAATTACAAATATTTGCATATGATTATCATATTATTTGTCATTTTTATGAAAATAAAGGAAAAATTTTTTGTTGTTGCAATCACCTTTTAAAATAGAACCAATTTTGAAAGTTAACAACGTATCAGCATGAAAACAATGTAAATACAAAGAATATTTTTGATAAACAAATGTCATATAAAATACAAGTACCTAACTAAATAACTCATTTAATATATATATTAAAAAAAGAAAAATATTTTTTATTTTATTTTTTGTGTTTATTTTTGACGCTCCCCGATAGATGGAGCCAAAACGATTATTTGATATTCAGTATTTCAGATGGAAGAGAAGAAATTCGTCCGCGAAACTGCCGCATCACGGTATTTTCGGAGTAAAAAATAGTTCGATTTTTAAACTGAGTTATAAAAAAAACAAGAGTTTTCCTAGGGAAAAGGGAGATGTCAGGCACATCAGATAAAAGCGATTAATATCATATATCAATTAAACTAAGTTCGCTCGAGCCATATTCGAGAAAAATTTGTTCCTTACATACGCCGTCCATTTACAACTTAAATGAGCCAATTCATATCTCGAAGTATATTGCACGCAGAAATGTAGGGATTTCAGGGTAGGATCAGACAGAAGGTGAAAGTCTATTTTGAAAATATCAGAACATAACCTCCCATATTTCCTGAGATATTAAGTGTCGGCTTTCAGCGGTTACTTTGATCTTAAAATTCCTGTATATATAAGTGTCGCAGTTTTCGTTCGTTTTTCCGTTTCCGCTGAGTGTCGTGGCGTTCGTTTGTTTTTGCGCTTGCGTCACTAGAAAAACTGCCGTTTTTCATGATATATCTTTTCCACTTACTTTATTTTCACTATCTTAATCTTGCTGACTCTTCCAAAACTTACTCCTCTAACTTTTAATAGTAAAGTTTATTTTTCGTGACATCAAAAAGAAAGTGAAATTTTAGGAGAAAAGCTTGCAGAAATCAAAGTACAAAAACATAAAAGCTTGACCTTTAAATAGATAAGGTTTTCTTTCTTCTTTTTTTTTTATGTTGATACAATGAAAATCTTTTAGTTTGACAAAGATTACCAGATAAAAGGATTTATTTTCTTTACTTGAAACATTTAATGAAAATCATTGCAATACTTTAAAGCTAAGTCGCACCTTTTGGTTAAAAAAAGTATAATCATTTTGTAGTGGTACTTACAAACGATTTTAAATAGTTACAAATTGTACTGCTAATGTCTTTTAATCTGACATTTTTGGAGATAATTAGTACAATACTGTCGGATTTAATCGAAACTTTGAAACAAAAAAAAAGGGGGGAATTGCACTGAAAATCCGATTTAAACAGAGTTACAATTCTATTTCAGACAGGAACGTTTGTTCAAACTTGTTTGTAGTAATTAGAAATTCACATCAATCCACAGGTCTAATGAAACTTAATATGTGAAAAACAATCTTAAAGTGACATCCTAAACTTATGTATTTTAAATTTAAATTCTTGTTCGGCTGTTTTTTGGAAGGAAAACATTGTGGTAAAATGATAAATTTTCATTTTCAAAGCTGTGAAAATTTCTTATAAACGAAGTTAATGCATTTAAATGTAAATCTTTTTACCGTTGTTTTGAATCCATTGAAAGCTGGTGTTAGCGTACAGAGTCGAGTACTTTCGCTAGGCACCTAAGCCTGGGTGAAGTGTCCTCCTAGGGTGTATTTATAGGGGAAATATGTATTTAACAGTATATAATTTAAAAAAAAAAAAAAAAAAAAAAAAAAAAAAAAAAAAAAAAACGAATAAAGGATAAACGAAATAACGATAATTTGGGAATAAAGTTAATATCACTTTTATAGATGCAATGACGGTGATTTCCCTATTTATTTAACATCAGCAAAATTTTATCCTGCTTTTTATGCATTTTCTTATAAGAAGTATATTAAAAATATCAGTAAGTAGCAATATAAATACAGTGTGTTAGTGTCACACTGCTTAAAATTTAATTAACTTTGCAACATGAACTTTTTTTTCTTTTGCATTTGGGATTCTCTACACAATAAAAATTGCAGCAATCGCAATTTTTTTCCCCAGTTATATCATCCTATGTTTAGTATTACATTGCATAAAATATTAAACTTTTAGTTTAATTAATTTACTTATATCTTTTTAATACTTTGCAACAAATCTGAAACGTATTTATGACTTCTGTCTGCCCGTCTGTATTTCTTTCGACGCTCTAACTCCCTTGAATATTCATGGAATTCCTTGGAACTGACGTATGTTGTTCAAGTGTACTATGGAATGTCCCCTAATAAAAATTGGGTAAATATCACAACAGGTTTGTGTACAGTAACACCCAAACGAATTCCGAAACTTTCTATTCTATTTGAAGCATTTCTATAAACCACATTTTAACAACTTTATTTGGCATGAATCATAATGAAAATTGACTTTTATTATTCATATACACTAGAGTAAACATATTTTTTTTCATTAAATTTGGGGACAAATATGGCGGTGTCCTCGAATTTTGAGGGCAAAAAATAAACAATTAATTAAATCATCTTAAATTGTAAATTTTAGTAATTTTTGTGTACAAAGCACCTAAAAGAACGTATTTCAGCTTATTTATTATACATATAATAAATTCTTATAATAAAAGATTAATAACTTTATAAACGGTGTCCCCAAATGTGTTGTAATTTTTTGCGGACGAAGGTAGTTTTCGAGAACTGTCCACGAGATTCGAGGACATATGGTCAGCCTAATATTCACAAAAGAAATTTCCATAGAATAGAGTTTGATTAGCATTAAGATTTACAAGGCCATACAAAAATATTAAGATAAGTTAAGGGCTATAACCAGAATGTGTTAGAATTGAATGCTCGATTTTATTAAGCTTTTTTGAACGTTTTTACTAATGTTTAAGAGTGATTATAAATGAAATTACCTGTCTGTTTTTCTGTCCTTCAGTCTGTACAAAGTAATTAAAGAGGGATCGAGTACATGCAGTTGGAAAAATATTAATAAAGTATGAGAATCGTATGATTTTCTGTCCTTATTTATTATTAACTCGAGTAAAACTTAATATAATAATTTTGAATCTTTCTTAAAAATCTTCAAAGTGCAATTTTTATTAATTAAAATATACGAATCAAACCCCCCATATTATAAGACATTCTTCTTATTTAATAATGCAAATTTTAATTGAAATAGATTTTATTCAATTTGTACTTGAATCGCATTAAAACTAAATTAAATTTACATTAAATATTAAAAATTCTTGGAAATATAGCTGTTTAAAATTTATTCCAATCGATAGTTTTAAAGATAGAAAACGTAGTACTATTAGACAATCTAAATAGGATTTTTTCTTTTCTGATTGAGTGGAGGATCAAAATTGTGATGGCATGTCTCCGGACCACCTCTAGGGGGGTATCCCAGACCGTTGCCAATTGCCCATCTGCGCAGCAATAGTGCGACGTAAAACCCAACCAATTGAATAATTTTTTAATAATTTGATGTTCCTACTTAACATTTCAATCTATATTTTAAATATCTATGTAAAGTACTTCTTCTAAGACGAAAACAGTGATATTTTAATCAATGAATACAATTTTCAAATTTACTGACATCACTGTTAAGATTTTCATGGTTCTCTGCTGAAACGAAATGTAGTTTTCCTTACAAAAAATTAAGACACTTCCTATCCAGCTTTTCTGAAGAAAGCTAGAGTAAAAACAAATTAATAAACTATCATCAATTACAGAAAAAAACACTCTCTATTTGAATTTTATTATATAGAAATACAGGGTTCTTCCATAAACATTAACCTCGCCTTCAGTTACATGAATAATGATCATAGACATATAGTTTAAATTCTATAGTTGCATAGAAAAATATACAGAATTTTACTAAATATGTTAAAATTTAAAGAAAATTCAATTTCATGAATTACAAAATTTAAATTTTTATACGGCTACCATAAAAGGGGGAAAGGAGGATTCCAATATCTACAATGCACTCGATATGATAAGATGATATACGAGATTTCAGCATTGTGTTACAAAATCTTTAAAACCATACCTCTGAATTTTTATGACACAAAGTTGAACTTTTGTACATCAGCTTATTAGGATACACCAGATACATTTTACTCATTTTGGATAATTTTATGTAGGAATCAAATCAAAATGTAAACTTTGTAAGTATTAAAATTAAATCCCCTGAAATGTTCAATTGATTTTAAAAAATTATGCCGTTTTTATGCCTATTTGGAATTCATAATATATGTTTGAGGTCAAGAAATAAAAGCCTAGATCAAGCCTTCTGAAATACATTGTATATATGTGCATATCAAGTTCTAAAATAGAAAATTCTACTCAATAAATTTGTTCAAATGTATATCAATGCATTAAGAAATTGATTCAAATTTCTTCTTTTGCCTTATCATTATTCTGAATTCTAAATACTCAAGTTTTAAAATAGACGGTCCTGTTCAGTAGACAATAAGAAAAATCTATTTTATATTCTATATTCAGAATTTTCTTAAATTCTTCAGCTATAAAATATTGTGTATGCGTTTATAATATATATGCAATAATTCATCTTCAAATTAAAATTATTAAAAATATGCCAATCGTAAAAAGTAAAAAGTAAACTTAAGTTTGTCGTAAATACAAATATAATATTTAATACAATGAAAAAAAATTAATAGAGGGGAAAAAATAATAATTGAGAAAAATCACTTTAAAATAATTGTCAAGTGTACCGTTTGTAAATTAATGCTGTTAGATTTTCGTGGCCGATAATAACGTAATAATATATTTTTACGACATTCCACGTAAAAATTGGTTGCATCAAAGAGAAAGCGTTTCCTTGTATTAAAAAATAATCTAAAAATGTTTTTCTGTTTTTAACCTCTCGCGAAAATTTTTAATATAAAATATTCAAAACAAGAAAAATATCGCAAAAATTTTAGTTTTTAAATAGTTATTAAAAATATATTGTTCCTACATTATACATTGATTTAATACAAAATAACTTTTGCATTTAGTATTTAAATTAAACATATACTTGAAAGTAAAAGAAAATAATTTAGGATAATCCAATAAAAGTTTTTTTTTTTTTTTTTTTTTTTTAAGACAACTTTTTATAATTTGTGCACCATTGTTAAATATTATGAACATCCATATATTCCATGTTTTACTTCAAAAATTATTTTCTGTTTTCGCTCGAACACCTTTCCTTAGCAGATAAGGATATTAATGATTTAAAAGCTTTCAATATACGTCACTTGCGCCTAAAAACCCTCGGCACCATTTTTCATGATCATCTGACACAAAGACTGACAGTTACGTATAAAAATAGATTAATATAAAACGTTCTTAATAAATTGATAAAATCGTCTTCATAAAAAAGAATTAAAAAGAGATTTTTTTCATTTTATTTTTTTCCCTATCGTTAGAATCAAAATACTTTTTTACTATGTCATTAATTAATTTCTTGTAAAGATGGAGAAAGTATGGGTTTCGTGAAAGTTTTCGACATCCGGTTTTCAATCGAATTACACGTTTTAAGAATTCCTGAAAATGGTGTTATCAAAAAGGTCTGTATGTCTCTGTACACATAACCAAAATTTTATGGATGCTGTCGCTCACGAAAGCATGGATGAAATTCCAAAAATGTTTATAGTTGGTTGAACATTGACATAAATTCTTACTATTTAAAATTATGGTATATATCGACCAATAAGTAACGTTAGTGCACCGCAATTTCTCCCATTTAGGAAAGCAGTATATCTAAACTTATAAGATGTATGAGTACATAAAACGTAGCACGTGAAAAGTCCATTTAAAAAAACTATCCTGATTCAATTTGGGTGTATATCAGCCATCAGGTAATGCGCTGCTATGCTGCAATTATTCCCATTTATGGATTGATGATATGTCAGCTTCTTTTGCGGGCAAGCAAACAAAAGTACATATGTGAGACTATGTTAATTTAATTTGTGTTCACAATTAGATAACAGGTGGCGTTTCTGTACTACAATATTTTCTGTTTACAGAAACGCATATCTCCGCTTCTGTAATATATATGTGCACTAATTCAATACGCTTGATGTACATTATGAAAAACCTATACTGATTTAGTTTGAATGTATATCCGACATGTGATGCTGCGCTCAGTTTCTACAATTTTCCCGATGTCTATAGCTGAAACGATTGTTTAAACTGAATCAAATTCTATATGTAAAATCTTTTTTGTCAAAAGCTACGTTGGTTATATTTTTGTCATGTTAACCGACTGGTAATATTGTTACATAGAATGTTATATAGAATGTTATATAGAATGATATAGAAATTTTGTGATGGACACGTCATACTTGTTTTTGTTGTTTTGATAAAATATAAAGTCTATCGAATTTTGTTTTAAAGATTGATTAAATGTATCATTTAAAGTTTGTAAATATAAGCAAATTAAAAGTAAAATCATTTTAATATTATTTATGGAATTTTAAAATAAAATTTCTAGTTAGAGTAGTCTATTTTCAAAATGTATTTTACTTTCTTTTTCAAATATGTTAAAAGTTACTCTTGGGTAAGGTCATTTTACACTAAAATATAAAAACTAAAATTTTTCTAAATGCATTATATTTTTGTAAATAGCTTCCTTCGAGCTTTTATATTCTAGTCACGCATTTCTCAAATAAGCATAAATCATACAGTGTGTTCCAAAATTTCACATACAAACATGGAAGGAGGGTAGAGAACATCGTTAGAAATCATAATAACGTAGGAAAACACAAGCAGAAATGTTTAGGCGATGCTGTGCACCAGCTCTGGTGGTCACTGCTTGCAGCTTCCTCGTTTAAGACGCCGACGGCGTTGTTTGAACATAAATTTTTCACGAAAATCAGTTGGTGGATATGCACTTCGTGCATGGCCCAGAAATGGTTGTAAAACCACTGCGATACGATTATATCGAGAAAAATATCCAATAAGATGGCAACCAGATCACCAAATATTCATTCAGGTATTCAGGTACATCACAGAAATGAATAACTTGAACATATTGCAACAAAAATGAAAATTAGCGGGCGACAACGAACAGCACAAGCACCCTGTTGCTAGAGAGACAGTACAATGCTGTCGAACGAAATTCTGGAACCAGTGTTCGACCGCATATTACTGCCACAGAATAATCTCTATCAGTTGTCTGCCGCGTTTGGCCTCTCGAGGCTTTAGATACATATTACAAGAAAAGTTTACGTTATTGTAGCAGAATGGTCATCGATGAGGCATCGCATTACTACAACAGTTTCTTCTCCTAACTGCAGACAACCCACATTTTTCCACTTCTGTTTTATTGCCGAAACGTCAGTGGAGACTTCCCTGTGGAGACTCAAAAAGATTGTGGGTTCCGTCTGTGTGTCGGTCTGTCGCGCGATAGCGGCCGCAAAAATCACGCTATTGACTTGAAATTTGGTACACGTGTTCACGAATCACATGGAATTTGCTGTATAGTTTTGGGTATGTATTCCATTTGTAGTTCGTGTATAAGGACACTCCAAAATTTTTCTTATCATTACGGCCTATGGACAGAATTTGTATATACTGCAATAGCGGCAGCAAAAATCCGCCAATTGACTTGCAATTTGGTGCACACGTTTAGACTCTCAGTACAGAGATAGCTGTATAATTTTTTATGCCTATATTGATTGTGAATTGTGTACAGGGACATGCCAAAGTTTTTCCTTTCATTACGGTCTATGGTGTGAATATCGTTTAAACGCATTTTAACATCATTACTCTGTATCGAACAAAATGAAATTAGCGTACATTACCGAGAAGCTTAAACTCATGTTTTCTGCAGAAAATATGTGCGCTTAGCCTTCCTAATTAATTTACCGAACCTTAAAAAAGTGGTCCGATAATATCACTTAATCATCCAAATTAAGTCAAATTTCAAACAATTATTCGGGAAAAACGTAGGACAAGTTTTTACTGGTGTCTATAATGTTTATGGTTCGTTTACAAAAACATACAAAAGAATGTCGTGGTATTAGAGCCTATGGACAAATTTTTATTCAAGCGCATTTTAATGCGTTTATACTGCATTCAACATAATGGAATAAACGTACGTTTTAAAGGTGCTTAAAAGCATGTTTTTTTTCTATATATTTCTATATGTTTTATATGTATATATATATATATATATATATATATATAGAGAGAGAGAGAGAGAGAGAGACTAAATAATTTATTTACCGGACCACGCAAAAGAATTTCGATGCCATTATGTAATCATCCAAATGATGTCAAATTAGGTTGAAATATTTAATGAGTTATAATTAAATATATTATTTTTATTCGTATACATAAGAAATGTGGCTCCTTTTCAATGACACAAAAAAGAATTTTGTGCCATTACGGTCTACAGACGATATTTCTTAAAAATGTATTTTAACATAGTTACATCCCCTTAAATATATTGTAATGTTATTAGAATGTTTAAAAGTATGATTTTCTGTTGAAAATGTCGGGCATAGAATTGATAATTATTATATATGTTCACACAAAAAAATTCCGATATATTATGCAATTATTTTCATGAATTTTGGTACAAGTATCTATGAATTACAAGGGAATAATACAAACCTATCAGTTAAAATCTGTTGAATAATCAGTGATGCAGATAGAACGTTAAGGCTCCTGATCTGCATATTCAATACTTGTAAGATGAAGCTACATAAAACATTACTTTAAGGTTAAAGTGCGAGTGGGTATCGAGGCGAACTGCGTCGTCGGCGCATATTTATTATCACATTAACTCGATCATACCATTTACCTGATCGTCTATTCCAGAGGGTCTTCCAGGATTACCTGATATTATCCCTGTACATGTTTATCGTCGATTGGAGTTTCAGCATGAGTGGGCCATATTATTTTGACATGGGACCTACGTGACATTTGGATCGGATATTTATAAATTTTGAAACGAATGTGGTGATCCCGTCGTATGCCCCTCCCCCCTATTAAGATCATACGATTTATCTCTCCTTTTTCATTTCTGTAGGGTACAATGAAATTACACAACAGTGACTTCTGAAATGGATCTATTGGCACGAATCAGCATCACTTCAGCTACGATGCGTGAAATGCTAGGTATCTTCGAAAATGTTCCCCGGTCTATGTTTCGAAGGTGTCATGCATATATTTATAGCAATGGCCCTAATTTCGAATCAATCCTATGATGATTGCTAGTAATTTTGTACTATTTTGTTGCATAATAAAGATTTTCACACCACTTTCTGTTATTGTCATTCTTGTGTCTTTATCTGTATTTAGGACGTCCGGTTGTTATTTCTATCCATGCTTTTCTACGTTATTATAATTTTTCAACGTATTCTCTACCTCCCCTTCAAGTTTGTACGCGATGTTTTGAGATACCCTGTAGAAATTTTAAGTTTAATCTCTAAATTTTACCAAATCAGTCAAAAAATTCGAGAAAATGGTTTCAGTAAATATTGTAAATTTCCATTTAACTTAATTTATAAAATCATAATTTGTGATTAAGACAGTGAAAAAGAAAAAAAGATTTTTTTTCTGCAAGTTGTCTGTAAGAAAAAAAGTTATGCACACATTAAAAAAATCGCTTATTCCATTAATTTATATTAAATGAGCCACGTAAAATTCAATTTAATCTATCTGTATAATACAAGTATTAGATAGTTAATGATTCTAAGAAAATAAAGGACATTTAATATCACTTGATTAAGTTTCAGTTCCATTTTTTTTTTCCTTATTATCTCGTTAAACTTTATTACGAAAATTCTCCGTAACTTTTATTTTGAGTCAATGATGGATTTAACATTTAACATTGCGTGGTCTGCTTGATTTATATGCTAAATACCTTTTAGTTAGTATGGTGTTCTTTTGCTTTTAAATTGGTCTTCTACATGATTTATTCATACAGAATATTGAAGGGGTTTTAAAACTGATTTCTACTGTGAAATCTTCATTTTAGATATAAACAATAATATTTGCATTTTATTTTTTTATTTTTTATTTATTTTTTACTTTACTTAAATTTATATATTATACAGCTCGTTAGTTTAAAACTGCAATAATTCAAAGATTTGTGTGAATAAGATATTAAAAAATAACATATGCAGTAATTTTTGTACTTTTTCCGTAGTTTACTCAGCAATTTGTATTTTCTAAGAACATCAGGGATATAAAAATATATTTTATTTCTATCTATGGAGGAAAAAATCCCAAAAACATCATTGTAGCTTTATTTCTAAAAAGAAAACGTTTAAAGAATTGTGTAGCCTTGTATATTTTATAAGATTTTCATACGTGCTACATAATGTAAACACATAAAATATAAACCTTCAGAAAACAGAAATTTTACATTGAGCAATTTTCCTATGAAGCTCTGAAAACCACTCAATTACATTAATCGTACCTAATTCTACAACAAGGAAAGGCAAATATCCTTCCGATGGTTTCTAATTATATCCTTTAATGTATCTGATTTTTTTTTTCTTTTTTTTTTTTTTTTTTTTTTTTTTTTTTTTTTTGCTGGGGCGATGTACCAGCTATCACACCATAATCTTTAGAAATAATGTTTTTGTGAATTTTAATGATATATATTAATTTGAGTATGTTTTTCGCACTACAAAGAAACTAAAGTATGGTTTATAAAAATACTTTTCATAGAACGTAAAGCTTTAGATATCCTTTTGATTATCCCTGTATGAAAACCAATCTTCATATTTATGCTATTTTTAATAGGAAACAAGTTAATAAACTTAAATGACATATATCAGTTTTAAGTCATTCTAATAACATTTACATAAATTAGAGCGCAAAGAAACGGACGGACAAACAAACAAGCCTAAATCATAAATATTTCTTAACATTGTTGGAAGCTGTTAAGAAAATATTTTTTTTCTTTTAATGCAAAACTAAAATAAATAAATAAATAAATATTTAAAGTTTCATTAGAATCTGAATAATGATACCAATAATTATAGTACATAAAACATCAAAATCTATAAAAGCAGTACAAAGGAGTTATATCTTAACATAATCCCTTTGCATGATGTCAAATCTTATTAACTTTGTAATTCGTCATTTAAACGCATCTGTTTTCGAGTTTTAACCTTTCATGTCCGATGAATACATTAGTAAATATAGCTTATATTATACGCTTGCAGAGAAACCTAATTTAGTTGCTTTCAATATAAACTACATGATTATATGTGTTTACAATATTAGCCGAGGTCGTAATAGTTGTAATTATAGTCTTTGACACAGGATATTCAGTCACAGAAATTATAATACTCATCATTTCTAGATTCAGGAGAAAAACAAACTTTTAGTTATGAATAAATATACATTTATGTATGCAAAAAAGAGATCGGGTTTATAACAATTACATGACTTTTATGACATACGTTTACGCATTTATATAATACGTTGTTACAAATATTGTATCTAGACCCTGAAGGTAAATGATACCATGTCCATTTTTGTGAATAGAGTTAGCAACATGTCGTGCATTTTTTGATTCATTACATTAGTATACAGGGTAAGTCAAAATGAATTGGGACCCTGCGATTTTTATCTATGGGTTTATGGGTAAGACAGGCTGCATGTGCTTTTCATGCCCAAAACAATTGAACAACTCAAAGTACGCATTTATAATGCGCTTGCGTCGGTGACTGAACAAATGCTTCAGAATGAATGGCGTGAAATGGACTACCAGCTAGATGTTGTCCGTGTGACCAAGGGAAGTCACATAGAACATCTATGACGTATGTATACAAAATTTTGAAGGTCTGTCTATATTCTGTGTTAATCTTATCGATAAATTATTTTCCATTAAATAGTTATAGCCGTTTGTAATCGCTATATTCATTTTGACTTACCCTGTATTATGTCATTAATAATGTGTTAATCATTAAATGATTACAGCTAGCTGCAAAGAAGTGCATTGAAAAATGCATTTAAAGTTTAAAAAAAAAATGAAAAAAAAAAAATTGCTCTTCTGAAAAAAATTACATTTTTGTGACATGGTTTCCTTTACTTCAGGGATGCAGATAAAAATTTTTTGGAGATAATGTGGTCTGAAGGCATAAACTTCTATTTGTAACAGAACTTAGCACTTCAAATCGATATTGTCAATATTTACCATGTGCACATGGACGTTTATTAATTTAAATAAAATTTTCAACATTCTTATATTAAAGTTTATAAGATATACTCAATACATGCTTTATTTAAAATGTGCGTTTTATTTTATATAATTTTAATTTCTCGATATCTGTTCAATAATTCTTTTCTTTTTGAAGTTGAATTGCATTTGTCAATAAAATCTAAATTTTATGCTTTCATAAGTTATAAATTCTTATATATATTACCTTTTAAAAAAATATATTTTTAGCCTAAAACATAATTATGTAAAATATTATTTATAACAAATTCCAGCAAGTACCTGAACACAAACTATTTTACAAAAGCTATTAAACAAATAACGCACTCTCTGAAATCTCTTTATTAAACTAAAGCAATATTATTTTAATGAACCTAAATAATTAAAACTTTACTATCTCTTACTCTGAGTTAGTTCTCTCTTTTACTTCTTATTAATACATTCTTAATTATTTAAGAACAAAATGGAAGTTCAGTCATTACTCATTGTGCAAGTCGTTTGAATTTTTGAACACTATTTACTTTCCCAAACAATGATTAAACGTATGTGTATTTCAGTAATTAATTTTTCAATATCATAGAATAATTGCATGAATGCATAAAAACGTATTTTATAGCGGTTAATAGGATACTAGTAAAGAAAATATAATGAAAATTCAGAAATTTAATTTAACATGTTTGGCAGAAAGTATTTATATGAAAGTAATTTCTAAAAATCATTAAATAAATTTGTTTGTTTCATGATTATTTTCAAATATTTAAATATATTAATATCTTAAACTTTACAAACGTTTGAATTACAAATTACTGGGTATAAAACTCAAATGAAATATTTATTTGGATTTCAAAGAATTAAAAATTAATTTGTTTGTTCAATGTTGGAAAATATTTCCATAACCAGGGCTCGTGAAATAAGATTTATTTTAAATAAGTTTAAAATCAGACTTTTTTTTAATAAGCTTTATTTTATTTATTTTTATTAATTATTAATTTTATTTGAAAGCAGGAAGAAATTATTTTTACATGAAACAAATAACAAAATATAATCTCTATAAAGTTTTAATGAATTTTGCATTTTATTTCCTATATTTATTATTCATGTTGATATGTAATTGAAAACTCTTTATACATTTGTTTGTCATTATTTGACAATAGTTAAATGGTATGCAATTTTCTTTTAGATTTTCTGGATTTATCGTTAAAAGTGCTTAACTGTAACACAAGTCGAGAGAGTTTGAGTTTTACCCTAAGAGAGAGGTTGAGTGTGACGATATTTTAAAATGTATTACTATAGTTACTTAATATATTTACTACATTTGAGAATCTTTTTATATTAAAATTTATTTATTTATTTATTTTTTAATCTAAATTTCTTTATGGTAACGACGTAATTTATTTTAAACCACGTTTCGTAATAATTGAAAGATGTTTCAGAATTTTAAGATAAAAATAAACCGAACGTTGTAAAAGATTAAGAATTTTCCTCATTCAGTCTTAAAAATTCGTCTAAAAATAATTAGCTTTTATAATTTAATTTTTAAAAAAAATCATGAAAGTTTTTAGAAATTCTTGTTTTCTTGTAGGTAGATATTTTAATTTTTGTAGATAATGTTAATTTTCTAAAAAAAATTACAAAATTCTTATGTTGTTCTAAAAACCATTGCCTAAAGTAAAAATTTGATTTTCACCATCAGTCTATTAAAAAAAAAAAAAAAAAAAAAAAAAAAAGTCTGTTAATTAACTTGTTTTATACAAATCGGGAATTTATGTTTTCATAAGCAAAAACTTACAAAGTAAACTTATTTTCAAGCTAAGCGTTAAAGCAAAGCAGGTTATTTTATGAATATATTAATAGCTAAACTAGTTAAAAGGCAATAAAAATAACACCATTTTGTCTAAATCGAGGCGTGAGATTTTTTTTAAATGTATGTCTGGAGAATACTGGGGCGTTAAAGCCTATTGTTTGCTCGACGGATGGGATCTCTCTAGTGACCCTTTCTAAAAGTCTTAGACCATATTTATACGAGTTTCTGAGGAAAATACAGAAAACTTAGAAGAACATACCCGATGAGTGAGATCTAAGTCCGAAACCGGCTCTTCCTGTACACCAGCTTTGAGAACAGAAATTTTTGACCACAGGTGGAAAATCCTTTTATTCGTATATCCAGGGACTGATTTAAGAAGTGGGGCAAAATTATCAAGTAAGGACCCTCTTTTATCATAAAAGCCCAGAGTGAATTTCGCAGGCATATAAAATGATTTTAATTTCAGCTAACTTGAGGGCCCTCTTATGAATGGGGACTGAGTGCTTACCCTATTTGCTCCGTGAGAAATAAAGCCTTGCATATATCTTTCGTATGTTCAGCATCCTAAAAGTAAAAGTAAATTTCTACAAAAGGAATAAATCAAGTAGACTCTGCTATTAGGTGTTTAGATTTCAAACATGCAAAAAGCTGAAGAGATCCACGTGGGGGTATAAATTATAACACTTAAGTACAGGCAAATTTTACACCATGAGCTTACACGAACTTTTTCTGTAATACCATTTTCAAAACGCCATAGTTTTACAATTTATTTATATTATAGGGAATGGCAACAAAAATTAAGTTTTGATTTAGTTTAGTTCTAACGCTTGAATTTGTAGCTTGCGTGCATATTCATATTTTTAGATTTTACTTTTATTGATATTTTTTTATTTTAGTTAAGTTTTGAATAAACTTTTGGATCCACAGTGGACTTTTTAGTGGAATGGATTTATTTTTTTAGTGGTTTCAATAACTCTTATGATTTTCTTTTAAAAGGATTCGGATTTATGGTCTTTGATATGTTGGTGGCATATTGATATTCTCTTTACAAGAGAATATTGTAATATATTTTAAAAAGTATTTCGATTTCAACTATCTAGAAAATCATGAATGACTAACTATGGAACTAAGAAATAATTGTTGATAAAGGTATAACTATACGATTACTCTAGAATTAAAAACTTTCTTTTTAAAAACATGTTATGGCAATAAATTGTAGTATTGCATAATTCTAATATGAAATTAAAAAAAAAAAAAAAAAAAAAAAAAGACCCTGCGTTTAATTTAAGGTTGGAACAGTAATGTCAGAAATTTGGATTCTCCAAAAACATACTAATTATGACCATTATATCAAATGGGTTTTTCAGAATACTATAATTTAATTGGAATGTCTTTTTTTTTTTTTTAAGAAATATTCACTTTAAAAGGTTTTGAGTAGGTAATGACTTACAACTTTGGAAGGTTTAGAAATAAGTTATTTTGGAACCTTTTGGAATATTTTGCATTTCTTTTAATTATTATTTATATAAATATACATAAGATAGCTTAAAGGAATGTTAAATATTCTTGACAAAATACAATCCTTGAACTATAGATTTTAATAAAAAAAAAAAAAGTACGTGCAAAATATCTAGGCACATTTATATGATCTTATTACTCTTTCAGCATTTTAATAAATACAGTCATGATTTCATATTAATATCACAAAATAGGAGCATAAAGCGTCAATAAAATACTACAGTTTATTTAGCTAATACAAGTCCGGCGAAACCAAGTTAATATGAAGACCCTTTTCTTATTTTACGTAGATAAAATTAGAAGCTTCAGAATAATGTGATGGGATTTAGGGGACGTTATGTGGAATTACACGTCCAAAAATTGAAAATATTGTCAATAAAAGCGTAAGTGTTTATGATTTATGATACTTCTACAAAAATATAGTACAATAAAATATCTATTTACAATTCTAAAAATTAAAAAAAAAAAAAAAAAACATATTTTCCCATTTAAGCAAATTTTATGAACTGAATGAAAGTTTTCAGTGTACAAATAATAAATTGGATTAAATGAATTTTTAAACAAAAAAAAAAAAAAATCTTATTTTTAGACTGATTTTATTTGAGAAGATAGTATCTTATGATAATACACATTTTAAAGTACATAATTAAAGAAAATTTGATAAATTATTGAAATGATTTTTACAATGAGTCAGTTCGGTGAAGTCAGGTAAGTGTAAGTACGATGATATTGTAACCTCTCCTCATTACCCAGTTGATAATCTGAATTTGGATTTAATAGTTTACATGTAAACTACATAGTTTAATTGCCAATTTTAGATTATTTTTCTCGATCTGTGATTACACGTTTGGTTGAACGTGCCTTTGGTATCGTATTTCTGAATGCACGGTTCTGGAATAATATATTCGTGGGATATTAGATGCAATTTCAGCTGATAAAAATTTTAAATTATGTCAATAATTTATGAATATGGAACAGGGTAAAGTTCGAAAAAGCATGGTAAGTGTAACTTATAACTCAACTGATAATCTAAACTTGGATCTACCCTAACAGCACACTTATCCACAGTACATCTTCAGGATGACTCTAGGATGTATTTTCATCCTGAAGACATCTTAAAGATATCTTGGGGAAAAGATGTGCTGTTAGGGTAGTAGTTATCATATTTATTTATTTGAACTTAATAGTTATGATATCTGTTTGTTTGCTTCCTTATAATATTTCCTACATCGCATTATCACAGTATGGAATACATTTTACCATTATGTATAAAACAGCCGTATAAAATTTTTAAATTTATTTTAATTCTATAATTTTAATCCTCTAAATTTTTTTAGCCGTTCATTAAAATCTGTATCCCTTTTTATGCGATAATGCAATTTTTTATATATTTATAAAATCAATATTTAAGTAATTAAAGCCAAATTCAATTCCTTTTAACCAGTCTCTATTTATACATGTAAAGAAGTATAATTTGGAAAGAAATTTCGGTTTGCGTATACGTAAGATACAAAGCAAAAATAACAAAATTATTCCTGCGATGCTAAAATTTCTGTTCACTACACTGTAAAAAATATGTCCTATTTTCTGCCAGACATTTTCTGTAATTACAAAAAATACGTTCTGACACCGTAATTTTTTCGTAAATTACGCGTATTTTCTCAAATTACAGAGAATTTCTGGCAGCAAACAGGACATATTTCTTACAGTGTAGAAACTGAAAAAGTAGGATTAGAAGATTATGTTTCATTTGTTCTATCTGCTTCATTCGTTGAAAATGGACAGTTTCATGAATAATTCTACAATACATAAAGTTAATATAGCAGTGATAGTTGCTGAAAATTTTTCCAGCAAATGTATTTCATTGCAAACTGTGCAGTGTTAATAGATGAAACGTATGAGTGATTGTGTGATAAGTCAATAGTTTCGCAGGTTTGAAGATGAACAAAATAATGTTAAGTATGCAACAAAGTAGTATGCACCTTTCTTGATTCAGCGATAGACACGTGCAAAAAGTTGACTGAAAGGTCCATTAAGGTCGTCCGTTCATGACGGAATTGAACTTCCTTTACGCTTTCTTCTAATGGACCAGATGACTTTGCGAGGTGTAACGTGTTAAGACGAGGATACATCAGGACCACTTTGTAGACACAACACGTTTTATTCACACACACCATAGAAACATGCAGATCACATAAAACTAAAATTGATAGGAAATTTAAACATCATATCGGTGAGTTCTTGAAGCATTACGAAAAAATTCGACGGGTGGTCTCTTTTTCCAGCTCACCGGCTGGCACAATACACTGCTCACTTCGGCATCTTCCCGCCGACTCTCCACATTTCCCTCACACACAGTGGGTCTTCGATTATCTGCTCATGTGCAGATCGTTATGTCTATACCACAGACTGTCTATGTCACAGAGGTTATAACAAAACGTTTCGGATACCAGAAGTTCTGAACGCTTAGATACCAAAACTCCTTAATGAGAGTCATAAGAAACGCTGAATAAGTTTTGCTTCAGACTTTCATGACGAGCATGAAATTAAAGCGATTTTTAACAATACTAACACCAACTATAAGATTAGAATAGCGTACATGATTTCCGAAAACAATAGAAAGTCCACAGAGTAACCGCCAACGTTTGTATACGTTCGACAAACATTTTTACCAGAAAATATGTTGCAAAAGAGTTGCCAGTTGCCTAACATATATGATTGGCGGAATGTATAGATAGGAATATATAGTTTAACCTTAGCTTTCAGACGCATAACGTAAATCACTGCCAAAAATTAAAAAAGGTATTAAGAACAAGAGTTACAATCTTGCAGCAGAGTTTCAGTTTGGATAATGCTGAATTACAAACCGTTGAACTAAAAGGCTTTTGAAGTAGCACTATTTGGATGCATCCATCCTCCTCCTACAGCACGGATTTGGTACTAAATAATTACAGTCGCGTCAAGCATAACTGTGGTTTGCGTCGCTTCAATTCGATAATGATAGTAAAACTTTCGAATTCTCACAAAATAAATTCATAACCAGGAGACTGATATATTTCATTCATTTTATTTATTTACTTGTTTAGTTGGAATATTTTAAAATTTATCAAACATTATGACAAGTTTCTTAATGTGTGTACCTTTTATGTTGAAAGATAAATTTATGGCTTCCGAATATGTATATAATTGCTATTCGTCAGTGACTACTAAACAAGTTTTATTATTATTATTATTATTATTATTATTATTATTATTATTATTGATTATTGTTTTATTTAATTTTGATAATAGTAATAATACGTAAAAATTATTCACTGCACTAAAATATAGTTTTACTCTAAAAGTAAGAAACGGAATTTTCTACCAACTTGAATTTAAAAACAAGAAAGGTCTTCAAAAACAAAAATAAAGAAGATTAGAAAAATTCTTTATTACAGCAAATAAATATATTTTTGTAAACTTTATTTTCGAGCCTCATCCCGTAAAATGCTTGTTCTTAAATCTAACTTTTGCTGGAACATTCTGTAAAAATGTCTAGAATATTTTTTGAAAACCTTACTTATAAATAATAAACAATTTCTTCAAAATTTCTTACACGTATTTTAACTTTTCTTTTTATTTAACCTTCTTTACTTTTTTTTTATTATTTTCACATTGTACAAAAATCTCGAAATGTAAATGCGATGAAGCAAATCGCTACGTATCCCAAGAAACTTTTTTTTTCTGACTTTTAGTGATACTTTTCCCAACAGAGCTGCATACAACTTCTGTTCCGTGATTAATATATTTTCCCTATCCCATGTTCGGATGTTTCTTTCCAAGATAAATAGAGAGAAAAATTTTTGCTTTGGGAATCAACAAAAATTAGCGCAAATGTTTGAGGTGAGGGATTTTGACAAGCAAAAATATTTGAAACATAAATATAAAACTATCTGATTTAGGTAAGAATTCCATTTCTATAAAAAATTATATAACGATACCGAACAAATGCTTGTTAGCAACAAATTTTATATTTATAATATTATGTAAATAAAAACTTTTATATTTTATACAATAAATTAGAAAAGAATTTTAATTTTATATCGGTAAAATTTATGTTTAAACTCTTTTTAAAATATCAACAATTTTTACCTTCATTTTATTAGTAAAATATGAACGTAAAATTATAATGCTTAAAATAACATTTGTTTCAAACATTAAAAATTTTCGTTAAAACCCAGATATTTTTAAATAATTAATTATTTCTTATATTTAATATTTAAAATATATGTGATAATTTTTAATGTTAATAAAATCTTTTTGTAAAAAAATAGAACCGACTCCAAAAAGCAACTATTATTCAAACAACTAAAAATGGAATGAAATCGAAACCTGCACCTAAAAGAATGAAATAAATTCTTTCGTCAAACAACATAAACACTACAATTAATCATAACTTTTGAAGTCGGCGCAAAATTAGATAAAATTTGATTTTTTAACAGATTTGTTTTTAGACCGATATCTACAAACGCTGTTGCTCCGAATGATCCATCTTCATAATTACCTTTATTATTTTATCACTGTATACAACTGGTTCATTAGTAACATCTACAAAGAATAGTGAACATCCTTCGAAATTCAGTATTTATGTTTCTAAGAAGTTGCAAGAGTTTTCTTTATAAAATTGGTATAGATTTAATATTTGTCATTCTTGGTAGTCTTTGGATTTGTCGACTGAATCGTAATGCAAAAATATACACGCGAGATGTATATTTTCGTAAACATACATTGTACGAAATATTGTTGCATAATTTTGATTGATCTCTTAATATACTTTATAAAAAAAAAAAAAAAAAAAAAAAAAAAAACATGATTTTTGAAAGGAATTACATAAGTTCGACAGATAATTTGGCGATTACTTTTTTTTTTTTTTTGCCAAGGGTGAAAAATATCATGTCAACTCCGCAAACATTTGTAGTTTACGAAATCTTAATTATTTATTTGGATCAATGTAGTTTTCGGTTGTGTTTGCATATGCCAAAGGGAGAGGTATATTTTGAATAGAATTTAATTTTTGTATTGAATAAAACTATCAATTTTTATATAATTTTGCGCCGACTTCAAAAGTTGTGATTAATTGTAGTGTTAATGTTGTTTGGCGAAAGAATTTATTTCATATTTTTAGGCGCAGTTTTCGGTTTTATTTCATTTTTAGTTGTTTGAATAATAGTTGCTTTTTGGAGTTTGTTCTATTTTTTTACAAAAAGATTTTATTTTTTCCCTTTCAGTGAAAATGTATTTATATCAGAACATGAAAAGACGTTCGACGTCTTACATATCGCAACCCGCAAGAAAAGTGGTAAACTCTAAAAATGGTACTTCAAGTTTATGTCTCTGAAAGACCGATGAAATGCCCCCAATGTGCACAAAAAAGTTACATCTCCATCTCGAAAATTATCCATTCGAGAGGCAGTTGTGTCCTTTTTATTAAAGTCAATGCCTTATTTTAAAGTAATTTTGTCTCGAATACTATATTTTAAGATTGTGCCGCTTTTTTAGCCTTTATGTGATGTGAAAAACAAAATCTATTGAATCCACATACATTACATTAGAAATGTTTTAGAAATGTAAAGAAAGGATGCGCTACATTCGTAACCAAAAATCCTCTTAGGCAGGATTTTTTGTTACGAACGTATTTGTGCTGCATGTAGTATAAAAGTAACCAATATCAGTAAATATATGAAATATAAACGTTCAAAAGAGAAGCAGCTTGAAAAAAAAATCGATGGCTCTCTGTTATTCATGTGAGGCAGTGTCAGGCATAATTAAATAAAAAATAATTGAATTACAATTGAATTACAATTAAATTATAATTATTTTACTGTTAATCGATTAATAAGTAATTGATTAGAAATAAATTGAATAAATAATTCAAGTTATTGAATAAGTAATTCAATATTTTTGTAATCAATTACTTGTTAATTGATTGACAGTAAATTAATTGTAATTTAATTGTTATTCAATTTTTATTCAATTACTGTTTAATAAATTATTCCCAACACTGATGTGAGGCTATTAAATGAGGCTCCAAAGAATAAATTGCAGCATATATCTTTAATTCTTTTTAAATTAAAGCAGACATAGAAACGGTATAACGATAACCTCGACTGCAATGCACATCTGGATTCCGATTGAATTTTACAGAGCTTACGTGTCACCTGCTACACTTGGATATGCACAACGTATAGTTCAAGCTTACAGATAGAAGTTTAAACATAGAAATAAAGGTCTGTTTGCTTCCTAAGACCGTTTTGGCATATTACAGTGCAGGAATTTTCGATTCGAACACACAAATGCACGTTAAAAAGTTCTGTTTTTAACATTCATATTTATAAATTGTCATTCTGTACTAAATCGATGATGCTCTACAACTTTGTACTTTACGTTTCTTCCTCTACTTCATAATGTATTCGAAATAGAAACGTTCTTTTCTGCAATTTTCCACTGAAGGCGCTGTAAGCGGTCGCACTCGTAGCCCATTGCCACTTTATTATACTACTATTTACGATTGTAACTGCAGTCGTTCAGCATTTTAAAAAGTTAAAACGGACTTTTGTGAGCATCCTATAATTTGTTTAGATCATAATGAATTCATAATGGGATCTATTTCATGCCAAGATCTTTACAACAGATGAAAGTATTAAAATCGGAGCATCTCGTACAAAGTTATAAGCTAACAAACAATCAAACAACAACAAAAACATATAGTTTGAATTAAGAACTCCCACTTTGTTAAGTCGGTTAACCGTATGTTGAAATACATAGTATACCTGTCACCAGCTATGCTACAACGTGTGCAATATAGTTCAAGTGTGCATAGTGTAAGAAATTGCAAACAAACAAATGAATGTTTTTAGCTTTCTATTTCTAGCATCAATGTTTACAAACTGTCTTTTTGTACTAAATCGATGGTACATTTCA
Organism: Salticus scenicus; assembly: GCA_963930645.1. Taxonomy (NCBI): domain Eukaryota; kingdom Metazoa; phylum Arthropoda; class Arachnida; order Araneae; family Salticidae; genus Salticus; species Salticus scenicus. The sequence goes on along the minus strand of OZ005650.1, from coordinate 116,322,425 downwards.
ACTTTGTAATTCACTTTCTTTCTGTATTTTGAATAGTTTTCGAGATAAGAACACTAACACCCCTATTTTTCACCTGGTGGCGCTTGTAAGCAGTTTAATCTTGTATCGTATGGCCACTTTACTATATATTTTATGACTATAGCTGCAGCCGTTTAGCAGTTTAAAGAGTTTGGACTGACTTTTTTGGGCACCCTGTATTTTTTTCAGATCGTAAAAATATTACAATGGGACCTACGTCAGACCAAGACCTTTTCAACAAAACAAAAAGTATCAAAATCAGGGCATCCGTTCAGAAGAAATGAGCTATCAAACAAACAAAAAACATACGGTTTGAATTGAGAACCTCCTCCTTTTTGAAGTCGGTTAATAATAATAAAAAGAAAAAAAAAAGGTTATCGTATTTTAGAATATTTTATAAATATATTTATCGTGCTGATAAATAATTCATTGTCATTCATAGTAAATTTCTTTTCCAAAACATATTTCTCATTTTTATTCATGAATACTCTAAATTTAAACGTGATATTCTAATAATTTAAATTTTACTCATTTTATTTTCAAATTCTAAATGACTTTTTAGAAGCTTTTTATATGAAATTGATTTTGTCACTGTGTCTTCGTGTCACGCTAATAAACAAGGCGCCTCCATTTTAAAGTAAATATAAGTTTTTTAGTTTGTCGCTCCATGGTTTAGTTGGTTAGAGCGTCACGTTAATAACGCGGTGGTCGAGATTACGATCGCCGAAGGTCCGACGACGTCTTAATTTTTGCAGATAATTAGTAGAAAAGGTGCCAATATTGATAAAGGAAAATATTTCGTTGAGTACATAGTATCCCAAGAGTTTTTTTAAGATTTTTTTTTCTTTTTTTTTAGATATTATAAAACAAAAAAATAAAAAGTTTTAAGTAAAAAATACATACATAAATATTTTTAGTATTTATATATATATATTATTAAGTAGAATTGGATTTATCATCGCGTTTTCTTTCACGCTAAAAAACAAGACGCTTCCACCTTTTTTCTTTTTTAAGTAAGCAACTTCTTGTATCTCTTAATGACTCAGTGGGTTAGAGCGCCATGTTGATAACCCGAGTGTCGTATGTTGGATCCTCGCCCGGCCGAGGTGTCAATTTTTGCAAATAATTAATAGCAAAGGTGTCAATTGATGAAAGTAAATATTTCGTTGTGTACAGAGTATCCTAATAATTTTTGAAGAGTTTTTTAAACAGTTTTTTATCTAGTTATTAAAAAGCACAAAGCAAAAATTTAAGCAAAAATAAATCAAAATAAATTTTTAGAAGTTTTTTATTGAAATCAGATTTTGTCATCGCATCTTCGTGTCACGCTAATAAATACGGCACTTCTTCTTTAAAGTAAATGTAAGCAAACTTTTACATCGCCCGTTGACTCAGTCGGTTAGAGCGTCATATTGATAACGCGATGGTGGTGGATTAATACAAAAGATGTTATTTTTGTAAAAAGAAAACTTTTCATGGTCATCCTAAAATATTTTAAACAGGTGTTTTTTTTTTTTTTTTTTTTTTTTGTTTGTTTGTTTGTTTTTTTTAAGAAGATTGTTTTAGTTAATAAAAAGCACAAAATAAAAATTTAATTAAAAAATAATAATAAATAAATAAATAATAAATGCTAAAAGCTTTTTATTGTGGAGCCCCGAAAAGCATAAAATAAAATTTTATTATTCCCGAGACATGCGATAAAAAAATAACAGTTTCGACAGTGAGAAAGTTTTAAAGAAAAATATAGATATTTCAATTTGTGAGAGATATTCAAAATACTTTAAAAATCATTCAAGAACAATAGCTTTTTCGTATTTGTCGGATTTTTGTAGCATGTCCCATGACTTTCCTTGTCTTTTGGTTAGAGCGTCTTTCTGATAACGTGATGGTCGGGGTTTTGATTCTCGAAGAGCGACTTTTTTATTTCCAGATTAATCAAAGAAAAGATGTCAATTGATAAAATAAATTCTTTAGTTGCCTACATAATATCCTAAGAAATTTTTATTAGTTTTTTAAGAAGCTTTTTTTATAACTAAAAAGCACAAAGTAAAATTTGAAGTAATTTTTTTTTTTTTTTTAATTATAAGCTTTTTATTGTGAAGCCCTAAAGAGCATAAAATAAAAATTTACTGTGCAAAGACATCCTATAATTAAAGGCAGGTACCGGTAAAACAGGGAGTTCTTTGAAAAGGTCATAAGTACTATGTTGTACTTATAGTACTATGTTGTGTGTATCTAGGCGTTGGATAAAACAGGGACCATTATTCCCTTATCATTTTTTTCTTCTGTAGAAGAGCTTAAAAAAAAAAAAAACGAAAGTTTTCGGGTTTTTTTTTTTTTTTTTTTTTTTTCGGGTTTTGCTGAGTATTTTATTATCCTCAAGTTCTACAAAAAGTATTTTTTATATCGTTCATGAAGAATTAATTTTGCAATAATCTGATAAAATCCTTTTATTTCTAATCCTTTTAATTTTCGAAATACAGAATTTAAAAAATTCGAAGTATTTTCAATTTTTTGTAAGACCAAAACCTACGCCAAAAACGAAATTTTCACTCAATAGCTTTATAATTTTTCTTTATGCTTTTAGCAGGTGTAATGTATCATCGACCCCGGGGGTGCTACCCTACATGCAGACGCTTCAAAATGGTATTTTCCAGCAGGACAACGCGCGATCACGTAAGGCAATCATTAGCAGACAAGCCTTGCAACATGTCTAGTTGCTTCCTTGGACTGCAATGTCAACATATCTTTCATCCATCGAGCATGTGTGGGATATGATTGGCCGTCGCTCTGCCCCAACCTTATTCAGAGGACGAGCTATGGACGATGGTTGAGAGTATATGGGCTTCCATTAGGCAGGACGCTGTCCGCACACTAATTGAATCAGTATCTCGTAGAGTTGCTGCTTGCATCACAGCGAGAGGCGGTCCTAATTCCTACTGATCATCCTGTATTTCATCGCTATGTTAAAGTGATCCTCTTGTCAATGAAATCACTTATCAAGATATGCATTCTCTGTCTCTGTATCAATTTTCATCATATTCTACTCACTATTTCATGGTGTTGCATTTTCTGTGTTGGACAGTGTATATTTTATTTTTGGAATATTTCATTAGATCCTCAATATCAAGACCATAATTCCTGAATTAAAGAACAAATCCTCAACTGAAAAGCAAATGAAAAATTAAGGAGCTTCCATATATTTTTTTTATTTTATGACTTCAAAACTCCACATATTGAAGAATAGCGAAGACATAGAAAATTAATTCATTCTAAATCATTCTAAATTCATAACAGAATAATTTCAATCCAACTATAAATAGTGAAAACAGTTGGGTAATGAGAACGGAAAATTTCGAGAGAGAATGATTTTTCATTTTTTTTTTTTTCGAACGTAAAAGGTCTGCGTACTTACGTGAACTTCTTGATTGAAATTTAACGATCATGATTCTTTTGATTCCGTCGTTTAAAATCCTTTATAATAACGAGATTGTATGTTTGTTAGTTTCAAAAGAATATGAAGTTTTATATTGTTAGCACAAATACATAATTTTGTAAAAATTATTTTGCATGGTTCACAATTACAATGGTAAGAAAATTTCTAAAATTAAGACGGTGTCTTTACAAGTAGATATACAGAAATGGCTATTTCAATTATTTTGCATGGTACACAATTACAATGGTATGAAAATCTCTAAAATGAAGACATTGTCATTACATGTTGATACACAGAAATAGATATCACAGCTATAAAATTCGAAAAGAAAAATACTTTTTACTAGTTTAGAAAACGTATACATTTTTTGCCCCCAACAGCGGACAGGAGCTTATACTCTCAATATTGGTAGACGGTAAGTACTCGGTTTAAAACCAGAGAATGACCGTTGTTCCAAAAACTTGCGTAGTCTATTGGGCTTAACATAAACATGCCAACATCAACGCCATAAGTTTATCATTCTAAAGGAATGTTGTTGAGAATAATAAGAATGTAAGCTCCGAAAACCTGTTCGTTGCTATGAATTTTTACTATTTTTCTGTTATTTATAATGTAATTAATATGTTACTTTTTAAATTTAGTCATAAGATTTAAAATTATGAGCACAACATTAAAAATACATATTGTATAAAAATAGCACTATAAGAGTATAAATCGTGTTCAAGGAAAATTTTATAGGAAAAAAATAAAAATAAAAAGGATCTGGTGTGTCCCTCACACGACTTTCTCTTACCCTGAAATTTAATACTATAAATACAGATTGGAGATTAAGGGGTAAGATAATGCGTACTGTTATGCAAACCTATGTTAAAACAATTCAAATTGGGTTTCGGAGCAGATTTATTTGACAAGTAATTATGTGTGAGGGGGGCGGAAAACAAACACATTAACTTCAAAATACAACATTTGGATCTTCTGAAATTATTTGTTTTTAATTTATTCTAACAGGCACAGACAAAGCTCAAACGTTAAAAACTTGACTTCAGTATTCAGGAAGCCTCAAAAGATCTAAATATATATATAAAAAAAATCGATGAATATTTAGATTAAAAAAATACATTGTTTACCATATGGCTATGAGGAATCAATTTCAATTCCTGAGCAGCTTTCCTGGACATGGTAAAATATTGCAGTAAAACACTTCCACTAACAATAAAAGAGAATGTTATGGCTTAAATATTGGCAGCGGTGTATATCTTCTGCAAGTTATGTACTCATCACGTGGAGGACATAAATATAATCCTATATTAATAACACACAGCACAACTTGAAGTAAACTTCCATCAATTTTCAAGTATTCTCGTACTATAATCTAGTTCTTTTGTGTAGCCCTGTAAATAAACAGTGAATGATTTCTATTCATATTCTACAGGAAACATGTTTCTACGTATATAAAAAATATATATTCGTTCCATATGATTTAGTGCAGTCTATGGATGTTAAACTCTACTTACCTGCAATTTCCCCCATAGACGTAATGTATTTGAATTCTCTTGGGTGTCCCTGTACACGAACTATTCTCTTGATCTCAACGAAAAGTTTATAGTAGCATCCCTATATCATACACATTTAGCATACCAAGTTTGAACTTTCTGCTATAATTTGTTTTTGAGATATGCTGATTACAGACACACACACAGAGAGAGAGAGAGGCCAACATCTAAAAACATGATTTTTGGATACAGGGCACCTCAAAACATGTAAATAAAACAAAAATTCAATTTTGAAAATTTGACCCAAAAACAATACTTTCATTACCTCATGGATAAGAGAAAGTAAAAATCATTAAATAAAAATTTTATAAATTTGAAAACTAGATATCCGGATCAATTATTATAGGAAAAAGTAAAACTGAATTTTCACTAAGTAATATACTTTCATCAATTTTTAAAGGTTAAATTTCAGAAAAAAAAAATATCTTCGGGTTTTTATTTTTATATTTATTTATTTATTTTAAAACCCCAGTTGAGAAAAGTGTAATAGATATTATATCTAGGCTACTTTTATAAAAAATGCAAATATAAAAATGAATTAAATTAGTGTTATAATATAAATAGCAACCTATAAATCAGTCTATTCGTTTGGAAGAGACAACAACAACAAAACAAAGTACGCAAACAAATGCACTTATAACACCCTTCTTTTTTTATCGAGGATTAAATGCCATATTTGAAGATTTGATTTGCTAAGAGGCATATGAATGTTAATCGGAGACTTGAGGCAAATTAGCCAAAACTATAAAAGTTTCAACGTTGAAAGTATGTACTTTTAAAATTATAAGCAGAAAGGCATAGTACAGTTAAGGAAACATTGAAGATACTTCATTACATTAAATACTCTTCTAACTGTATAGAAGATTTAATATTGACTATAACATCATCACTGATGACGTTATTCTCTATTTTAACGAATATGCAGTATACTGTTTTGAATAGTTGGTTTGTTGGTTGGATTTTACGTATAACTAGTGCTGTGCTATGGAGAAACTATGCTATTTTAGAAGCATGTAGTATGCCACGTTTTATGTGCAGAATCATTAAAAAAAAAAAAAAAAAAAAATTAATTTTTTCTAAAAGTTAGAACTTTATCATATTTCAAATTATAATTTTTAAATTAACATGTAACTTAATAATTTTAATATTTCTAATGAATTGTAAAAGGAAAAATTGCGTATTAATTAAATATCTTCATATCAAATTCTTGAAACATAAACGGAAAAATAATTGAAAATTCTCTGAAAAATATTATTTTACTATTTGTATAAACTCTTTCAGTTCCTAAATTATGGACGAAATATAATAAACGATAAATATTCCTTATGTATAAGTTTTGAATAAACATGGAAAATAACATGATCTCAAAAGATTTAAATATAAATTATATTGATTAAAGGTAATCTTAGAGGATAACTATATTCACATGAAATTTCCCACCTTTGGGATCAACATTTTCGTCTGACTGGGCACCAACTAAAATCGATCTCCGATTATTTAACGCATCGCTGAAGGTATTTGAAATAAAAGGATGGATACATAACAAGCTTTTATTTTTTAATCCACCGATGATGAACACTTTTGAATCATAGCAAAATAGTTGAAAATAAAGAAATTATTTATTTCACCAGAGCACTCTATAAAGTGGTATTTACGAAAGCTCCAAAATTTAGTTTAATTTAACTTTATTAAGAGCTTTGCTCATGGATATCACTACAATATTAGTTTAAAAAATAAATTTTAAAAATTCAATTTTTTTTTTATGTCAAACATTCCAACAAAAACTACTGCGGTGATTGAAAAAGATTTATTGAATCCTTATAAAAAAAAAAAAAAAAAAAACTTTTCAGTCAGTTTTTGACAATCTTTCTCACTATGTCCTTTTGTATAAAATTAATTAAAAAGGGGAGGAAAAAATATCTACTTATTAAAATCTAACACATTATGTGATAAACTCGTTTTGCAACTGTTACATTTGAAAAGAAATAGGGAAGAACCGTGTAATATGGATCATCCTATAATACGGACCATGAGGAAATTTATATGCTCAACACTAGATGGTGGTTGTCTTTAATGAATATTATTGTTATCCAAAGCAAGAAGTGACATGTACATGCGTACCTGTATTTGGACGATCATGAAATTGAGTTTTCAGTTTATATGATCATTGGTGTAAGAAGTATGTTAAAATTAAAGTATTACTTTCTACTGTTAGGTAATTGTAATATAATTTTCGCGTTAATAGTAGCAAATGTACTTATTTTCTGAACAATCTAGATATGTGTTTCAAGGGCGCCAATTTGTATAGCGATATACGATTGAAAACAATATTGCTCTGTTTATGCGTGTAATATAAACAACGCGCTGTTGTGTAATATGGACCAGTGGTCCATGCTAAAAAGAGGGAGATTTTGTTAATGCTCGGCGTACATATGTCGAACACTCAAAATCTTGAGGCTATAGAATAGGCCAGAGAAGCAGGGATAATCAAGCTATCACTTCCTTCGCATACTACCCATTGAATATAACCTTTGGACCTCCCTTTTTTCTTTCGTCCATTTCTACTATTCCCAAGAGATGTACAAGTGTATGAGAGAACGTGCTGGACAGTTCGTTTCACAATTCCAAGTACGTCAACTGTTCGGGAAGGACCGCTATGAACCTTTTGGTCCATATTACATGAAAGAATGTGTAATATGGACCACCGATACATAAATAAAATATTTTTTTCTACTATTATTAATACTTCCTAGAGTGCTTTACCAAGCTTGAACCATGCAACTATACAATTGTAATGAGCAACCAACACTTTTTTTTTTTTTAATAATTTTAGTTTTATGAGCATTCTTGCTTAGGGATCCATATTACACGGATCTCCCCTTTTCTTATTGCTTTGAAGGAATGATTTAAGATAAATTGGTATACGGCGTATAGTCATGCAGAATAAGTGTAGATATCCTTGGTCTACTCAACATGGCTGTGAATATAACAGCGTACTATCTGGAGGACAGATGTAAAAGGAGATGTATGTACAGGAAATCAGGAAATCAAACTCGTATTTGGCAGAATCTGTATGGCTCTTGTTGTAGCGCTGCCGTAGAGGCAGCCATCTTGAATAGACAACTGCGAACTTTATTTACTCTGCATGCTAATACGTCATATGACAACTCCAGTTATATAAATCTTTCAACTGTATTATAGTAACGGCACTACCTCATAAGCTACATTGAGTCTTCTAAATCATTAGCTAGGATTGTGCATAGATTAGACAGGACAGATAAGACATGGAAGCACAAAATCGAATCAAAAAGCATTTCCAAGCAAGATACAAGGGGCGTCAAAGAAAAACTAACAATTTCAGCATGTTGTGTTTGTATGTACTACAGTGTACAATAACATTTTTAATCGAAATATTGACAATTTTTGATTTTGCAAGTAGTAATAGGTTAATAATAAAATAATCCTTCTTTTTCGCTTTTTAAAATTCATTGTATTGATAAAACATATTTAAAAGATTCAGAGCTATTTTTTCTTAAGAAATCAAATTTATTTTTATAATGTCTAACAATATTATAACAAGTGCATGACAAGCGTTCAAACACACGCAACAATGTTACAAATGGTGAATTTTAATTTAATGTAAGCTTTCATTATCCTAATTTCCTGCTTTAAGATGGCTAAAGTTGAAAATCAGTTATTATTATTAGTAGTAGTAATAGTAGTACTAGCTGCTTTTCATTATCATCCCAAAAAAATTAATTTAAAAGATATAAACCGTATATTCTCATCATTACGTATATACATTTGTTTGCTTTTATACAGATACAAACCTCTTAGTTATATAATTTCAGAGTAAAAAATATATATATATATATATTTATTCCAAGCTCTTAAAACAAGATAATTTATAACACACCTAAAATTCATAAAGAAAAAACAACACTTAAAGAGAAACTCCGGTAAAAATTTCTTTGGTTCTACGCCAGAAAAATTGATTAATTAATTAGACTAATTGCAAAATTACGACTAATTAATCTTTTACAGAATACACCTTAACTTTTTTTAACAATTTATATGCAATTTCCAAGCAAATAACTATGCTAGTATATACTTAAAGGTCTTTTTCAGCTTACTTAAAATTCTGATAAGCAAAATCTGTTATTCGCTTCACATGTTACAGTTAATGAAGAATTGCGGATTTACTTAAGGTAACGGTTTTACATTATTTATAGTTAGCAGAATGCAAACATTTCATTCCACTTTAGTGAATGTCTATTTATCTTCATATTTTATTATTATTATTATTATTATTATTATTATTATTATTATTATATGAATATTTGATATATAAAATAGTAATTTATAGAATATGCAATTTATAGAATTTAAATACGAAAAAGAATTGCGTTTAATTTCTAAATATAAAACTGGAAAAATCAAAATTAACATTTTTATAACAGTATGAGAAATCGCTCTTTCTGCAGTTTACTTTTTTATGCACCAGCTGTTCTAGTTGTAGATGTAATTTGATTTCAAATTGTTTTTTACTAAATTGCTATGATTTCAATTTAAAAAGACACATGATCTAGAGTTTGAATTTATTCTATTGGAATGGATATAAGTGTATTCAAGGAACTGAATTAAACAAAAAAAAAAAAAAAAAAAATTAAGCGCAAAGTTTTCTGTCCACTTTCCCTAATGTACTTCAGTGAGCATCATTTAATACTGTTCCACTTATCTGTTTAAAATTAAACATTTCTTTGTTCAATTCATCAGCAAAGGTAAACTATCAAATTCAAGTATTAGCCTGGTAAATAAGTTTAATTTAAAAAAACGTTTATATTTTTTTCTTAATTAGCTATTCGCTTCCGTTATTTCTGTTTATTACTACTTTAAATACTTTCATGAAATAAAGTGGTTTTGCTCCTTTTATTTTAAATTAAAATAACATATATTTTACCTCTCTGATATGTGTTAAACTTTATTAATAATTTCTAGTGAAATATATGTTTATCAAAATTACTAAATATTGATTTATAAGTGTCAAACTTTTTCTTTTTTAAGTTTAAAATGAAATGTCTTATGTTCATTTTTTTAAACTTTATTTAGCCCTACCAGTGACAAAAGGTTCTGCTTTCAAAGCTGATAGACGGGTGGTACCGGTTTGAACCCAGGTCGCGATCGCTGAGCTAGACACTCGAAGTTTCCATGATTTTCTCTGAAACTCGCGTAAATATATGTGAAAATATTCTCCTTATGAAAGCACCCCTACAAAGGGAATTTTACCCAGGATTAGGGCCCACGCATAGATAGTCAACCTTAATCCCAACACTAACATCTGAAGTTATTTGTTTATGAATATCACACCAATGTTTGAAAATATAATTGAAATTTCTAGCTTGTATACAAATTATAAGTTTATTTATTTCAAGCAATTGTTTATGAACATTACTTAACGAAAGTAAAATTTCACGCTTGCAAACTTAATCTCGATGTATTTTACTAATTTTTATTCTAAACAGGTTCCTTTAAATAAATTAATCCCATGTTACTCAAAAAGACAAAAATCTAATTTATCGATTTTGATATAATTAAACACTAAAATGTAAAAAAAAAAAAAAAAAAAAAAAAAAATCATTTCAACGCATATTACATCTATTTAACAAAAAATTATCTCTGAGTTGTAACTATTGTGTCATATTCGTTTCTATTTCAATATACTAGACTTATCTTAATTATCAGACTTCAATCTCGCTTGTACGTGTATTACTTTTCTTTACTGCATATGATACAGGAAGTATTTTGTTATTATTATTATTATTATTACTATTATTGGTCAAATTTTTGAAACTGGGTTTTTGCTACATTTGGATTTTTTGATATACTTTGAATCCAACAATCAGAATTTTGATGGTTATTTTGTTTATCTGTATATGGTGTGTATGTTTCTTTCTGTCGGTGTTTGTATCTGTTATCAGCATAAAACAAGAGCAAATATTAGTAGGAGGTCCAATTTCGGATGTTTTAAATCTCTATTATATAGGGACAATACTTGAAAATTTTCACTGAAATCTGACAAATGTTTCTTGTTTAGACAAATGTTTCTGTTCACAGAAAACTACTCAAATACATTGCATCTATGAACAAAATTGATGGTAAATACAGTTAATCATCTTTAAACTGAATTAAACAAGATGAAATTTACATATATTTTTATACGCACAAAAGAAAAAAAAAAGTTTCACACAGAATGTGATATGAAAGATATTTAAACTTTGTTTACAGGGCCACATAAAAGTTCTCTGTATTAATGCTATATTTTAAAAATTCTCGAAGTGCATTTAATTTGTGACATGAACTTTTTTCAGTGCTAAATTTAACTGTACTGTTTGGTGAATACATAAATTACAGATAATATACAGGACAACTCAAAATTTGTTGAATGAGTTTGAAAGAGTCGTGTGACCTCAATTTTCTGAATAATTCAAATTTTTATTTATTTATTTATTTTTAGTTTAATAACAGCCTTACTTTTTCTTTTCTTTTTTTGTTTTTATGTGTCCAAAATATTCAAATATAGAGTTGAGAAAATTGATATCTGCCTCACACTAAAATGTATTTTAAATAAAATTTCATCTAAAACCATTTCGAACTGTTATTTAAAAATATTTTGTAAGGATTCAATTTCAGATCTGTTATTTTCAACATCAATAATATATCTATAGTAGTAAAAAATAACAGATAGTTGCATTAGTTCCACACCCAATTATTTTTATTTGTAACACATGAAGTGGTTTGTAATAGTATTTACAGTTTAATTTGTCAATAAACACCAATACAGATAGGGCACACAGAAACCATTATTAATGGGATATGCACCTATATGTATATCTGTAGGAATCCTTTACAAATTTCATTTATAGAATATGCTAAAACTTCAAATGCTCTTCATAAAAAATATATGTCTTTTGAAAAGAAAAGATATATAAAGGATATAAAGCAGACAATATATGTGTCTAAATAAATAGATGAATTTGCGTTACATATATAAACATGAGTGCGTGCAATATGTATAATATAAACAAGTGTATGCCCAATATATGAAATTAAATTTTTGTATCAAATCTTGTTGAGCATGCTGTCAATCTTTATTTTCAACTTGGATTAAAACTTCAAGTAAATTTTTAGTAACATCTCAATATTTCTTCAACTGTAATTTTTGTATGCCATTATTTATTACAGCCGCCAATTTTTGGTGCGTGCGCATTGAACTACTTCATTAATCCATACTCAACGTCTATGTAATATCACTGTAAAAAAAACTGTTAAAAGTACAGGAGTAATCTAGCAGCTAGGGTGCCAGTATTTTTCCGTCAAATATACTGGACAAAACTGTACTTTTAACAAAAATCCTGTTTGATTTACGGGATTCCTTGTAAAATATATGTCAGTGATACAATTTTACGGTTTTAAACTGCATATTTGACGGAGAAATACCGGCACCCTAGCTGCCAAATTTTTCCTATACTTTTAACAGGTTTTTTTTTTTTTTTTTTTTTTTTTTTTCAGTGATCAATTTAATAGCATTAACTTTATTCTGAAAACTGTGCAACCATGCATGTTCTAATTACTGATGGATAAATTATGATCCGCCGAATGTTAAAATGGTTAACGCTCTAGCCTTCAATTCCCACACTCAAAAAAAAAAGTTTCATCGAAGCAACAAAAATTTCTATTTCAGTATGTTCCAATAAAAATTTTGGTTAGATTAACAAAATAATTTTGTTTCATTTCCAGCCAAAATATTTTGTTTTTTCTTACAAAATATTGTTTTACTTACAAATATGCAAAAATTAATGTAAAATTAAACAAGATATTGTGTTAATATAAGCCAATACAAAGACATTTTGTTGAAATTTTGTAAATTTGTCAACAATATAACTTTTGTTGTGAAAGAAATTGTTTTCGCTTTTCTTATTTTTGATGAAAATTTGTTTTATACAACAAAATAATCTCAAGAAAAGACATCGTGTTCTTTTAACCAAATTCTTTCTTTGGGTGCAGCTGCAGAATTGAAATCCGGGTTCAGATTTGAATGATCCTAATTTTTATTATTTTTGTTGTTATTATTATTATCATCATCATTATCAAATTTTACAACTATTCTATTAAGAAAAAAAATATTTATATCAAAGTATAACGATATATATAAATATTAGTTTATCAGATTATAAAAGTAACCTCAATGGTATTAATTTTGTTCTATTTTAATTCTATATTTGAATACAGAGTTTTATAAACCAGGACGTGCACTTTAAACATAATTTTGTGAAGGTAAAAAACATTTAACCTACATAAAAGGCAAAAAATTAAATAAATAAATAAATAAAATGAACAAATAAATAAAGGATACTTTTAATCCATTCTTTTCACTTTCAAAATTCAAAACGATTTCAAACTTTCCTTCGATATCTCTAATTATATTTTAAATTTCGAAAGACAATGTTATCTCTGTCTTAATGGTTAAAGTTTTAAACTAATAAATCATACTAGTTTTTAAAAATTGTTGAGGCACTACTTTAAGGGAGGTAATTTACTTTCCTTCCTTTTTACTGCTTCCTGATTTGCTCTGTAATCTATTTCAATCAGCCTGGAAATAGTTCTGTATAATTGGAAAACGTTTCTCAAGGAGAGAACTTCAAATGAAAAGGCAGTTTTCTATTTTAATACAAACTTTAAACAACTTCAGAAAACTAGGAAATATGGATTGGAAATTGAGTTTAGTTGATTTCCATTCAATTATTGTAAATCAAGTATGTTGTGGTCATCATAAAACATTCTTGATATTTTGTATAGCAGCGTCACCTACTGGTTAGTAATCACAAGAATTTAAGCAATATAACTTCTCACAAGAAAGGTTTCATACATACTATTTGATGCAATGTTAACAAATAGATGATGAAATATAGCAATATGAAAAATTACAGAATGTGAATATTAGAAGAAAAGAAGTGGGACGATATACACCCAAATTAAGTCAATATTTTATCTATTTATTTGTTTATTTATTTTATAATGTAAATCTAACATACTAAATGTGGTGAATTTATATGCAATAAAAACTGAGATATTGTCTACATATAAACGGATCAGATTAATTACATCAGCGCCATTTGTCGACCAATATGCATGTAAATTTAATCAAGATAATTTTTTATAATATCCTCTCTCACATATAAAGTTCTGTGAAATAATGCAGTGTAGAAGTTCATATATAATCTCCGTAAAAGAGAGATATTTCACCAAGCAGGCCACCTGCATCACGATAGGCAGCAAAAGTTGATTATCACTAATTTACATCAGGATGACACCGAACATAATATTTTATGAAATTCTGAGCTTTAGTTTTTGATCTAGTGCTGCCATAAAATTTTTGTTACGCACAGATAATAACCATTCCCAAAATTGCCAAAACGTATTAAAGATCTCTTAAAACGTATAAAATTCTCAAAAATTTAAAGTAGAAAATCTTTATAAATCCAACACTTTCCTCTATTAAATGTAAAAGAACGTAATAGCAGTTAAGAACTCCTTGCTAATAAACTATTCATTATTTGTTAAATTCTTTGACAAATTATTAAAAAATATCATATAATTTGCTTATTACATTTTCAGTGTTAGCTTTCAAAAAACAGTTTCACATTTTATTTACAGTTCCGCAATTTAATTCGCATTCAAAACAAATTTTTTATTGATTTTTTTTTTTTTTTTTTCATTATTTAAAATATATTTAAAAAATTAATATTTTTAATTATATGCTTATAAATATTTCATCCTTATAGTTTTTATAATATTTCATAATCTCTCCATTTCTTCTTTCTTATAATTTTCATATCGCGAAATTTGGTCCTTTTTTTAATATTCTCAATTCATTTTCTTCTAATTAATAAAACTTATCTGCATTAACTGGAAATATTAATCGATCACTCGTATTTTTACTTTATTTATTTATTTTTATTAATTTCTTTTATATTCGATAAAAGAAAGTATTGACTTGTAAAAACTTTCAGCTTACGGTTGATGATGAATTACAGGTTTTCAGAAGCACAGACTACGATTTGAACATTTAAAAAAAAAAGACTGTGAATGTGTGTGACAAACTTAAAAAACTTTGCGGTAAGTGTCTCTCAGGAATTACTGCACAGAATGTTATATAAATTTATGTCTCTATGGCATAAATTGGTGCCTAACATATTTTTGAGGAAAATGCCCAATATGTGTCGTTGCCTCCCTTCTCCCCAATTTTCTAAATTTTTAATATGGCAGTATAAGACAAAATTTCGTACAAATCTTCACAATGAGAATTATTTTTAACTAACCAATATGAAACTATAAATAATTACTTTAAAATTTTGTATATGTTGCAGCATCGACTTCTATTCTTAGGGGAAAGAACCCCGCCCCCCGCGGGGAGTAAATTTTTCGAAAGAAATCATCAATACCATTAAAATGAGGGGATGAACCATAGATCTGAAATAATTTAAAATTAAGTTAGCGATTTTTGTCTTTCTTTTTAATAAAAAGAGAAAATAAAATACTTTAAAAAAAATGCATTTTTTAAGATGTCGTCTATAGAGCAAAAAATCGACTTTCTTTGGACATTTAATGTTACAGTTTTCTATGATGAAAATTCTCTGCATTTATCACAAAAAATTATTTTAATAAATAATTATTTTAATAAATAATTCGTACTATGTAAATTTGTGTAGGAAAATATAGAAGAAAGTTTTGTGATGGACCTACCGCACGAGTTTTATTCATTTACTTATTAATTTATTTACCACTTAATAATTGTAAAAATTCGTGTTCAATTCCTTACTGCATATCTAAATATAGGGTGTGCATTATTTTTTACGGTCCTAAAAAATGAAAGATTATTAATTTCAGATCTTCAGAAATATTCTGGAGTGCCGTGTACAATACTTCATCTTGTTCTATAGTACTATACATATATTTATTACAGTTTGAGGTGTAATGTGTAAGGTACTGTATACGGTATTGTTTGTGAAAGTTTCTAGAGTAATTTAAAAAAAAGGAACATAATTTTAAAAACAGTTTTAGAGTAAATACATTTATTTTAGTTTATGTACATTTATTTTAGTTGACATACATTTATTTAGATTGCATGATGGCATAAATTTATTGCGTTGACATACATCTATTTTAGTTGACAATATTCTTTTTTTTTTTTTTTAGTTCTTTCCCTCTGAAAGGGCTGCCGCTCTCTCAACCCCATAGTTGATTAATGTAACGAAATATGTAAAATATTTAAGACTTTTATTTTATTTTATTTTATTTTATTTTATTTATTTATTTATTTTATGTATTTATTTATTTATTTTTCTTTTTTTTTTTTTTTTTTTTTTTTTTTAAAGATTATTAATAGAAAATTCTTGTATTTCATTTCCTTAACTATTTTGCCTTGTATATAAATATTAAGACGCATTTGAATAATTTTAAATAAATTTTATAAAAGAATGAAGTTTATAAGACTTTTAATGAATTTAAATGAATTATCTTAACATTAACAGTTATTATTATTTTTTTTTCAGCACTTTTTATTTTCTTGATATTAGAAAAGCTTCACTATTTATTCACATTAATCAAAATTTTAAAAGAAATATTTACAAACCAATTTTCACTTAATGATGTACATAATTTCATTGATTTCTAGATTCATTTAGATCTAGAAAAAAGATTTAGAAAAAAATTTCCTTTTAGCGCTTCGCCAAATTATCAATTATTCGTAATTTTTATTGTAAATATGCAGTAAAAAGTGTGAAAATATGTTCATTTGAGGTAAATTTAAAGTTCCTTTGTGCATTGAAATATAAATAAGCAAAATATGATGCTTTTTATGAAAATTTTTAACAAATTCGGTTTCACATTTCGAGGTACGATGTCGCTCGAACTCGAAAACTGGTGTGAGTTCATATTCAGAAATTTATATATTCAAAAACTTTTTTTTAGCTCCATTTTGAAGAAAATAATAGATAGTATTATTAAATAGATATAAATTGGAGTTTGATTAGTATCTTCTTTTTAATTAACAGTTTGTGTGTGTGTGTGTGTTTTGTAAATATACAGTAAACCACTTTCATAATGTGTTTAGTTTAAGTAAATTGCATGTTTCTTTTGTGCACTTACATGTATAAATACGCATAATAAGGTGATTTTATAAAGATCGAAATAAATAAATGCATTGTCAAAGGTTTTTACACAGACACAGTCACATACAAAATAATCTTAATTTTGTAGAAAATGGCTGATAGTAGCATTAAAAGGGATTAAAACTCATTTAGAATGATGAATGTCAATTGTTTGGGATATTTTTTATTAATTAATTTAAAAAAATTCATGATTTTATTATTATTACAAGGCTAATTTTTGGGTTGTTTAAGCATTTTTAATATAGTTAACTAAATTTTTGCTAATAACTATTAATGTTTTTGTAACATTCTTTCCCTTCTTGTTATGAATGTAAATAAAATCAGATTTTTTAAGATTTTTTTTAAACTATTAAATCTAGTCTAAAAATATATAAATAGCATAAAATAAAAAAAGTTAAATTTGAAAAATATAACTTAATTAACGGCTTTTTTAAAGTTTTGATTAATTGATAAATTTTAATTAACATTACAATTATTTTATCTTTAATTGTATAAACAGATCTGAATTATTCGTCTGCTCTTTTTTTTTTTTTTTTTTTTTTTTTTTCATAATAAAAAATTTCAAAAAAAGAAAAATTTCATGGCAACTAAATTTTATTTTATTCTGAATTATCATGCACCGTTTTGAAATAGATATTTTAACTGATATATAAATGGATAGAATGTTAAATAAAAAATGAACTAATTAAAATTTTTATTTTATTATTTATTTATTTCTATTTGTTGTAATTATTTACCATGTATGCTAAAAATTAGATTTTCTCTATATTTTACTAAAACTTCTTAAAAATAACTTAAAAAGTTTAATCTGCAGAATATCTTAAGTTATTTGGCTCACTTTTTAAGTCTATATATTTTTTAAAATATCTTAAGATTATATTCTTTATATTTTCTTCAGAAATCAATAGGAAGAAAATCTACAGAATATGTAGGCTTAAGAAGTAAGCCAAATAACTTAAGATGTTCTGTAGGTTTTTTTTTTTTTTTTTTTTTTTTTTAAAGATTATTTTTAGTGGGGAATTTTAGCAGTTCAAAAGACTATTATACATCAAACAATCATTCAAATAAATCCTTACGCAGAATTCCAAATCTTCCACTTTTCAGTAACACCTTAGAATAAATTTTAAAAAAGTTAATTTTTTTATGTACGAGTATATACTTCAGTGAGGTTCAGCAAAATGTATCATTACATTTCATGCGAAATAGTTTTCAACCTAAAAAGCTCATTTTAAATAATACAAGATTTTGAAAAAATTCCTGTAATATTACTGATAATATCTGGTATCAAAGTTAACAAACTGACAGAAATCGTCTATAACTAAACAATACAAAAAAAATGTTCGTAGATAGTAAAACATTACGCTACTTTTTACAAAAGTATGTGATAGCACCTATTATGACAGTACATTCTGCTGTTAAATAGAATAATTTACAGCTGAATTACCTGTAAAAGAGACTCCTTTTACAGATATTTATGCCACAAATTACTTCAACAACATAATGTACTGGCACCCATCTTTGCCAGCACATTCTGCTTTAAAAATAGGTAATTTTTTACAGTGCACACAACAGACATTTCCTGTAACGAAAAACTCGAATTAAATTAAATTCTCCAGTTGTATACTGAGAAAAAAAAATATATCGCCTTTATCTAGAATGAATAAATGGTCATTTTCTAAATCCTTAAACTAGAAATATAGATTTCCGAGCTACGCGCATAAGGCACGCCAATAAACTGAATACACGAAATGGTCGAGAATTTCTAATCTACATATTTTTAGATGGTGAAACAATATTCTGAATATTCTGAATCTTGTATTACGAGAAATTCTCGCTTAATTGTCTAAAATTGGGTCATAAACAAAGATTATAGCTGCTGAAACCCGCCTCTTGTATTTACATTTATTTGGAGATATTTTCAAATAGGTTTGTCCTCGATAGTATAGGCAAACGCTCAAGAATTCTAATAGAGGTCTCTAGAATTCGCTTTCGAAGGGGACTAGAAAACATTTTATAAGAAATTTATAAGAATGACATGGAAATATTTTTTCTAGAGCCACAATTTAGATTCTAGCTGTCGGTTATCGAACATTTTCGCAGTGTATTGGCGTGCCTTATAGCTCGGAAATCTATATTTCTAGTTTAGGGATTTAGAAAAGAACCACCTATTCGTTCTAGATGAAAGCGATATATTTTTTTTCTCAGTGTACCTGTATGGATCGAACCAGAGTCCACCGTCTTGCAGGCGACAATGTCAAATCATAACTACAGAACTACATTTTATATTGTGACTTAGCCCTTCTTTTTTTTTTTTTTTTTTTCAATATTTTATTTTTAATTCAGAGATTTAAAAAAAAAAAAAAAAATGTGACCGCAAATTTTATCAAACTTTGAAGTATTTTTTAATATTATTTTAAAATCAATAAATATGTACAAAAGTAAATCATTTCTGAAATTTTAAGTAAGTTTCAAGTGATATATACTCAAGCTAGCATTTTTTTTTCTTTTTTTTACAGTGCATGCACTGTAAAATAGAATGCCGTCTATATATTGATCTTCCTTGAAGGGGGTAGTTCCTTTGCTTTGATGTGTCCTTGCAGAAGTATAAATTTTTACCTCATATCGATAAACAACGATATACAATATGCAATGAAAACAGACAGCGACAGCATCATTATTCATAAAATTCATGTTCTATTAATATTTCAAGATATTTTCTGCTGCTTTGATACCACGCTTTTCGTATGCTAAATAGAAAAAAGATGTATCCACCAGATCAATAATTACAAATTTCATGGGTGTAGCAAAAAAAATGTCTTTTGACATATTGATATGTTATTTTATGCTTATTTTCTGTAGTTTTAGAAAACAGATATTTTCGCTAGGATAGATACTTTTGCTTTTTTTTTTTTTTTTTTTTTTAGCAGAAATTTTTACAGTGTGTAAGGAAAGTGTACTTCCACGACAATTCGCAATTGTTGCATTGTGGTTTCCAAAATTACTGAAAACAGAAAAAATAATTAAATAATGTTGCATACTGTGTGCTAATCACATTTCAAAAGACAATTTGGTGAGCTTTGCGCTGAACTTTGAAAACTCCACTATTTTAGAATTAATTGAATTTAATTACTTAAAAAATTCTTAGACTAATTTAATTAGTTTTGATGTATTACAAAATGGGATAAAATCATTTGAATTTAAAGAGGTTATTTTCTGAAATAATTTTGACTTAAAGGTTTTTATAAACTAATTCAACTTAAATTACCGTAACCTATTTCTATAATCTGAAATCATTAAGCACGGCAAATGCATTCAATCATATAAGAGTCTTTCGTTACTATTGTTTACATGGCTGTATTTTTTTTTAATTATATATATTCAATTATTTAAACTAATCAATTATTTAAACTAATCAATTATTTACACATTTTTCAAACGTTATAAATATTATTTCTGAGTATCTTCTTGTTTTTTGTATATTAATGTAAAAATTAAGACTGTGTTTCTCAGTTTACCGGTTCTAATTAACACATTTACTGTCACACACATATGGATGCCATATAAAGAATACAGTTCCCGCCGCTTATTAAAATCACATTCGTCCTGAGCCAAAGTGATTTTATTGAGCGGCTGATTTTTATATCCGGCGAACGTTCCAGCACCCAATGAAAAGTTATTACTTCCCTGAATTTGAAAAGATATTTCAAAAGGTAACGAATAACGGAATTAATAAACAATGTTAATTAATTTTGATAAATAAGTAATTATTCCTCCTATATAATAGTAAATTAAACGTAGTAATTAAATAGTAATTAAATAGTAATTAAATTATAATAATAGTAATAGTAATAGTAATTAAATTACTTAGTATCCTAAGTAAATTAAACGCATTCAAAATTTCTGTGCGATTTCCTTCGAAGAAAATCATCATTATTTTACCAAAAGATCATTACTTTTTTTCTAATATATATATATATATATAAATTTAAAATCTCCTAATTTATAGCTATTTCAAAATAAGAACTAGAAATTGTATTTTAATAATGAAAAATTAAAAAATATATATCATTTGCAAATCAAATCAAATTTGCAACATATTGCTGCGCTTTGAAGAATACGTTCCTTGAAATACTTAAAGAGAGTATATGGGGCATGTTTAATTTGTAACTATGCTGCAAGTGTAAAATTTTCGACAAAGAGCGACAACAGGTACTTTAATTTATTTTTTTTATTAAAAAAAAAAAATCACAATGTAAATAAAAATATTTTTTAGTGTGCATAAATGATAATTTTGGCTGCTGAGGCCTTTTTGAGTTTATTAACCGGCGATGCGGATTTTATTAAGCGGCGGATTCACCAATAGTTTGTATTGGTTTGATTTCGGTCCTGGTAATTTGATCAGATTAAGCGACTGATTTTATTAACCAGTGATTTTATTAAGTGGCGGTTACTGTATATACAAAAACAAAGGTAATTTACCGACTTTTCAGATAAAAAGTATTAAACTAATGAAATATGTAGCAGAAGTTGCAGCTCGTGAATTACTTTTTCAGGGCTGCCAACCTAATCCAGAAGATTGCTCGTACCGCCCCTTTTTCCACACCACTTAATTTTTAGAGTAATTCTCTTTAAATTTATTTACGATTAATTAAGAAGAAAAAAGATTCTAAAAAAAGATTGGTGTGGAAAAATGGGCGGTACTAGCAATCCCTCCGGACTAAGTTGGCAGCTCTTCTTTTGATGATGCTACTCTAATTGTCTAGAAAAAGTACATAGTTCGGTGTTTTTATTAATCTTATTGGCAGATTCGCTTAGTTTGAGAAACACTGTAAGTACGTGACATTTCAACAGTCTATCAGATGAAAAAGGTTTCCATACTTTTAGACTGCAACATTCTAAAAACGTCACTCATGAGGTGCTACTGAGCAGAAGAGATTTTTTAAAGATACAAAAATAAAAAAATAAAACCTTGAAAATAAAACAAATCTCTCTGAATCCTTTTAAAAGTCTAACCAACTAAATCTTTTGTTTAAAACTTTTCGGTTATTAAGCATGCCCCTCTCCGTTCAAAAATACGTACATACATAAATATATCAATAACATAACTGCTTGACAAATACTGATTTCGCTAATAGAAAAATTTTATCTGATAATTTTGTGACAGTGTATTAATAGAACAGAAGGCGTCACTTATTTCATAGAAACAATATTTTATCATGTTTTTATAAACTTCGATTCTTGTTTATTTGTTTGTTTGTCCGGTACAAATCTTGCAATCGATTTTTAACTAACTTCCCTACTAGCTAAACACTTGAAACTTTCAGAATAGCTCAGAACCCGATGACAACATAATACTTCGAAGCCCGATTTTCGATTTTTGATTAGTTTTCATTTAATTAATTAAAACATGAAAATTTTAACCTACTAATAGCGTTAAAAATAGCCATTAAAATATTAGCTATAATTTAATTGTTGCCAAAAGAAACTTACGAGTTCATTTTCTTTCGACAAAAAAGAAAAAAATACATTTAATTAAACGGGAACGTTAAAAAATTATAAAAAATTAAATTATGCATCTTACAAAAATTGACGTCATTATCCCTTTAAAAATTTTATACGCATTGATAAAGTGCTAATGTAGTTCTATAGCTATGATTCAACAGAAAATTTAAAAACATGGAATATAAAAAGGTTTTTATCTTATAATTATTTTAACTACAGGCCTTAACTTACCATAACCTTTTCTGGCCTCGCTACATGAACATGTGAATGTTCTTTTTGTAAACATGTGATTACAGTAAAATTCACAGAGGATGATTCCATAATCTAGTAGATTTTGTACTTAGTAAGGACAGCGTTATTAAATATATTTCTTTAAATTGTAATTTAAATCCATTTAAAAAATGTAGTTGGTATAATGCTTTTTATTGCTTTCAGTGTTTCTTCATACATCATGAATAGGTTTAACACCGGTACACTTGAATTTTCAAAAACAAAAAAATATACATCGAAAATTATTATATTAAATTTATATTATATTTATTGTGTAGTGTGTTACATTAATTTCAAAGTTAAAAAATATTTTTAGAATGTACGTATTTATTAAGTTTTTGTATTATTTTAATTTAATAAACAAATAAATAATCTATAAAAAGAAAGAGAATAAATTTCTAACTAAATCGGTAAAAAAAGAAATAAATGCAAAATTGAAATATTTTTGCTTCCATTACCCTACTACTGTAGTTAATGGGAGTATTGTATTCGGTCCAAAAATTCGATACCGAGTTTTCACCTGATTTACACGTTTTAAGGCCTCCTGGGTCCAAAAAAGTAGTTTTTGGCAATTGGTCAGTGTGTGTATATGTGTGTGTGTGTATGTGTGGAATCTTCTGGCTATAATACCTCCGAAGCTATTAAAGATTGAACTACGAAACATCACAGCTGATACAGGTCTGGTGTACTGATGGATTTTCCAAATTTTGGAGAAAATTGGAAAACCAGAAATGGGTCATCGGAAACCGGAAATGAGACAGGAAGTCCGTATCTCAGAAACGGCTCTAACGATTTTCTTCAAAGTTGCTATATAAACACTGTATTAGATGCCCTTTCGAATGTAGTTGGTTAGTTCAGGAAATCTGATACGCGTCCTGTATAAATAGCTCAATTTCAGGTCTCGCAAGTGCGTTCCTTTAAAAACGGCTGTACGGATTTTTTTTTCAAACTCGCCATATTAACTCTCTTTTAAATATCCTTTCATATGTTATTATTGTTTTCCAGTCAATAATTGAGAATACCAAGTTTTGGTAAAAGTTGATGTCTCAAAAACGGATCTAGCGATTTTCTTGGAAATTGATTCATTAATCCATTTTAGATACAGTCTGTAACAAAAATGTCCGAACACTAGCAAAAATTCCTATGTAAAAAAAGTGCACTTAATACGGTTTTGTTAAATAAATCCTTATCGAATCATGTTCTTACACTGACAAAGAACAAGATTCGACAAAGATTTATTTAACAAAACCGCATGAAATGTACTTTTTTTACGTAGGAATTTTTGCTAGTGTTCTGACACTTTTGTTACCGACTGTACCCTTTCTCATAACTCGCTATATAAACTCTGTTTTATATGTCTTTATACGTATATCAAATTTCTATTGCTGGAAAATTCCAAAAAATGCATATAATGAGTGTAATATTGGTCGTGTAATAAGTCGTGTGGTTGTTTCACACCAGATTTTTTTATTGATAAAATTCAAATTATAAAAATATTGAATTTATTTATTGCATTTTTGTATATTTTAATTTAATAAACAGTTTATATTATAAAAGAGAAGTCTTTAATAAAATCAATAAATATTTTATTGATTTTTATAGGCTCCGTTATTACAGGTTTTAAAATTAGTTATTAATTTAAAGTATATGCTTTTCTGAATTTCAATATGAAGATGGTTAATTTTTAATTAATGCTAAAAAAATTTTAATTAATGAAGTAATAGTTTTCTTTGTGTTTGGTTTATTAACCTCTAACTAAATATAGAAGGCGTAGCAAAATATCCAAGCAGTTATATTTAATCAAGTTGATCAATGATCTTTGTATTTTGTGAAGTTATTATTAACCAATAGGGAGCAATTTTCTTGATAAACTAGCAGAGTTATTACATTGTCTCATGTAATTTTACGTGTACTTACCGCCTTAAGATAATGCTATTTAATTTGTAGAGATTTATTTTATTATTACGAAATATTAGTTTTTATTAATCTATTAGTGTAATTGTCAATTAATTTTAATCAAAATCTACGCAATTAAAATTTGTGTAATTAAAGTTTATGTTATACTTAACTAAACTATAAAGTTACAAATAAATGCTATTGCTTTTTCGGGTAAATCGTGTTTGAAAGTAGCTTTTTAAATAATTTAATGAAGCCGGCAATTAAAGTGGAAAATTGGTGATGGGATAATTGTTTAAT
Organism: Salticus scenicus; assembly: GCA_963930645.1. Classification (NCBI taxonomy): domain Eukaryota; kingdom Metazoa; phylum Arthropoda; class Arachnida; order Araneae; family Salticidae; genus Salticus; species Salticus scenicus. The sequence continues at coordinate 116,297,220 of OZ005650.1, read as the reverse complement.
TTATACTATAATTATGGGAAAATTAGATAATCGTGAAAACTTTCAATCTTGGCTTTTTGACTATTTTACACGTTTTCAGGTGTGAGGAATACGAAAATATCAAAATAGATATTGTGTTCGTCTGTAGGGTGTCTGTTAGTTTTTTAGTGTATTAGTTTGTTAGCATGTTAGTGTGTTACTATGTTAGTTTGTTAGTCTGTGTACATGATATCTCACAAACAAATGATCGCAGAGAGGTCGGATTAGTTTTAAAATATTATTTATGACACTGGCAAGAATCCTATTCATTTGCAACATTCTAATTTAAAAAACTTTAGAAGTTATTCGAAATTTACGATTTTCTTAACGTGGGAGAATAGGGCAAAATTTCACTTAAACGTGCATGAAAAGAAAAAATCTACCGTAAAGATGTAAGAACAGCTTTTAAATATCAGTTTTGATGCCGGGACGAACATCATTAACTATGAGCATGCAACTATAAAAATTTCGCAGGTTACTCGTAATTTACGAATTTTTTAACATGGTAAAATAAGGCAAAATTCCGCATAAACTTCGATTTTGAGAGATATTTTCATCGTAAAGTCATCAGACCACTCTTACAATATCATATAACATACTGGCATAAACATCCTGGACTATAAATTTTCCAATTTAAAATTTCGCAAGATATTTTCGAAATTTACGATTCACTTAACATGGCAGAATATGGCAAAATTTCGCATAAACGTCCATTTTTAGGAGTATTTTCATCGTAAAGATGCAAGACCACTTTTAAAATATCACTTAAGAGACTGGCATGAACATCCTCGACTATGAATTTTGTAATTTAAAAATTTCATAAGTTATTCGAAATTTACGAGTTACTTAACATGGCAGAATAGTGCAAACTTTCGTATGAATGTCCGTTTTGAGGGATATTTGCATCATATATATATCAGACCATTTTTAAAATGGCATTCCTGATACTTGTTTGAACATCATTGACTACAAATATCTAATTTGAAAATATCGTAAGTTATTCAAAATTTAAGATTTTATGAACATAGCAAAAATGGACGATATTCCATATAAATTTGCATTTTGGGGATTGTTGCATTGGAAATAGTGTGTAATTGCATGAAAACTAAACTACGAATCTGACTCCACTAAAATAAATTAATAGATTAGAATAAGGTAAATACATCTAATTGAACGGTGGGTAGCCTGTTAGGTAGAGATTTCCTTCTATCACTGAGTCGAGCGAATGGTCAAATTCATTTCTCCTAGCGTGAATATAATATGTCCCGTACTAGAAATTTATTAAAACATACACATGATGGGGAATTGAGCAGAGTCCACCTATACCAATTAGTTTTTATATATTATAAGTTTAGTTTTGTAATTAAACACAAAAAGAATAAAAATAAAATCCATTACGTAAATCACTGTTAAGTATATGTTAGCATAATAATACATGCACAAGGTTATTATAATGATGATACATCTCGTAATTAAAAAGTTACTTAGAATGCAAGTTATAAATTTGCTTATATTTTTCATAGATTATTTTTTAAATATACAATTTTTCACTACTTAAAAATAAATAAATAAATAAATAAATAAATAAATCTAATAATGCTGTTATAGTAATTGAAATATATATGCCAAAAAAAGTTATCTGTTTTTTATTATTATCATTACTATTTAATCTTTCTTATGATGCTATTCCACATCAAATTTCTAAAAAAAAAGATTTATTACAAATACATCCATCTGAAATAAAATACTTTTACTGCTTCAATACAATTTTCGAAGAAATAGAAGACTCTTGTAAATGTCAGTCAGCTACTGAAATCGAAAATAAACTTGATAAAAAACTCTTATGCAGTACGATCAATTTCAAGTCTAAGGTAGTAAAAGGGGAAAAATCAAATCTTACATGTCTAGTGAAAATATTTATCATTATTAAAAAGTGTGTTTAATGTTTATTAGGTTGATTATAAAATGAAAATGAAAATTTTGTCTTCACGATAACTCCCGAAATAATACTCTAAATTGAGCCAAATTTAGACAAATTTTAGTGTAAATATACCCATAAGGGTCTCAAGCAAGTTTGTTAATGAACTTTATCTACCATTTTTAATAAAGGGGCGAATATCTTAATTAAGCTGGGCCACTTGAAATCAGGCTACCACTTAAAAATTTAACATCACGATAACTTCAGAATAAATACTCCAAATCCAATCAAATTTAGACAGTGAACTTATGAATATCTTGAATAAGTTTGTTAACTAAGATGCTCCACCATTTGGTTTTCAAGTTGAGATCACTTGAAAATTTCAAATTCACAGTGTAAAAAACGTATTTCGAATTTCTCCGAATTTTAATGCGTACATAGATCATCTAAGAGTTTCGACTAAGTATATTAATGAATTTTATCCGCCTTTTTTAACAAAGTGGCGTATATCTTAAACTTAGCAATGCCACTTGAAAGCAGGCTGCCACTTGAAAATTTATAATCCCGATAACTTCCGAAATAATACTTCAAATCGAACTAAATTTGAATTTATCTTATAAATATTTGAATGAGTTTGTTAACCAAGTTGCTCCGCCATTTTGTTTTCAAGTGAAAGTCACTTGAAAAATTCAAATTCGCATTGTAAAAAGCATTTTTAAGATTGGATTTGTATGAATTTTGATGTATACATAGACCATATAAGGGTCTCCTCCAAGCTCATTAACGAACTTTATCCGCAAATTTTAATAAAGTGCGGATGTTATAAACTAAGTAGGACAACTTAAAATCAGGCTACCACTTGAAAATTTATAATCATGATAACTTTTTAAATTGTGGTTCAATTCGAACGAAAGTTGGCCAATCATATGAATATCTTGGAAGAGTTCACTGGGCAACTTGTTCCGACATTTTATTTCCAAGAGGCGGTCACTTGAAAATTTGTCATTATAACTTTTGTAATACTAAATCAATTTGTATCAAATTTGAGTCGTGGATTTATCATTCAAATATCTCAGATAAGTTCACTGGGCATCTTCACTCCGCTTTTATGTTTCCAAGTGGTGACCACTTGAAATCACGGTGCCACATGAAAATTCCTTATGATTATTTTTGAAATACAGAATTAATTTGAACCAAAGTTGGACAGGGAACTTTTCATACAAATATCTTGAATGAACTTTCTGGGCAAAGTTGTTTCGCCATTTTGTTTCCAAGTTGCAGCCACTTAGACTGCCACTTGAAAATTTGCCAAAACAATAACTTTTGAAACACTACATTGATTCGAACCAAAGTTGGACAGTGAACCTATGCTTCAAATATCTTGGATGAGTTTGCTGGGCAACTTGCTCCATTATATTGTTTCCAAGTGGCGGACACTTGAATATTTATTATCATGGTAACTTTTGAAATAATCAATTCAAACCAAAGTTGAAAAATGGATTTATCATTCAAACAACTATGATTTCGGTGGGCAAGTTTGTTTCCAAGTTGCGTCGACTTGAACGCTGCCACTTGAGACCTTGTTATCGCGATAACTTTTGAAGCACTGAATTTATTCAAAACAAAGTTGGACAGTGGACTTATCTTACAAATATCTTGGATTAGTTCACTGAGTAAATTGCTCTGCCATTGTGATCCAAGTGGTAGCTACTAAATTTGTGCACACGATAAATTTTGAAATTCTGAATTAATTCGAACTAAATTTGTAGACTTATCTCACAAACGCATTTGATATATTTGTTTGCCAACTTGACCTGTCATCTTGTTTCCAAGTGCTGGCCACTTGAAAATTTCAAATTCACATAAAAAAGTATTTATGAATCGATTTGTTTAAAACTCCACATGTACATAGCCCACATCAATATTTCTACCACGTCCATTAATAATTTGTAGCCATCATTTTGTTTCAAAAGGGCAACTACTTAATAAGAAAAAAAAACCTTCCAAATGAGCCGGAAGGAATTGTTTTTATTACTTGCCGAACATACATAAGTTAGGAAAGTATTATAATTATGCCAAAAATCTGACTTTGAGATTTTGATGTTTCAATACGTTTTGACGCCCCCTGAGCCTGAGTTCATTTTTGCTATTTTTACGATGATATATGTATGCAGTGTGTGTGCGTATGTGTGAGTTTATGTGTGGTGAGTGAACCCGATAATGTCTAAACACTTTGTTCAAATGAGCAGAAAATAGTATGTATGTTATAAGTCACCATAGCACAAATCCTATTGATTTTGGTGAATCTAACACTTATAGTTTTTTTACTGGGACACAAAGAAAAATTCATTTTCATTTTGACCTATGGGACCAAATTTTTAAAAGTGCGATAGTGTCTAAACACCTTATTCAGTTGAACAAAAAAATTATACACAGATTATAGGTCATAGTTGCATGAACTGTATAGATTTTGGTGAATCTAGGTCATATAGTTTGTTTAGAGGGACACAAAAAAAAAATTCTTTATCATTATGTCCTATGGGCCCGAATTCTTTAAAGAATGATAGTGTCTAAACGCCTTATACGATTGAGCTGAAAGTTTATACACATGTTATAATTCATCTCTCTGCGAACTGCATAGATTCTGATAAATCTAGAAAGTATAGTTTTTTTTTTTTTTTTTTTTTTTTTTTTTTTACAGGAACACAATAAAAAATTCTTTATCATTATGCCCTAAAGGCTCAAACTTGTTAAAGTGTGATAGCGTCTAAACTCCATATCCGAATCCGATTAAGCTGGAGATGTGTATACATATTATAAATCACCGTCACACCAACTGTATGAGTTTTGGAAAATCTAGCACATGTAGTTTTTTTTTTTTTTTTTTTTTTTTTTCAGGAACACAATGAAAAATTCTTTATCATTATGCCCTAAGGGCTCAAACTCGTTAAAGTGCGATAGCGTCTAAATTCCAAATCCGATTAAGCTTGAAATTTATATACATATTATAAATTACCGTCACACCTCCTGTATGAATTTTGGAGAATCTAGCACTTATAGTTTTTTTTTTTTTTTTTTTTTTTTTTTTACAGGTACACAAAAAATTATACTTTATTATTGTGGCTTATGAGCTCAAATTATTTAAAATGCGATAGCGTCTAAACACCTCATCCGATTAAGCTGAAAATGTATGTACATATTATAAGTCACCGTCGTACAAACTGTGCAGGTTTTGGTGAGTCTAGAACTTACAGATTTTTACATGGACACAACGAAAATTCTTTATTATTTTGATCTATGGGCTACAATTATATGAAGTGCAATAGAATTAATTTAAAACCCATACTCCACAGAGAAAAATAATCTCATTGTCTTTAATTTTTGAAAAAGTCATTATTACAAAGAAAGTTAAACAATATATTAAAAATCTGTAAAGTATTTCTTTTTTTTTTTTTTTTTTAACTGAGGGCGTAACATTTACGATTTTCTTAACATTTTCACTTCCATTATCTTTGGCTCTAAGAGTACTTTAGAAGAATTTTAGGAGATTTTAATATAATATTAAATTTATATACACCAGATAACAAAATAAAATATTGGCCGAAGCATTTACGTTTCTTTTAACCCCTATAACCCCATCAGGAGTACCATTATCATTACAGAAGCTTTAGGAACATATGAGAAGGCTTTTAAGAGGTTTTAAAAGTATAATAAATCCACTAACATTAGAACACATAAAATAAGAGGGCTCACCAGTGGCCTAGCGGTTCTGCGCTCAAAACTAGTAGATAAGAAATGCCGAGTTCAATCCCAGGTCGCGCTTATCGAACTAGCTGTTCGGAGTTTTACGTGTTTTTTTCTGAAACTTGCATAAATATGGGCTAGGACCCTTTTAAAAGATCGTCACCGAGGGCATTCAACCTATAGGCCTAGGATTGTAGAGTAATCAATTGGTCTTAAACACTACACTGAACAACCAATCATAAAATAAGATTGTTGGTGTAACATTTACGATTCTTTTAACACCTGATTTATTTCCTGTGATTGCCATTTATCTAGTCTGTTTTAAACAAAACTTAACATATTTATCTCATAGCTGCCAAATTTTCACGATTTTCGAAACGATTTTACACAAGAATTTTATGATAGTGGGCGTCGAAATCTTAAATCTCCGAAAAGTAATATAAGAATTTCTCTAAAAATATTGTGGTGATTATCCTTATTTTAAATTTGTAAAAATTGGCAGTTATGATATGTTTTAGCAGCATAGTATGTACAGCATTTTCTTTACAAAAATAAACTGTACGACACGTACAATTCATTTGAAGGGACATACCTTAAAATCCGGGTATATGTAATGTATAAATTTTACGTGTTTAAAAGGTTTGAAGAAGTGTTTTCAACTATTTTTCATTATCTTGAACTTGTAAAAGTAATAATTGTTTGTTATGTTATGTTGTTTTCCTTCTACATTTTGTCTGATAATGATCTTGCTTCATGTGTGATTAGTTTTAATTTATCTAATCTTTGAAAAAAAAAAAAATAATAAAAACTATATATATTGGCTAAAAATAGTACTCTAATGAAAATATTTATAGTAAAGAAGACATTTGTTTCGTAGTCACCATGATAGGTCTCTAACAACAATCTGCTCTTCTGTAGTATTTTTTTACACTGATGCATATTAATATATTTTTATTTATATTATTGCACTAGTCCTAAAATTTTACATTTATAAGATGCAATAAGGCAGTCTTTTACATTGCATTTCCATTAAAAAAAAAAAAAAAAAAAAGGTGGCAAACTTTAATGCTTCATTTTGAAAGAGAGAAAAAAAAAAGAGATGCATTTTAATTATTTATTTTCTGGACATAGTTAGTAGTTTAAAAAATATTTCTATCTTATATAGTTGCATAATTATAACAAAAACCAATATTTAATATTTGCTCAAAAAAAAAAAAAAAAAAAAAAAAAATCTTACTTACTTTTTGGTAGACTATATTTCTTCTCCATTTTTGTTCTGAAAAGGAAATTTAATTACAGGAAACTGTTAATTTATAGAACTTTAGTTTTTAAAACTTAATATATAGTTAATTTTGCCCTTTGACGGTACACATTTGATTAGCACAAATACATAAAAATATTAATCACATCCCTTTGCGCGGTTATTGAATTTCTTAGATGATTACGATACTGTTCTTCACTGTATTCCAAAATAACGAATATCAGCTCACTTCATTTCATTTTTTTACTTTTTCGTAATTACCGATGCCACTTTATCATAATTTTAACAGTTTGAAAATATTCCTAAACCTAGGTATATATAATAAGTGCGTGAATTCTTTCTTGTTTTATACTTCCAATCAAATTTTATAAAATTATGTGCACTTTTCAAGTTGAACTTAAAATGACAGTTTTTCAATTAAATTTAAATTATTTTAAGTTTTATTATTATTATTATTATTATTATTTATTTATTTAAACATGGAATATTTTGATCTAAAAATTGTTTCGAAAAGTTGTGTATTTAACACAGTTAAAGGAAAAGGGAAAAATATCCCTTCATTGCACAAACATCCTATACTAAAGTATTCTGGAAAAAAATAATATTAACTTAATAAGATATTCAAAGATAATGAGGAAATTAAATATAAATACATCAAATAATTAAAACGGAAAATTACACCATAAATGTTTAACCAAGTCAGTTTTTCTTTTGCATTAATTGGAAACGTCAATAATGTTTCTGTTAGCCATCATATTCTTATAATTACCTGTCATCTTTTATCAACAGGTAAGAATGTCACAGCGCATTTCATTAAAAAATAAAATTTGTTGATTTTATCTCCCAACGCATTTTTTTTTTCTTTGTTTCATCAAGATGAATGTAAGATTAAAATGAAAATGAAAAAGTAGTAATTTTTTAAAAAACTAAAACTCAAAGCTTTATTTATTTATTTGTTTATTTATTATCAATTCATAAATTGTTCAGCATTACGAATGTATGTAGATAGATAGATGGCTGTTATTAAAGCTAAATTGTTTAACAAAATCGTTCTTGTGTATTTTTTAGATTTCTCTTTTTCTTCTACATGGATCTTCATAATAAGAATAACTTTAGTTTCACGACGATCAGCGTTACGGTATGAAGAACTCGGTCTGAGATTTTCACATGCAACTATATCAATGTATTGATATAAAGAAAATACAATTTTATAAATGGTGTGTAACGAATAAAATCCTTTTCAAAAAGGTTTGGATTTGGGGAGGATGATTTACGGTTTTTTTTGCATGTTAAAACTCATTAGACTGAAATGAACGTGTAACTATACTAACATCCTAGTCTGAACCATAACTCGAACCTGGCACCCACATCTGGAAAATTTGAGAAAATGATAATTTAACAATAAAATGACGTTATAGCAGCAAAAATGTATAAAGAAAAATAACATTTTATCTATGGGCTTCAAAGCAAACAAAAGAAAAAGAATAAAAGAAAAAATATATGTAAAAGAAAAAATATATATGTTGTAATGTAAACATTTCGTTTTTATAGTCGTTTTAAAATTTTTAAAAATATAATATCCAATAACAAAACTTTTTTCATATTTTTCCCATTAATTGTATTCATAAATCCGTCAGCAAATTAATACTTTCCCTTCTTCTTTTACTTCTTTTATATTTAATGGGAACAATTCGTTAAACAATGAATGAGAGTAACCTCCAACCGTACATAATCAGTTATTTTGCTCAATTATATAGTTTATAATTCAAACCGATTATATAGATATACTAGCAGGCTTTGCTCGCTTCGTTGGGCACTATTTTGAGTTGTCAAAATCCCATATCATTAATAATAATCTAAGTTAAAATCCCCGCTGTGTTCGGAGGAGGAGTTTCTTTCCGCTCGCAGCGTGGGGAGTTTGGGTCCCCACTGCCTTCAGCAGCAACTTACCCACTTCTTACTTCCCCTTCCCCAGCGGGTAAGTTCGAAGTTTTGCGAAATCCCGCAGATCCCAAACATTTTCCAAGACAAATTTAGCGCTAAAAGTAGGGGGGGTCTTAATTTTTTTCCTTCGTAACACCCCCGCACCCCCCCCCCCCCCGAAAAAAAAAAAAAATCGAAAACCACACACACAAAAAAAAAAGAAAGAAAAAAAAAAAAAAAAAAGGAAAATGTGTTTTTGAAAATATCTTAAAGAAGATACATGGCTGTTTTCAATATCTTTGTACCCTTTTTAGTAGAGCTTTACTCAAAAATCTGAAATTGCTGAAATTTTTCAACGAAAAACGATTTTTCCGCTCCCTTCTGTAACAATCAAGAATTCCAAAATCGTACATAATGTTTTATTTATACTCAAGTCTAGTCTCTTCATGTGCAATTTCTTCACCTTAAAGTAATTTGGGGCCAAGTTATACTTAAAAACTTGTTCTGCTTCCTGCCCCCCAGGGGGAAAAGGGGAGAAATTTCAATAAATCACGTTACCTTAGGGGTCGGATACATATTGTTACAAAATTGTGAATAATTGTGTTTATTTTTGTGTAAATTCTTTCAAAGAGGCATAGTTAGTTGATAAAATGCTAATTTTGTACATTTCTAGTCGTTTTAGCATTAAAATAGCCAATTTTTTTCTTAAAAACGCTTTAAAAAGCTCCAATAAGGCAGTTAATGGATTTGGCGCCAAATTTGGCGACTTTTTCCTTCCTTGGCGATTTTTTTGGCGACCTTGGCGAGAAAATCCTTATTAGGGATATACCAAATATGGAAGCTGTAAGTTGATTGGTTGACCACTTTCTAGCGTTTTCTCGAAAAGTCTGGGTTCAATGGAACAGTATATAAGGAGCGCTTTCTCGCCAAGGCGAGTCAGTTCAGGTCAGTTCAGTTCTCAGCCAGCTTCCGCTAATGCTTGCATTGCTTTGGGCCTCTTTGAAAGAGACTTGCTTTATGTGTTATTGCTATACAGTTTATACTGTGGATTTGCTATTGACAGCTGTTGTTTAAGCTGTGTGTGATTACAGGTTGAATTGAAGCTGATACTTGGTTTATAGACCCGTATTTTCTGGGACTTTCTGTGAATAAATTATTGAATTTTTGGTTAATTTCGTCTTTCATTCTCGGACAACTCACGAACCCCCAAGTACGCAACAATATAAACAATCCAAGCACCAAACTTTGTCACCGCAGCTCTCATAAATTTCCCAGGACAAATCTAGCACTAAAGGGGTTTCTCGAATTCGCCCTTCGTAACACATACCCCCTCCCCCTCAAAATAAAAAAAAAAAAAAAAAAAAAAAAAAAAAAATGGCAGATCTCAAAAAATCAAAAATTTGTTTTGGAAATGTCCTAAAGAAGACGCATAGCTGTTTTCAACATCTTTGCTCCATTTTTGGTGGAGTTTTACTCAGAAATCCGGAATTTGCAAAATTTTCTGCCGAAAATCGATTTCTCCCCTCCCTCTCCCTAAAAATGAAAATTTCCTAAATAGCAGATAATGTTTTATTTGTACTCATACGTAGTCTCCTCGTGTGCGAATCTTAAATGTGAAGTAATTTGGAGCAGAGTTATGCTGACAAATATGTTTTGCCTTCTGTCTCCCCCAAGGGGTAAAGAGGGTAATTTCGATAAATTCCGTTACTTTAGGTGTCGGATACATATAAACAATCCAAGCACCAAAATTCATTAGCACGGCTCCCATGGATTTCTCAGGACGAAATTATCGCTAAAAGGGATGTCCAGATTTTGCCGCCTCGTAACCCCCCCCCCCAAAAAAAAAAAAAAAAAAAAAATCACAAATCACAAAAATTAATTAGTATGTTGTGGCCACCACGAGACTTTCTTCTATATACATATTCAATCAGTAACAATATTAAAAAAAAAAAAAAAAAATACGATTTTTTTCTAAGTTTTTTTTTTTTTTTTATTAAAAGTAATACATATCAATTTTTTTTTTTTTTTTTTGTTAAAAGTAAAAAAAATCGATAACTTTGTTTTAAATTATCACAGATTTATAGGTCAACCATTCGTTTTAAAGGTATTGACGAGATCTTTCGAAAGATACCCATCTTGAAAATTTACCCCCCCCCCGCCCCCAGATGCACAGAAATTTTTTCCTAGTTAACTATTACTATGATCAATAACTCATATTAATTTTACAATCACAAGTTAAAAATAACTCTCAATATGTACATTTATACGAAATTTTGTCCTATACTGCCATGTTAAAAATTTAGAAAAAATGCGATCAGTGCGCCACCTGTTGAGCTGTTGATCCCCAAAATCCCCAAATTTCATTCATCAGCACCACTTTATGTCGGGGACCAACTAAATACCAAGTTTGGTTAAATTTCGTTAAAAAAAAAAGTTTTTTTTCGTTAAAAGTAAAAAAATCGATAACTTTGTTTCAAATTGTCACAGATTTATAGTTCAACCATTCGTTTTGAAGGTATTGACGAGATCTTTCGAAAGATACCCATCTTGAATATTTACCCCCCCCCCGGGGGGTACTTCCCCCCAGTGGGGGACCCGGTGCCCCCACATGCACAAAATTTTTTTCGTAGTTAACTACTACTATTATCAATAATTCATATTAATTTTACAATCGCAAGTTTAAAATAACGCTCATTATGTACATTTATACGAAATTTTGTCCTATACTGCCATGTTAAAAGTTCACATAAAATGCGATCACAGCGCCATCTGCTGGGCGATTGATCCCAAAATCTAATCAGACCCTTTCCATGTCAGGGTCCAACTATACACCAAGTTTGGTTCAATTTCATTCATCGGTTCGTGAGATACGGTGAAAAATACGAAATTTTGCGATCACAGACGATTGATCCCCAAATCTAATCAGCACCATGCCCCGTCAGGTTCCAACTATATACCAAGTTTGGTTGAATTTCATTCATTGGTTCGTGAGATACGGTGAAAAATACGAAAATTTGTCCTATACTGCCATGTTAAAAATTTACATAAAATGCGATCACAGCGCTACCTGCTGGGCTATTGATCCCCAAATCTAATCAGCACCATGCCCCGCTAGGGTCCAACTATATACCAAGTTTGGTTGAATTTCATTCATTGGTTCGTGAGGTACGGTGAAAACACTAATCCACAGACACATAGACAGACACAGACAGACATTTTCTAAAAACTATCAATTCGTGTTCAGGACACCCCAAAACGTGTAGATCCGTCAAAAAACGGAGGTCGAAAATTTTCGCGAATCCAATACTTTCTTTATATTACATATAGAAGAAAGTAAAAATGTGTTTTTGGAAATTTCCGAAGGAAGCCGCATAGCCTTTTTCAACATCTTTGTTCCATATCTGGTAGAGTTCTACTCAAAAATCCGGAATTAGCGAAATTTCCCGCCAAAAACCGTTTTTTCCCTTCCCTCCCGTTAAAAATTGAAAATTCCTAAATTGCAGATAATGTTTTATTTGTACTTATGTCTATCTCCCCATGTGCAATTTCTTTACTGTCAAGTAATTTGGAGCCGAATTATGCTTGCAAACATGTTTTTGACATCTTCTCCCAGGGGGAACGGAGGGTAATTTCAAAAAAGTTGAAAGGTATAATTTAAAGTTGGGCAAAGATCTAAACTTCTGCCAAGTGCTGTTGAACTCCGTCCAGCCATTCTCACGTGATATCCGGACAAAAACAGCGTAACAGACATACATACACGATGACACACATACAGAGACAAAATTTTCTGAAGTCATTTTTGGCTTTCATGGTGTGCGAAACATGAAGATACTGCAAAAGTTTTTTATTCTGACAGATTTACAGACAAAAGTTTTATTAATATAGATCTAGATGGATTATATAGTCATTAAACCGAACCGATTATATAGTTTAAGTAAAAGGGTATGATAATATTTTTATTTTTTGGAGATTTTTAGATTTTTAAACTCTTATGATGTAAAAGATAATGCCCTGATTTTTTAAAATATCGTCTAAACTGTATTAAATGATATGCACTTGTATAAGAGCTGGAAAAAGAAACAGAAAATAATCAATTTGAAAATGCGTTCATTTCTAAATATCGACCGTTAGTCCAGCAAAATCTAATTAGTTTTTAATTACTTAGTAATTTTGTATTTAATCACTTATTCAATTTAAGTATGATTAAACATCACCGATATATATATATATGTATATATATATATATGGCGATCGGATTCTGCAAGGCAATTGAATTTTATATCCTGAATTTAATCCTGGATTTAAAAAATGTTTTCCGTCAGACGTTGTAATGTTTCGGCACGTAATTCATCTGAATTTTCATCTAAAGCAGGTATAATCAACTTTTTATATCAACCGCCCATTTTTCAATCATTGTTTAATAGTATATATTTCTAACCCCCCACCTATTCCGCGATTTATAAAACAGGGAAGTAACTCTACTTTATATAATTTATAGAGCAGAGTTATAGCAGAATTAAAGCATCAGTCTTGTCCCTACCTCCCTGTAGTGGATGGTAGACTACAATTAATCTAAAATATGGGAAGACATTTTGTAGTGTTTAGCCATCCGCAATTCCTACCTAACTTAATTAACAATTAGTAAACAATACATTACAATGCTTAAATCATTCTGTATCTATGAAGTCGAAATTGTAACCTGATACTCTTTATGTAACTCCTTTCTTTGAATATTAAAAAGAAAAGTTTTGAGTTGTTTTCTTTTTCTGTACCTTTTTAAATCCTCATTTCGCTTTTTTTTTTTTTTTTAATATTCACATTAACAGTTATTTTTAACTTTTGGAATTAGAATACTGATTAATCTTCCCTATACAATACAAAACAGTAATAATAATAATAATAATGATGATGATGATTTTATTGTATATAATTTTTATGATATATATTATTAATAATAATTTTATTAATTTAAAAGGTGAAACAATATCAGGGATTTTAGCGGTCCCCTTTTCTTTAATGATATATTTCAATATAAATTGCATAGTTTAAAATTTTTTCTGCTTTCTAATAACATAAAATAATAATAATAACAATAATAACAATCTGGTTTTTTTTCTGGTATTTCTGAGGTCTGATTTTTCTAACGATATATTTCTGATTTATTGTTATTAATATTACTAGCCGCCTTCGGCGACCAGCTGGTTCACGATCGTTTAAAAATCTGGCCGTATTAAAACTTCCGCTCGGTGGTGACTGCGGCACCTACTCCTCGTTTTAGAACCTACCTTTTTTTCGCTCATAGTGCAAAATATTTTCGAAAATTCTCACTGTAGCAAATTTTCGTTCAATGGTGAGTGCAACGCACTCTTCCTGTTTCATGATGTGAACCAGCCTGTTCGCTCACCGTGCAAATGATCATTGAAAATTCTGACCGTAGCAGATTCCGGCTTCATGGTTCCTGAGGCGAGCGTTATCTGTCCCTCCCCTTGAAATACCCTGATCGTTTACTAGGAAAAAGAATTTTGAAAATTCTGACCGTGGCAAACTCCTACCTGATGGCGTCTACAATTTCCTAATCTATCCCTCTAATAAATTTACACTTTCATAATTATATAAAAAATAAATTAAATTTGTGTAATTCTATTTTAAGACAAAAAAACGGCAAGTGGAGCTTTTATACTCAGCTGGATTAATTTAATCTTGTGTAATTTTATTTTAAGAAAGAAAAAGGTTAATCAGCAACACTTCAAGCTTTCCGTGTATAAAATAAATTAATCTTGATTGTATTTTGGTATATATCGTTCAGAAGGTGGCGCTAATCTTTTGCATATTTCATTATTTAGATAGAGGCTATATCTCAGCTTCTATTGAACTTTACGGCCTTAAAAATATATATTCGTCGCTCTGTTTCTTTTACTCATGTTTAAATTTATGTCTATAACGGCCCAAAGGTGTCGCTGAATTTCTGTAATTTTCCTTCTTTTTGAAAAAGCTATGTCTCAGTATCTAATACACATAACCACAACATTTTTTTATTGTGTATATTGAGCAAAAGGTTGGTTTTTATATATCATGTAATAAAATAAATAAATTAACCTCAGTGTAGGCGAAATAAAAAATGCAAAAGAAATGATTTCAAAATTAAAAAATATCATCAAATGATAGGGCGTGCGTCTATTAATGAATAACTAATGAAGTTACAGATTCAGTATCAAGTGACAATTTTCTTACTCATACTTAAATTTGTGTGTATATCGACCAAAAAAAGTTATATCTCGAAATATTAATGAATAACTTTGATAAATTTTAGACTCAAAATGGCTAATCTATCAAAGGCAATTAGCGATATCGACTGAAATCCGTCTGAAATTTGGGAAGTTCCAAAAATGCTTTTTAATCCCCTGTTTAGAAAAAAAGAAAAATAGAAAAAAAAATGTTTTATTATTCCGTAAAAAATAATTTTTCTCTCTTTACATAATCGGATGAAAGAAAAATGAATTTAAATAAATGTAACCTGTCTAAACTTTTATTTTTAAAGCTATTCCTTAGATTTTTTAATTGCAGACAGGTGAGCAGTAATAATGGGAAATTACCAGTTTCTGCTTAAGTCTGTTTAGAATTGAACTCATTTAAAAACTGCCTTTTTTATTTCCAGCAATTTTGTCACGTGGTACATCGAAAACTGAAAAGTAATTGTTCCAAATGAAAGATCGTCTGAGATGTCTAGAATGATAAAATAATAATAATAATAATAATGATGAAGTGTTGCCACCTAAATTTTATACTTTAGTTAATTTTAAAAAATCTAATTGTCGTGTCGATAAGCAATTTGGGCCCCTGGATTCATAAAAATCGCTCCTTTCATTTGGTACCGAATTTGTAACGATTGGACAGAAATGTCTAATTTATTTATTTGGTCATTTAACTCCTCTTAAACGCTTTTCAAACTCAGAACTGACTCAGTTTTAATTGACTTGGTTTACATTTTAATTAATATCTCCGTATCTAATTAAAAATTTCTAATCATTTTTTCACTATCCCCTCCAGAAGGCTTCGGAGCAACTGTATGTCAATTTTTGTACTTCTACGTTTAAAAGAGGCTCAATGTGTAAAAGAACAGACAGACACACAGACAAACCTTTCCTTTTATAATTATAAATTATTAATATCACTTATAGTAACTAAGTTCAAGTTTGTTCATCCCTCTCTCTCTTTTTCACGATATATAGAGCTAGTGGTTTATATTAAATTCAAACAGCATAATTTTTTACTTTTATTTCGAAGAATTAAAAAGAGAGTAAAAGAGAATAAAAAAGAAGAGTAAAAGAGAACAAAGGTGGAAAAAAAATTGTTCTAAAAATGTTCTCTAAATGTAAATAAACTAATTATTTTGTAATATAAAGTTCTTTGAAAATACATTTGTTTTTTCGGTTTTAATAATAAATTATTTCCAGAAAAGTATTCTAAAAATTTTCCGTGAATTATACTTACTTTAGGCGAAAAGAAAGAGAGATAGGGAGAGAAAAAGTAGCAGATTTTTTTTTATTATTATTATTATTATTAAGTTAATTATTTAAATGCTATGCTAATTAATTTGTTTACATAAACATGTTCGAAAGTTTTTAATTTAGAAAAATCTACCTCAGGTATTTAATAATTATATATAGAAAAATTAAATGTTTGCAGAGAAATAATTGCTTTTTTTTAGTAAATTTGTTACGTATTTGTTCCAAATAACACTGGATAGTTTAAAAAATATCTCCACAATAACAGTTGTATCGCTTTTCGTAAGAAACAATTATTCAAAATCAAAAATTTTCACAAAAACATCCTGAGAGTAGTTTTATTTATCATGTAGTTTTAAAACTAATTAATTACAATTATTTTCGTTAAAAATGGTTCGGACATTTGTAATGTAATTTACATTTATAATTCCGTACTTTGTTGTTAAAACTTTTGAATTTTTAATTTAGCCCAAACAAAAGATAAATTTTTATCCTTGTTTCTATAACTTGTTATGGTGTTTTGGTATTTATAAAACGATAATAAAAAGATACCACCGGTTTCATTTTAAAAAGGTGTTCTGACTACAACATATTTAATTTATCCTATTTATTAAAGCAGAAATCCTCTTTTATTTAAAATTCTTTCTGTTAAAGCATAATGAATACCAGAAATGAAGAATTGAAAATAAAATGATAAAGGTATAAAAGCTGTTTTTACAGCTGTATTCATTTCTGCGTTAATGCGTTGAAGATTAAAATAATTATGTTTATAGAATACATAAAATAATATATACTATATAGCAATTAATATGAATATTACCTTGAACAACACATTTTATAAAAATTTAATTAATAGAAATTTGGTTTGGTTTGGGATTCTCGCTCTATGATCATTTTGTACATTAACGCTAAGTCACACTTATTTAATAGAAACAAATAAATGTAATAGTGACCAGTTACTGATTAGCATATCCTCACAATAAAATCATAATTTTCTTAAAGCTGTAAACAGCTTAAGCGTTTTCTTTGCCCATCGGTCCTTTTCGCTTACACTTTAATGTTTAATACTTTAATTATCACTTAATTCTTTGTTATGGACGATTACGATACATTTCTTATTGTAAACGCTCTGACATAATCTAATTCGGATGCACTGCAGTGTATGATGGGAATATTTTTTAAATAACCTTAAAAATGATAAAAGGGTACGTTAATAAATTAGCCAAAACATACTTATTGTTTAAAATGACTTTTGAATATGAATTCTTCATTTACAAGTAAAAATAAGACAATTTTGAGGTATTATGAGGCATTACAAACAATTGCTAAAATACATTTTTAGCTGTGTCTCACAGTTTTTTTTTTTTTTTTTTATCTAATGACCGAACGATGTGCTCGATTAAACAAAGTTAATTGTTTAAATGAACAAAATACGTTTGTTGGTTTAAACAAATTTTAATTGAAATGAAATGTCGATTGTTGACTGATTTTGAGATTTATTTTGTCATTTTAATAACGTTTTTGTTCAATTGACCAAATTAACTTACTTCCGTTAACCAAAAAAATAGGGTTGATAGAAAAGTAATGCTCGCTGGATACATAAATAAACTACCAATGACTCATAGGTTTCTCTGTAAGTATCTAATGACCGGGCATAATCTCAATTAAACAAAATTCTTTGTTTAAATCAACAAAATACGTTTAGTTTAAACAAATTTTGATTCAATTGAAATGTCGATTACTGGATGATTTTTAGATTTATTTGGTTATTTTAACAACGTTCAATTTCATCATTTGTTCAGTTCAAGTGACCAAATCAACTTACTTCCATGAACCAAAATAGTTTGGTTAAAAGAAGATTAATTGTCACTGGATACATAAATAAACTACCTATGACTCATAGGTTTCTCTGTAAATATCTAATTACCGAGCAATACGTTCAATTAAACAAAATTCTTTGTTTAAATCAACAAATTACGTGTTTTAGTTTAAACAAATTTTGATTCAGTTGACTAAATCAACTTACTTCCATTAACTACAAAAATATGGTTGATAGAAAAGTAATTGTCGCTGGATACATAAATAAACTACCAATGACTCATAGGTTTCTCTGTAAATATCTAATGACCGAGCGATAATCTCAATTAAACAAAATTCTTTGTTTAAATCAACAAAATACGTTTTTTAGTTTAAACAAATTTTGATTCAATTGAAATGTCGATTATTGGATGATTTTTAGATTTATTTGGTTATTTTAACAACGTTTTTGTTCAATTGACCAAATCAACTTACTTCCATTAACCAAAATAATTTGGTTAAAAGAAGAGTAATTTTCACTGGATACATAAATAAACTACCTATGACTCATAGGTTTCTCTGTAAATATCTAATTACCGAGCGATAATCTCAATTAAACAAAATTCTTTGTTTAAATCAACAAAATACGTGTTTTTGTTTAAACAAATTTTGATTCGATTGAAATGCCGATTATTGGATGATTTTTAGATTTATTTGGTTATTTTAACAACGTTTTTGTTCAATTGACTAAATCAACATACTTCCATTAACTAAAAAAATATGGTTGATAGAAAAGTAATTGTCGCTGTATACATAAATACGAGTAAACTACCAATGACTCATAGGTTTCTCTGTAACTATCTAAAGACCGAGCGATAATCTCAATTAAACAAAATTCTTTGTTTAAATCAACAAAATACGTTTTTTAGTTTAAACAAATTTTGATTCAATTGAAATGTCGATTATTGGATGATTTTTAGATTTATTTGGTTATTTTAACAACGTTTTTGTTCAATTGACCAAATCAACTTACTTCCATTAACCAAAATAATCTGGTTTAAAGAAGAGTAATTGTCGCTGGATACATAAATAAACTACCTATGACTCATACGTTTCTCTGTAAATATCTAATTACCGAGCAATACGTTCAATTAAACAAAATTCTTTGTTTAAATCAACAAAATACGCGTTTTAGTTTAAACAAATTTTGATTCGATTGAAATGCCGATTATTCGATGATTTTTAGATTTATTTGGTTATTTTAACAACTTTTTTGTTCAATTGACGAAATCAACTTACTTCCATTAACTAAAAAAATATGGTTGATAGAAAAGTAATTGTCGCTGGATACATAAATAAACTACCAATGACTCATAGGTTTCTCTGTAAATATCTAATGACCGAGCGATAATCTCAATTAACCCGTAAGTAGTCGCTTAGTTGGTCGATTTGCCGCCCATCCTTCAGTGCTCTCAGATTTTTTTATTCATTAGCCACCAAAA